>CM053564.1:3880443-3907099 GCA_028646485.1 Cryptoprocta ferox | reverse complement strand
ACTTCTCTTAGCACACCGCCGGCGTTTAGCAGGCACTCCATTAACGCCAGCTGTTCCTAGACACCCCCCCCCCCCCGCCCCGGCAGAGGCTGGGCAGAAACCGGGCCGTCTAAGCCAAAACTACATAAACCCAATCTCGGAGAGCCGTCCGAGGGAGGAGGGAGGAAAGGGACGTCCCGGTCCCGGCTGCCCAGGGCCGGTCAAAGCCGCGGGTCAGAGGCTGAGGGTTCAGCCTCCCTCCCAGACCCCCGGCACTCACTGCAAAAGCCCATGAGGGTCACGGAGAAGCCGCTCCTGACAAACGACAGCGCGTGGTATTGCATGCGGGGGCTGCGGCCCACGTCGCCCAGCACCACAATGATCACGTGCCGACCCGCTCGCCCCCGCCGCCAGCGCTTCCACGCTACCGGCGGCAGCAGCAGCAGCAGCAGCAGCAGCAGCAGCAGCAGCAGGCAGGCGGCCGTCGGCAGCGCGGCCACGCAGGAGGCCGCCATCTTGGCGGAGCCGGATGGCAGTCACGTGACCGCCCTCTGTGGGCCGGACGCCTTACGTGCGAAGACCCAGCCTCCGAAGTGGGCGGAGGAAGAGAGGTGCGGATGTAGTGACATTACGGTAAAGCTTTTACCATGTGAGGATCTAGGAACAGCGTTTTTCAACATTCTAAGATAACTTCAAAATATAGTGAAACAACAACTTGTATGGCTCTCATCAGCATAATGTTAAGAAAAGAGGCCAAATGCCAGCGTACACACTGCGCTGGTTCCATATATATATAATCAAAACTACCCTTTACGGTTAGAAGTCAGGAGAGTGACCTGCCTTGGAGGGTCGGGGAGTGAGTCGGAGGGAGCCGATGCAAAGCTGGCGGGATAGGGCTGGTCTGGTTCTCTTTCTTGACCGGGTGCGGATAAGATGGGGGTGGTCCTTTTGAGAAAATTCATCAAGCAACAAACTTTTTCATTTTTCATGATGTTATGTTGTACTTGAATAAAACATTTATTTATATATATATATGTTTTTAATGTTTATTTATCTTTTTGAGAGACATAGAGGGTGAGTGGGGGTGGAGGAGAGGGCGACACAGAATCCGAATCAGCGGATTTTGAAATGTCAGCGGAGTTTGAACCCATAAACTGTGAGATCATGACCTAAGCTGAAGCTGGACGCTTAACCAACTGAGCCACCCAGGTGACCCTTGAATAAAACATTTAAAAAAAAACATATATATATATATATATATATTTAGAGAGAGAGAGAAACAGCGTGAGCAGGGGAGGGTCAGAGTGAGAGGGAGACACACAAACTGAAGACAGGCTCCAGGTTCTGAGCTAGGGGTCAGCACAGAGCCTGATGCGGGGCTCGAACCCACGAACCTTGAGATCATGACCTAAGACGAAGTCGGACGCTTAACCGACTGAGCCACCCAGGTGCCTCAGAAACATTTAAAATATAAGGAGGACAAAAGGACAAAGAAGGAAGTAAAAAATATGATTTTAAGTATATGTGGTAAGAAGAGAAATTTTCCCCACTGACCTGTTCATTTTACCTTATAAAATAGTCACACCGAAGAGTTTAGTGTGTGTCCATGTGAAGCCTTTTAACTTTGAAATGGGTCCCCTTGCTGAGAAACATCGACAGCATGGTGGTGAAGCCACCCTCACTGCCCTGGGTTGGGAGCTGCCCTAGAACCTGCAGTGCCACCTGCCCGCCAGCTGTCTAACTCGCTTATGCATTGGACAAAGAAACAAAACAGTATCTCCTCCTTCAATAAGAGCCTAGACAGGGCAGCACCTTGCAGATGTGGTTCCTGTGTCCCTAGAGCCCACCTCAAGACTTGGCATATGTCTCACTTGCTTCTCATGATAGTCTTGTGACTCCTTTTTTTACTGATAAGGACATTAAAGGTCACACTATTAGTCAGTTTGTGACAGAGGCAGGGCTTGAAAATTTAGCTAAAGAGGGGAAGGAAAAATGAGTCAATATGTAGAGATGGGAGAGATAGGCAAACAGACACCGAGGGCAGCCTCCTCAATCCCTCAGTTGCAGGTGTGGGGCCTGGGAGGCTGGAGCACATGCCCTGCCCACTGTCCACCCTTTTGTGGTGAGATGGGGCTGGGATCTGAGACCTCAGCCTCATGGGTTCCATGATCTGGAGCAAGCCTCTCTCAATCAGTTGGCTTTCCTGACCTGTAATTAAAGAAGGGGACTTCCCGGCTCACCCTTCCTGCTCCAATGATCTATGAGGATAAGGGCCAGGTGCCATGGGTATGACAAACCAAGAGTAAATGCCACATTATGGAAGATGAAACCCCAGTTGGAAAAGGAGTCTGGATTGTTTCTCTAGGGAGAAAGGAGCAAGATGCATCACCAGCCTAGGATACTTGCCCACTTGGCATATATCACAGACTTCCAGAGGTCAGGAGGGTGTTGTTTCCCCTTCCAAAGATGGGTGGTTGAACCCTAGCAGGATCACCTCGTGGTTAACCTGTGGATTCAAGCATTGGAATTCCTGCACCACCTCATACTAGCTGTGAGACAATACGTCACAAGAAGTCACTTACCCCATCCCCTGGACCCTCAGATTTTAAGTTATAAAAGGGGATAAGAAGAATATCCACTTCAGGGTTGTTTTAAGGATTAAATTGAAGTAGTGATAGTGACAAGTTTTACCCAGAACATTCATTCTCAATGGTACAGCCAAAGGAATAAAAAATGATTGTCGGGGAGAGAAAAAATTTAGCTCTTTTTATGTATAAGGCACCAATATAGATACAGTACACACAAAAATACATAGTATAAGTGCAGTATTGGGGTTACCACACAAAAACATATGCATGAGGAACCCTCATACATCAACAAGAATGTAAAATGATGCAGCCACTGTGGAAAATCCTTTCGTGGTTCCTCAATAAATTAAGCAGAGTTACCACAGGGTCCACCACCTGCATCCTAGGTTTGTGCCCAAGAGAACCGAGCACAACCGAACACAAGTTTTGAAACAAAAACTTGTAAACGAATGTTTATTCACAGTAGCACAAAGGTGGAAATAACTCAAATGCTCATCAGCTGGTGAATGGATAGAATATAATGTGATTTAGACAAGAATGGAATGTTATCCAACCATAAAAAGGAAAGATGTCCTGATTCATGCTACCACATAGATGAACCTTGAAAACGTTAATGCTGAATGAAGGCAGTCAGACACAAAACGTCATATATTGAATAACTCCCCATTTCTATGAAATGTCCAGAAGAAGCAAATCCATAGAAATGGAAAGTAGATTAGTGGTTGCCAGGGGCTGGAGAGTTGAGGAGGCTGGGAGGGGTGGGGGCGCGGGCAATGGGGAATGACTGCTGATGGTTACGGGTTTCTTTTGGGGGGGAAAGAAAATGTTTCAGAATCAGACAGAATCAGACAGTGGTTGAGCAACGTTGTGAATATACTTTAAAAGACACTGCTGAATTGTACACTTTAAAAGGGCGAATTTTATGGTATGTGAATTATATCTCAATAAAGCTGTCGTTTTAAAATGTTCAGGAAAAGATGTATAAAAAGGCTGGTGGGGGTGGGGGAGGGAAGGACAAGAATGAAATTAAATGGTTGGCCTACAGCATGCCCACGGAGAGCATCAAGATGCACATTTTGGTGATGGTATTTTTATTATTTTTACAGATCTATAATCTGTTAACTGAAGCCCTTGGGGCCAGATATGTTTCTAACTTCAGAATATTTTGGACTTTAACAGTAAGATGGTGCACATACACGTAACCATCCAGCAAGGTTCAGGACAGCACCTGGTAAACCAACATTAAAATTTCCACAGGGAAACAGATGTGTTTTCACCCTGAATGAGCTAATAAGGGCTGACGGTCTTAACTGTCCAATAATACAGAAGCCACATGTGATTGCTCTGCTCCTGAAATGAGGCTAGCCTGAGCTGAAATGTGCCTCAATTGTAACATGCTGGATTTCAAAGACTTAATGTGAGAAAACTGATATTTTAAAAAATGTTACAAGGTTGATCATATTTATATTGATTACAAGTTGAAATGATGTTTTGGATCCATTGGTTCAAATAAAATAGATCATTAAAATTCATTTCACCTGCTTTTCTTTACTTTTTTTTAGTTTATTTATTAATTTTGAGAGAGAGAGAGAGAGAGAGAGAGAGAGCACATGAGGGCGAGACAGAGAGAGGGAGACAGAAAATCCCAAGCAGGCTCCACGCTGTCAATGCATAGCCTGACATGGGGCTCAAACTCATGAACCATGAGCCAAAACCAAGAGTTGGACGCTCAGCCGGCTGAGCCACCCAGGTGCCCCTTTTCTATTTTTTTTTTATGTGATTATTAGGAAATCTTTAAGTATCCATGTGCTTTGTCTTTGCAGCTCATACTCTGTTTCTACTGGATAGCCAGGCAGGCACTGCCCTAAGGAATCTTCTATCTGTTCTGGAAGGTGTGCCTTCAAACAAGCTTATTCCAAACTTATTTTTAAAAACAAAAAAAGCAGGGTGCTGGGTGGCTGAGTCAGTTAAGCATCCGACTTCAGTTCAGGTCATGATCTCCAGGTTTGTGAGTTCGAGCCCAGCATTGGGCTCTGTGCTGACTGCTGACAGCTCGGAGCCTGGAGCCTGCTTCAGATTCTGGGTCTCCCTCCCTCTCTCTGCCCCTTTCCCACTCACGCTCTGTCTCTCACTCTCACAAAGAAAATAAACACTATAAAAAAGTAAAGCAAAATCCTTTGCCTCTCAGTGCCTTTTGATTTCTAGAGTATAAGTGCATTGGGAGATCCAAGACGTAGCCCACAGGCCTGGAGAATTCAGGAATGAGAAGGAAAGGGTGGGAGATTGCAGCTCTGGCTGCCTCCACTCCAGGGTCTTATCCCCACCCCAGGCAATCAGACTCCTGCAGCTGCCCCTCCCAAAGCCCTCTGTGAGGCCAGTCCAGCCTGCAGGGTAAGTCCTGCCTGCGACTTGTCTGCAGTGCTGCAGGGGAGGAGCAAGGAGGAAGAGGCAGGAGGCGGGTATGTGGGGGCGGTCCACCCCAGGGCTGAAGCACTGCACCAGACTCAGGCGGTGGGCCAGCCATGTCCAGCCCAGGGCTCCTGCTCCTGCTCTTGCTGCTGGCAGCGCCACCACCACTGCGACCCTCCTCGCTGGCACCACCCGACACCCCAGAGGGCAAAGCCACCATCACGGGCCTCATCCTTGCCGCGCTGGACAGAGCCACCTCCTTCCTGGGGAAAAGGCTGCCTGAAATCAATCTGGACGGTGTGGTGGGGTTCCGGGTGCTGGAAGGTGGGTGCACTCTTGTTGCCCTGGACTGGCCACTGGAAAACCAGCCTGTCACCTCTCTGCTCTGTACCCCTGGGACCTGGCCACTTCCTGGCCACTGAAATATCCTGCTCTGACTATAAGGAAAGAAGGGCTAGGTAGCTTGCTCCTTTTGGGTGTCTTGGGGGCCCTGCTGTACTCAGTTATTTTAGAAGCAAGAAGGATTCAGAGGCCACATGAAAAAAGATTTGGAAATTATTGTTTTCCTAGGAGGAAATGATTCATTTGACAGCCCATCTCCTGATATGAACAAGGTGGGCAGAGGGAGGGTGCTCTTTCAAGGGGCATTTATGGGAGGGTGCCTGTGAACAAAGCCAGGAACCCTCAAGATCAGGTTCCAACTCCACTCCCCTTACTTCTAGCCAAAGCTATCTGAAGCCTCCAAGAAAAAAGCCAAGTGTTTGTTCAGCTTCCAGGGATATAAGATCCTCGTAGAGGGAGCTGGTGACCAGCCAAGTCAAACAAGGAGCCACCCCACAATCACTCGGAGTTGCAGGGAGCCCCTCTAAGAAGGCCACCTTGACCTAAGTGACAAAGGGCTGACTTGGAATCAGCCTGGGGCTCTGGCTGTCCCCCTTCCACACCACCCCCCTCTGGATGGCCAGTGCAGCTTGCCACCCACCACCCACCTGGACTCCAGGTCCCAGCGGAAGGAGGGGCTCTGGGACAGGTCTGCTTCTGTGCCTGGCCCCCCAGTGTCCTCCCCACACCCCTGACCCTCCATGTGGCATCCTGGAGACCCCTAAGATCCAAGATTGTCTCAGGCTAGGACCAAGGTCTCCATTTAATCTCAGCCGCACCCTATAAGACCTCTAGAAATGCATAATAGTAATAAACCATAGGACTGGCTACCCCATTAGGCACAGGATACTTTCAGGGGCCCACAAAAATGTTTTCATTTCTTTTGAAGTCAGAAGGAATAAAAATAAACTTTTAGGTCAAAAAGAATGTTGTAATATATAATGTAAACATATTCATCTTTATATCAATGCAGTTGTAAGACATGCATTGTCATTTTTTTAATGTTTTATTTATTTTTGAGAGAGAGAGAGAGAGTGCGAGCAGGGGAGGGGCAAAGAGAGAGGGAAACCCAAAATCTGAAGCAGGCTCCAGGCTCTGAACTGTCAGAACAGAGCCCGACACAGGGCTTGAACTCATGAACCATGAGATCATGACCTGAGTCAAAGTTGAAGCTCAACTGACTGAGCCACCCAAGCACCCCATAAGACATAACCTTTAATCTATTTTTTAATCTTTTTTGATGTTTATTTTTTAGAGAGCACGAGTGGGGGAGGGGCAGAGAGAGAGGGGGACAGAAGATCTGAAGCAGGCTCCAGGCTCTGTGCTGACAGCAGAGAGCCCAATGTGGGGGCTCAAACTCACGAACCACAAGACCATGACCCGAGCTGAAGTCTGACACTCAGTTGACTAAGCACCCAGGTGCCCCCAATCTATTTTTTTAATAAAGGAAGGAACCTACAAAGCCATGGCATGTGGCCCGGCAAACATGCCTTGGATGTTACCTGGGTACCTGCTGTCATCCCCAAACAGCCCAGAGGGGAAGTGCTTTGCTTTGCTCTTTCTGCAGGTGGGGACTCAAGATCAGAGGTTCAGCAGCCTCCCTATTCCTCACAGCTGATAGGCAGGGGGTCTAGAATTCAAATCCAACTGCTTTGACAGCCCCTGCAGGCAGGGTGGGCACACACTGACTTTCCTGACCACCTGGATGTCAAGCACAGCACTGGGCTCCATCTGAGCAGCGGCTGAATAAACATTCCTGAAACCAGGCAACAGACCTTTGTCAATAATAGTCCAATGGGTCTGTCAGTTCCTGATGGAGAGAAGGGAAGGAAAGGTGGCTCCCTTGATGAAGTGCTTTCTGGGGTCCGTGAGATAATAAAAGATAAGGTTCACTAAGGACTCACTAAGCACTGGCACAATGTAAATGTTTGCCTGGGTTAATTCACTGCCCCCCACAATCCCTGAAGTAAGTTCATTATGATTATTCTCTTTTTACCAATGAAGGGACAGGCTTTAGACAAGTCCAAGGTGGGGTGCTTGGGTGGCTCAGTTGATTGAGCCTCTGACTCTGGATTTTGGCTCAGGTCATGATCCCAGGGTCATGGATTGAGCCCCGTATTGGGGGTCTGCACTGGCCATGGAGCCTGCTTAGGATTCTCTTTCTCTCTCTCTCTCTCTTTCTCTCTCTCTCTCTCTCTCTCTCTCATTCTCTGTCTCTCCCTTTGTCTCTCTCTGTCTCTCCCCCTCTCCCATGCTCACTCACTCTCTCTCAAAAGAGAGAAAGAGACAGAGAATGTCCAAGGTCACACATCGAGTAAGTGTAGGAAGTAAGGCTTAGAACCCTGCTCTGACTCAGTGCCCATTCTCTGAACCATTACAGGGTAGAGGTGGCTGGGAAGGAGGGAGGTAATGGCCCACACCAACACCACACAACAGCCTCAGACCAGGGCCACCCCCTCCTCCCTCCTCTCCTCTCCACAGCTTTGCCCTTTCCCTTTGCAATAACCTACTGATGCTTAACAAATTATCCCCGAACTTAACTGCATAAAACAACAAAACAGTTACCATCTCACCATTTCTGTTTGTCAGGAATCTGCAATCTGTGTGACTGGGTGGTTCTGGCTCAGGGCCTCACATGAGATTGAAGGCAAGATGTCAGTCAGGGCTGTGATCATCTGAAGGCTTGACTGGGGCAGGAGTAGCCACCCTGTTTACTCCCAGGCCAGGCAAGTTAATGCCGCAGGTGGCTGGAGGCCTCAGTTCCTCACTATGTGGACCTTCCCGTAGGGCTGCTTGAGTGCGCTTGCAACATGGCTGCCGGCTTCCATGAGAGCAAGTGACCCCACAGAGAGCAAAACGGAAGCCTCAATGTCTTTTACAACCAATCCTTGGAGGTTACACACCATCATTTCCCAAGTTTCTTATTGGTTCCAAGGGTCAGCCCGTACAATACAGGAAGGGCTTAAAGGGGCATGAAAACCTCCGGCTGCCACCGCGTTCACTGTGAGGGTCCTGCCTGCGTTCTCAGCCTCCCGGGAGAGCGAGAAGGATTTCACGTTCTGGGGGGGGTCCAAGAGCAATGGGATACCCTGATATTCTGGATCCTTTCTGCTCGGAGGTAGACAGGTGGACATTGACCTTGAGAGAAAAGCGTCCCTCAAACTACCTCCACCCGCCGGGAGGGAGACCCAGGAGGTGGCAGCAGCAGCCACACAGGCAGGGAGAAATAGGAACAAGACTCAGGACACAGCACCACCGTGAGGCCAGGTGGGGTTCATCTCACTGATGACTTGGCTACCCCTTCTGGGTGCCAGCACAGTACCGTCCATCTGCTTTAGAGCCAAGCAATCTGGAACAAGTCTTCGGAAGCAGATGGCCTAGGTTCAAGGGCAGGGAAAGAGCCAAGCCTGGAGAAGGGTGCCACAGAGCCCATCACCCCAAAAGATTTGCTCAGCATCCTCCTAAACCTCGTCCAACCTCCCCATCAAAGTTCTCTACCTGAAGCCGAGAACAATTCAGGCCATCTCTTACCCTTTCAGCCCTGTGCTGAGGCTTTCCCTCACATCTCCTCTCTTAACCACTTCTTCCCCTCCCCCTCCCCGCCACACTGTTTTCTCCCGCCCCTGTAGGGCCACTGCTAATCCATAATGCACCTTTGTGAAGATTAGAAACAAAGGTCTCCTTCCTTAAGTCATGTGCCTGCCATCTGCTGGAAACTGGTCTTAATACATATACAAACCCATTATAGGAATGTGTGCAGCTCTTGTGCAATGTACAATATACCCAACTGTACACAGCAGCTCTCCACACTGCATCTGAATCCCTCCCTTATTTTTTTTCTCCTGTACAGCAAGCCTTAAATGTCCCTAATTGATACTTATATCTAAACTTTATTGAGTGCTTACTCTGTACTATGGACAATGCTAAGTCCTCTCTATGCATTAGTTCATTTAATCCTTACAACTCCCCACTCCAAGAAGTCAGGGCCATCATTACCCCCATTTTACAGATGAAGAACGTAAAATGGAGAGAAATTAAATATCTTTCTCTGGTCACCCAACAAGAAAGTATTAGAGTCAGGATCTGAACCCAGGCCCACCTCCAGAAATCAAGCTCTTAGCTGCCATTTCCAGTACTCTGGTCTCCCCACCACCATCACCCGGCTGAGCCCCACTGCCAACACCCAGCTGAGCAAGGCCTAATTTCCAACAAGCTCACTGAATTCCTTCTCATTGGGAACTGGAGAAGGCAGAGAGGCTCAATAAGCATAATAGCTTAGGAAAATTTTTCCTGTCCAAATGATTTGCCAAATGATGGAATGAATGATCTCTTTTCCTTTCCAGTGCAGCTAAGAGGTGTTCAGGAAAAATGGGCCCGGGACCCCCAGCTGCAGCCGCTGAGCCTGAGGGTGCAGAAGCTGGTGGAAAAGCTAGCGCCTCTCCTTCACAGATCCATGTTCTACCTCAAGCTGAGTGATCCTAAGTACCTAAGAGGTAATAGCAGGGATGGGGGATGGGAATCTCATTTCTTCAAAAACACAGCATCTGGGGGTGCTCTTCCCAGTGTAAGGGACGGCCTGGAACAACCTGTAACCAATTGAGTCTTGTGGGCCAGGCCTGCCACAGGCTGACCCTGAGGGATATTTGGTCATCCTTGACTGGGTTGCGATGATCTTTCCCACCCACAAGGGGAATGGTACAGTGAGGGCTGAGAGTAGGGAACATGTCCCCTCTCATTTTTTTAGCTCCCCTCAGGCTTGGGAGCCTTCATTGTAGACCAGAGGGGAGGGTCTGGTCTGTCCCAGAGAGCGGGATACCTCAAAGGTAGTTCAGCCCTTTGTGCAGCAGATATTAGCATCTTGATAGTATCTCTCTTATCCTTAAAATGCTAAGAGTCTCTGACACCCCCCCCCATAAACCTGGAGTGAATCATTCCTCACGGTGGTGGAGGGGGTGCAACTTATAAAACCAGCCTCTCATACTTGTCCAGTCCTGCCTCCCAGGCTCCCAGCTCCCAGTTCAAGTGTGGGAGTGAGTGGGGGGGATAATTGGCCAGTCCACCCTTCCTTCTCAGTCAAAGTCCTGCTGCACATGACCATACCACAGCCCTCCCTACCTCGGACATGCAGGTCCCCCACCCTCACCCAAGCCTTGCCCTAGGACTATCCCAACCTGTGTCACCCTAAAGAAGCCCTTGGCTGGGCATCTGTTTTGCAAGAGCTCCACTTTCTAACCAAACCAAAGAAGTCAACTAACCCTTTTCATGTGTCTCAAGCTTCCAGAGGATGAAGTAAATTTGGTCAAAGCCTTTCCTGACACTATTCCTATGGCTTAAAAAAATTATTTTTTAGAAGAAGAGTTTCCTGAGTGTTTCAAACACAGTGTGCAACCAGCAGGCAAGGTTCAAAGCCCTGAGTAGGCACTTGTGTGTGGTCAGGGGTAACAGGGGAGGGACACCTAGTTTCTTGCATTGGGGCTACAAGGAGCCTGGGGCAGTTAGGTGTGGGATGGCACACTGCCCCTGGGTGTTTTCTCCTCACCCCCACCTCTCTGCCAGAGTTCCAGTCAACCATCCAGCCTGGGTTTTGGAAGCTTCCGCATGCCTGGACCTGCACAGATGCCTCCATGGTCTACCCCACGTTTGAGACGCAGGACTCCTTCTCAGAGGAAAGCAGTGACTCATGCCTGGTGCAGCTGCTGGGAACAGGGTGGGCCCCCTGAACTTACCCCATTTCCAAAAAACCCAAAAGCACTTGCTCCCTGCTTGTCCTCTCATTCTACACACTCTCTAAGTCCCCAAGGGTCTGTATGAAACCAGGCACAGCCATCCCCCACCCCAGACACCTTGACACCAACCTCTCCCACCCCCTGTTGCACGCGAGCTGCCCCCCAACTCTCCACTCAAGATTTCCAGCCTGGTCCAAACATGCACCCCACCCCACACCCCACCCGTCTCCCACACTAGAGGGTTCCTTTCAAAAACCATATTTGAACCTCCTGCCTACCATGTGATGCTTCCTATTTTCTTCAGAACAAAGCCCCAACTCCTACTGCCCTTCCAGGTCTCCAAGCTCCTTGAGTCCAGCCCCTGGGGCTCTTATCAGACTCTCAAAAGTACCTACTCTGTCCCACTTCTAAACCTACGCCTGTGCCCAGCTGGCCTCCGTGGGCCTTCTCCAACTCTGCCCCACCCCACTCCCGTGCCTAAGTAACTCCGCTCATACTTCAGGGGCACCCCCAGCATCCTTCCTCCAGAACCTTCCCTGACCCCACTGCACAAACTGACCTCCCTTAGTGGTTGGCTCTCTTAGCACCCCTGGTAGCCATAGATACAATTTACATTTGTCTTATGGTTCTGCCCCCCTCACTGGGCTGTAGGCCTCTGAAAGCAGGACTGGATCCCAGTTAAGCTCACCATTTTATCCCACCATGCGATGGGTTCATGGGCTTGGAGCAAGCCCTGAATAAGCCCAAGGTTCAGGGATCTGTTGTTTAGGGCAGTATGGAAAGGCTGTACTTGGGTGTCCCGTGGAGCAATAGGAAGTCGCAGCCCCATGGAGGCCCTCCAACACAGGATAACTCCGGTGTCACCTCCTCTGTGCTAGGGTACCGATTTAGCAAATCAAGTCACAGTACACCTGTGCTTTATCCAGCAACCCCTTGTGCACAGGTGGGTGCCTGGAAACTACCAGGGTTCTAATAACTAGTGGTGGAATAGGGACCAGGGAAGTCTCCTCGTCCTCAGGCTCCCTGTAGGACACCCTTTCTCTAGGGCCTGAACCACTTTTCCCCCAGGACCGATGGCAACCAGCCCTGCAGGCTCTCAGACTTCTGCAGAACCCTCATGACCAAGCCCGGCTGCTCAGGCTACTATCTATCTCACCAGCTGCTCTTCTTCCTCTTGGCCAGAATGGTGAGTGCCCCGCATGGGCCAGCCATGCACTCAGAGGAGAAAGAAAGGTAAAGAGGGGCTAGCACACCTGCGTGGTGTAGTCATTTAGGCGTCTGACTCTTGATCTCAGCTCGGATCATGATCTCATGGTTCATGAGTTCAAGCCCTGCGTCGGGCTCAGCGTTGATGGTGCACAGCCTGCTTGGGATTCTGTCTCTCCTTCTCTCTGACCCTCCCCTGCTTGTGTTCTCTCTCTTTCTCTCTTTCTCTCAAAATAAATAAGTAAACTTAAAAAATATTTTTTTAATTAACAATAGAACTCCACTGTGACCCAGCAATAGCACTGCTGGGGATCTACCCAAGAGATACAGAAGGGCTGATGCACAGGGACACATGTACCCCAATGTTCACAGCAGCACTTTCAACAATAGCCAAATCATGGAAAGAGCCTAAAGTCCATCAAGTGATGAATGGATCAAGAAGATGTGGTTTATATATACAATGGAATACTACATGACAATGAGAAAGAATGAAGTCAGGACATTCGTAGCAAAGTGGATAGACCTCGAGGGTGTCATGCTAAGTGAAATAAGTCAGGCGGAGAAGGACAGATACCATTTGTTTTCACTTATAAGTGGAACAGGAGAAACTTAACAGAGGATCATGGGGGAGGGGAAAGGGAAAAAATAGTTGGGGAGAGGGAGGGAGGCAAACCATGAGAGACTCTTGAATACTGAGAACAAACTGAGGGCTGATGGAGGTGGGAGAGAGGGGAGAGGGGTGATGGGTGATGGGCATGGAGAAGGGCACTTTTTGGGTTGAGCACTGGGTGTTATATGAAAACCAACTTGACAATAAACTATAAAAGAAAAAAATAATTTTTTAAAGAAGAAAGATAGGCCTTGTGGCAGTATGATTTTATATGGCCCCTACCAGGAAAATAAGCAGGTTTTTGGACTTGTGCTTTGGGCATCAGGAGGGAGTAGTAAGAGTGGCCTGCCATAGGGGCTCCTTGGTGGCTCAGCCGGTTAAGCATCTGACTCTCAGTTTTGGTTCAAGTCATCATCTCACAGTTCATGAATTCAAGCCCTACGTCGGGCTCTGCTCTGACAGCACGGAGCCTGCTTGGGATTCTCTGTCTCCCTCTCTCTCTACCCATTCCCCGCTCATGCTTGTGCTCTCTCTCTCTCTCTCTCTCTCTCTCTCTCCCAAAACAAATAAACATTAAAAAAAAAAAGTAGCCTGCCATCTGTCCACTATAACATTGAACCAAACTGGAGGGGGTGGGGGAAGGGACTCTGTTGGACAGATAGCTTTGCATGCTGAACTGGATCATAGGCATCCAAAAAACAAGAAGAGAAAAAGAATAAAAGAGAAGCAGCAGAAAGAACTCAGTAAACAACAACAAACTGAAAAGGATTTAGAATATTCGGTCCATAGCAGCTTCTGGGAAACCAAACCAAGACAAGCCAGCCCCACCCCCACCTCCTGCTCTTCCAAGCCCAGAAGCTCAAGCTTTGCTAAATAATAACAATTTCTTAAATGTTTATTTATTTATTTATTTTTGAGAGATAGAAAGCAAGTATGAGGGAGGGGCAGAGGGAGAGTGAGAGAGAATCCCAAGCTGTCAGCACAGAGCCTGATGCAGAACTCAGTCTCACAAATTATCAGATCATGACTTGAGCCAAAATCAAGAATCAGACTCTTGACCAACTGAGCCACCCAGTCGCCCCAGTAATGATAATAATTTTTAAATATATATATTTCCTTATATAGAAAGGTAAGTCTCATTACCTCTATTGAAAGATGTTATTCCAAATCAGAAGACTATAGATGCTGGTGAGGATGTGGAGAAATGGGAACTCTCTTGCACTGTTGGTGGGAATGCAAACTGGTGCAGCTGCTCTGGAAAACAGTGTGGAGGTTCCTCAAAAAATTAAAAATAGAACTCCCCTATGACCCAGCAATAGCACTGCTAGGGATTTACCCAAGGGATACAAGAGTGCTGATGCACAGAGCCACATGTACCCCAATGTTCACAGCAGCACTTTCAACAATAGCCAAATCATGGAAAGAGCCTAAATGTCCATCAACTGATGAGCAGATAAAGAAGATGTGGTTTATCTATACAATGGAATACTACTTGGCAATGAGAAAGAATGCAATCTGGCCATTTGCAGCAATGTGGATGGAACTCGAGGGTGTTATGCTAAGTGAAGTAACTCAGTCAGAGAAAGACAGATACCATATGTTTTCACTCATATATGTGGATCTTGAGAAACTTAACAGAAGACCATAGGGGAGGGGAAGGAGGGAAAAAAAGTTACAGAGAGGGAGGGAGGCAAACCACAAGAGACTCTTAAAGACTGAGAACAAACTGAGGGTTGATGGGGCTGGGGGAGAGGGGAAAGTGGGTGATGGGCACTGAGGAGGGCACTTGTTGGGATGAGCCCTGAGTGTTGTATGGAAACCAATTTGAAAATAAATTATATTAAAAAAAAAAAGAAAGATGTTATTCCATGTTTAGAAATCCTTAGCTGAAAAGGGACTTAATACTTTTGTTTGTTAGATTTTTTTTAAATGCCATTTATGTGCAAGCTGTCACAGTCCAGTCCTGTAAATACAATAAAAATGAAATTACAAGGAAAATTATTTTTTAAATATAATTTAAATTACTTTTTAAATATAATTTAAATTAAATTATTTTTTAAAAATTTTTAATATTTATTTTTGAGAGAGAAAGACAGAGTGTGAGTGGGAAAGGGGCAGAGAGAGAGGGAGACATAGAATTTGAAACAGGCTCCAGGCTCTGAGCTGTCAGCACAGAGCCCAATGTGGGGCTCAAACTCGGGAATGGCGAGATCATGACCTAGGCTGAAGTCGGACGCTTAACCAACTGAGCCACCCAGGTGCCCCTTCTAAATTAAATTATTTTAAATTATTGGACAGGTTGGAAGCCACTCTACCACATTGCTACAGAAGTTTCTAAAGCCTCTTCTCATCTCCTGTCTTGTCCCTGAGACAGGTCCGTGGCCCATACTTTGAGCAGCACTGAAGCTGCCAGCGGAGTTAGCCTGGAATCTGAATGTGATCACAGCTAATCTTAGAGTGTCCTTCAGTGTGGGGCTTGTGTCAGGCACTTCCTAACTATCATACCACCTACCCAGGTGAGTGCCTCTGTTGTGGCTCCTAGCAGCATTGCCCTTTCCCTGTGTAGACCTTCGAGGCTCAGAAACGTTAACCTAGCCAGCCAAGGTCACACAGCTCCTGAGTGGCAGAGTCTGGATTCAAACCCAGCTCTTTCTGATCCCCCAGTGACAGAGTCCCCAGCAGGTAGGGTATGTCGATGGGGAAGAAATTCTGGGAAAGGGAGAAAGAGCTTCCCCAAAGGCATCCACCTGACAGACCATCTCAGAACTGCAAGTCTTCTGTAACAGAGTAGGGGTCTGTCACTCACACCACTGACTTCCTTATCTCTGGGTGTTTGTCTCCCCAGAAAGGATGTACAGAGGGGCTGTTCCGCCACAGTCAGCACTACATGAACCTCTTTTGTGCCAACATGATAGACCTGAACCAGAGAGCTGAGGCCATTGGATATGCCTACCCCACCCGGGACATCTTCATGGAAAACAGTGAGCCCTGGCATTGCACCCTACAGACAAAGCAGTTGGGTGTCCCTGATGCACAGGGCGCACGCGTACGCATACACACACACACACACACACACACACACACACTGCCAGATATAGCAAATACAAATACAGGGTGCCCAGGTAAATTTGAACTTCAGATAAACTGAATACATTTGTAGTATAAGTATATCCCAAACATTTCATAGGCTATACGTATGCTTTAAAATTTGTATTTATGGGAAACTCAAATTTAACTGGTCATCCCATATTTTATCTGTCACTATGTGGCTGCTTCCTGTCCCCAAAGCTGACTCAGTGATGGAGCTCTGGACTGACTGACAAGCTGATGGGCAAAGACCTTGAAGCCTCAGAGATGAGGCAGAAAAGGGGTCTCTGGGTGGCTGCTCCTTGGCTTGGGTGTCTAGATTCCTCTATTGACCCCAACTCTTTTTTTTTTTAATGTTTTATTTTTTTTGAGAGAGAGAGAGAGACAGACAGAGTATGAGCGGGGGAGGGGCAGAGAGAAAGGGAGACACAGAATTCACGAAGCAGGCTCCAGTCTCTGAGCTGTCAGCACTGAGCGTGACACGGGCTCAAACCCATGAATCATGAGATCATAACTTGAGCCAAAGTCAGATGCATAGCCAACTGAGCCACCCAGGAGCCCCTACTGACCCCAACTCTTTTTTTAAAAAAATTTTTTTTATACTTTATTTATTTTTTGAGACAGAGACAGAGCACGAGCAGGGGAGAGGCAGAGAGAGAGGGAGGCACAGAATCTGAAACAAGCTCCAGACTCTGAGCTGTCAGCACAGAACCCGACGAACCATGAGATCATGACCTGAGCCAAAGTCAAGACGCTTAGGGAACAGAGCCACCCAGGCACCCCTGACCCCAACCCTTAAGTGACTGTAATGAAGGGTCTAAATGGGAGGCAGGACCTAGTCATTGAGCACCCACCTCCTGGCGCTGCCTCACCTTGGTGGAAGGAAGCAGGCGGCACTGTGCAGCCTTGGGCAGCGGAAGCAGGTGTGCTTGGAGGGCAGGCCTGTAGGAGGTCTTCTGTCTTTGTTTCCAGTCATGTTGTGTGGAATCAGTGGCTTCTTAGACTTCTACAAGCTCCAGTGGCTGGAGGCCATTCTCAACTGGCAGAAGCCACAGGAAGGCTGCTTCGGGAGGCCTGGTGAGCTGCACTTCCACCCTGGCTGGGAGCAGGCGGGTGCGTGGGGGCTGGATTTCTAGGCCAAGTGAGGAAAGGCGATGCAATGGTGTTAAGGGCTCAAAGAGAGATTTGCAACATGTATGTGCCTGCAAACACACACATGAACACAAACACATCCACAGAAATGGGCTCGGACCTTTTAAAGCCAAACTCTGCAGGAGGGGAGACAGCCTTATTGGAAGATGTTGGCCCCCTGAGCCTACATTAACAAACCCATTCCTTTAGTGAGCATTCCCTGAGCACCTGCTCTGTGCCAGACACTTTTCTAGGCTCCGGGGGAAACTAGGGCCCCGAAGAAAAGAGACAGAAACCACCTAAATTAACCAATAAGTGAAATAATTGTGAGTTCTGATAAGGGCTGTGAAGGAGACAACAGATTGAGAAAGAAAAGAATATGGAAGACAGTTTTTGGGCTGGAGTGGTCAGGGGAGATGTCTGGGAGGGGGTGACATAGAGGCAGGGAGACAGCTGCCTTTCCCGCTGTGTGACCCTGGGCAGCTGGTCCTCTTTGGAGTAAGTCCCTTCACCTCTCTGAGCCTTGATTTCCTCATCTGTAAATAAATGAGTATAATAATCTCCTTCCTGAGCTGTGAGGAGTAGACATAATACATAGGAAATTATGTATTTCCTGTGCATGGTACAGAGGAGGCTCTCAGTAAATGTGGAAGCTTGGGATGCTTTGCAAGGAGACAAAGGTGGATTTTTTAAAATATTTATTTATTTGTTTTTGAGAAAGAGAGAGAAAGAAAGCATACACACATGAGTGGGGGAGGGGCAGAGGGAGAGCGAATCCCAAGCAGGATCTGCACCATCAGCGCAGAGCCTGATTCAGGGCTCAATCCCATGAACTGAACTGTGAGATCCTGACCTGAGCCGAAATCAAGAGTCGGAAGCTCAACCGACTGAGCCACCCAGGCGCCCCGGAACCTGCATTTTTAACAAGCTCCTCCAGCCATTCTGATGTAGTTGGTTGGGGGACCACAAATGGAGAAACATCAATAGATGACAGAGTTAGGCAATCTGTAAGGATCTGCAGACAGGTGCTCAAGGAACCTTCTGGAAGAACCTCCAGATTCAGAGATCTGAGTTGCTTAAGGTGTTGTGAGGGGGAGGAGGTTTGGTGAGTAATGTGTGAAAATCCATCTTGAGAAGGTCACCTTTCACCCTTCTCCCAGCTGCCGAGGATGAAGAATTATTGAAAACCATTCAACGCCAACAGCATGTTTTGAGAAGAGTGAAGAGGCGAGAAAAACAATTTACAGGTAATGAAAATACCCAGGAACCTTCTGGGCGTGAAACCAGGACACCCTGGAGAGGGTGCACCCAGGTCGACCTCAGTGGAAACGTGCCCTTGCATCCCTGAAGGGCCAGGTCTGAGAGGTGGAGGGCAGGGTAGGAAGTGGAAGTCCAGAGATCTTGTCTCCAGTGAAAGGAGCATAAAGGAATTTTCAGTGTGTTACTGAAAATCACAGAGATAACCCCTCTCAGTCAAGGTCAAGTCTGGAAAACAGAAACTGCACCAGGAACTTGAGGCAGAAGGAATTTCATATAGGGAACTCTTCTCAGAGGTGTTTCAAGAGTTGAACACAGAAAAGTGAGAAAACCCAGAGATTAATCACTGCAGGAAGCTACTACCCTCCTTGGAGTCAGAGCTGGAGGGACTGTGGAGCAAAGTGGGGTTAGCAGAGCCTGCAGGGGCTGAACATCAAGGGGGCAGAGTTGGGGAGAAATACTCCAGCTCCTCCCCTCTTTCAGCGTGTGGATGCTGTTGCTCAAACCTACCCAGATGATAAGCAAGGCATCCTGGAAAACGTAGTGTGGAAAGGTCAGTGCACTGTGGTTTGGAGCAAAAAAAGGGCAGGAGGGACCCTTCGAGCCAGCAGGAAGGTGACCAATGCAATCCTGGTGACACATGTCCAGATGTCCCCAGCTTGCGCCCGTTGTCCTTGAGCCATTATAGTGACCCCTTTCCTCCCCAAACTGTCCTGATTGAGATAATAAATTATTTGGTCAGTCCACCAGTGTAGAGAAAAATGAGAATAAGATATAATTATATTGAGAAGGGAAGAAAGGCAAGATTTAACATGGGAGAGAGGGAGGGCGAAAGAAGGAAAACTTGGTTTCTTTTTTTAAATATTTATTTATTTTGAGAGAGAGAGGGAGAGAGGGAGGGAGAGAGAGAGCGCGTGCACAAGCTGGGGAGGGGCAGAGAGAGAGATGGAGAGAGAGAATCCAAAGCAGGCTCCACACTGTCAGCATAGAGCCCAACGCAGACCTGAGCTGAAATCGAGAATCAGACATTTAACCAACTCAGGCACCCCCAGTTTTTTATTCAGAAAAAATAAATAACTAATAAAAAAATAAATAAAAAAAATAAAGAAAATTAAAGTGTAAAAAAAAAAAGAAATGTGATAAAATAAGTTGTACATTATCGATGTAGCCACTAAAATGAGGCTTTTGAAAATTGTTAATGACATGGAAAAATACTCACATATAAGGTTTAACGAAAAGTTTATTGTACAAAGTCAATATAGGATATAACAATAATTTTAAAAATATATGTATATGTAATAAATGTAATGCATATGCAATAAAAACCTTAAAATTTTTTTGAAAAAAAAATAAAAAATAAATAACTGCAAGACAGAAGCAGGAAAGGAGGTGGCATAGTCAGCCCACAGAGTAGATTCCCAGTATATGCTGGCGAATGATCCCAGTAACTGAATTCCTCCCCATGAGTACCCCTGCAGCCTCATCATCTGCCAGCAGGTAGACAAGAGAGGGAAGCACAAATCCAATGGGTCGTTTTGTAGCTGTCACCAAAGGCTGGGCTAGGGAGGGAGAGTTCTCAGGAGACTCCAGAGGCCCCTGCCGGGACTAGGACTGCCTGACACAGGGGGCGGAGGCTACCTATGACCAGGTGGTAGGGGGTCTGCTGTGCACACCCTGGAAAGCTGACTGCTCCCAGACAGCTAGGATGGTCCTGAGGGCTGGAGAGGAGGCTGCAGAACTTGTGAAGCCCAAGGTCCTTCCTGGGCCCCCGGAAGGCAGATTGACCACAGTCTAGGAAGCTGCCGGTAGGAGTGGTGTCTTCCTTCCTTCTGCTGCACACCTGTGGAGCAGGGGGGCAGCTGGCATGGAGATTCAGAGTACAGGGTTTGAAATCATGCTGTCAGGGTTTGAATCTGCTTCTGCTCCTTCCTCACTGTGGAAGTCACTCAACCTCTTTGAGCTTCAGTTTCTTAATCTGTAAAATAGGGACTTAGCAGTGCCTATTTATAGAGCAGGGCTTTCATAGAGCTGTTGGGGGTTAATATCAGTTCACCATGCAAAGCACTCCCCATGGCATTTGGCACATGTTAACATGGACTGCTAGAGTTGGTAATTAGGCTCCTTGAGACCTGCATTCTCCCTCCCTCCAAAGGGCCTAGCCAGGGTCTGTCCCTTCTCCAAGACTGTGAGGGGAGAGGAAAGCCCTGGCTCCCTCTCACCTGCTCAGGAGTGAAAGGTGGGCATCCCACTTCGAGTTTACAGAACTAAGTAACATCTAAGGGGCTCTTGTCTCAGGCAGGTGCTCAGGGTCACCTGGGAATGGGCAAGAGTGAGGCAACAATGCAGGAGGCTGTCAGGGTCAGGAAATGAGCTGTGGAGTCAACAGAGCTGGGGAGCTCAGTTCTGCCACCTAAGCCTCAGTTTCCCTATATGCAAAGCAGCCAGTAGGGTGCTGTCCTAGAAGGTCTCATGCAGGGCCTGAGAGCAAGGGAAGGTGGGAAGGAGCTGGACAACGGTGTGGCCCCAGGTCAGATCCCAGGGGAAGGAAACTCTGGAGTGGGAATCAGACCTGAGTCACCCCCCTGAGAGGGAGGGCTGGGCTTTTGTGTCCTGGATAAGCAAGTCATTGGAAGGAGTCATAACCTCCCCAATGAGGAGGCTCCAATTGCCTGAAGTCATTTCTCTGGAGAAGGGAGCCATTAGTGACCAGCACTAACAGCAGCTGGTGGGTGGCCAGCCCAGCAAAGAGGATCTGGCTGGCTAAGCAAGTATCTGAAAAGCACTCATAACGGAACTGTGGCCACCACACAGTACTCACAAGGAGGACTTTTTCTCCCCAGATGGCTGCTCCTCCCACAACACAGCCATGGCTGTTGCAGCCCTGGGTGGCTTCCTCTACGTCCTGGCGGAATACCCCCAGCAAATGGAGAGCTGTGGCCGTCCACACTGGTACCACCCAGCAGCCACTGAGACAAATGGTTCCACTCCTGCCACTGGAAGATGAAACAGATGCCTTTAGTCCTTCCTCCCTTAAATCCTGGGTGTCTAGGTCATACCTTGACCAGGTGGCAGCTGAAGATACAGACTCGCCAAGCAACCCAGCTTCATCTCTGCAGGGAGCAGGGCCAGGGAAGGTGAGGCTGGGATGGATCCAGGCGTGGAAGCAGAGAAATAAATTCAGAGTGCAGTCGAGTGGGGAGTTGAGTCTTGTTTCTCAGCCGTGTGGACAGCTTCTGTTTCAAGTCACAACACAAATTCCAATGAGACCCATAAACTTGAGTCTTAAAGGCAATTTATTCAGACATCAACTGTTGCATCTTTCCCAGTGGGAGAAATAAGGGTCTCTGACTAACAGTTGGATTCATGACCAAACTTGAGATCTGACCACAAAAAGCAACACATAAAATCTTTGTGTCCATGCAAGGAACTCTACGCTATCACGTCACATCCTGTCACAGCCTTGTCATTTTACAAAAGGCAGTGTGACATAATGGCTAAGGATGCGGTTCTGTGCCCAGGCTGCCTTGAGTCCAAATCCCAGCTGCCCTGCTAATTAGCTCCGTGTCCTTGGGCAAAGTCATTTAGCAGCTCTGTGACTCTGTGTCCTTGGGCAGAGTCATTTAGCATCTCTGTGACTGTTTCCTCATCAGTACAGGTGGAATAAGTGCAGCACCTACCTCAGGATTACTTGCGGTGCTATGAGAATCGTGTTTGTAGGGAACTCAGAACAACTCCTGTAACATAATCAGTGCCAGGTGACTGTTCCCCACTTGTATTTCTTCCCTCATGTTCTGCTTCAGTGTGAGTATATCTAAACACGTCAGCTAGATCGTGTTCTGCTTCAGTGTGAGTATATCTAAACACATCAGCTAGAGTTCCTTTTTGTTTTCAATAATTTATTTCTTTTGTTGAAGTACAGCTGACACATAATCTGCTGAAGCTCTGACACTAATCTAGGGTTCAAGGAAAGACCTTCTGGAACATTATCAAGGGTCCGGGCACTGACTGTGCTGCAGATTTCGGGCTACATGCAGACACATGTCAAAATGAGACTCTGGGGTAGAAAAATCAGCGAAAAACCCAGTCCTTGGGCTGGATGGTTCTCTAAGTCCATCATCTTGCTTTGCCTCAAAGTGAAAAGTAACTACTGATGGTCCTGATGTGATCATTTCGTTGTATTTGAGAACCTGAATTAAAACACCCAGGCTCCTTCTGTGCTCAGACAAATAACCTGGTGGGGAAGTGGCTCTTCTAAATCTTTCTCCTGGGAGTTAGTCTCCTCTGTCTAATCCTCTTTGCTGGTGCCCCTGGATGATTTCCTGAAAGTGTTCTTAAGTCGTCAGCCACGCAGAAACAGTCCTGGATTTCGCTGACAAGTTTGACTTACTTTTGAGTTGCTAGCTTTCTTGGGGAACCAAGGGCCAGAATTTAATACCCCCACTTGGCACTCCATATGCTTGGAGCATTTCCTCCACACTGCCCCACAAACCAAAGTTTACTAAGACAGGCACACAGCCTAGAGAGAGGTGGGGGGCACACACCGGATTAGGAGGGGATTATGCCCCCCCACCCCACCCCGGTTCCTTCCTGAATTCGGGATGGATTAGTCACTGGAGCCTGACACTGATACATGTTTAGAAGGTCTAAATTATCAAACTAGGGCAGGGGGCGGGGTGGGGGGGTAAAGGGGCAGACTCCAGGGAAAGATAATCCTAATGCAGAATGGAACATGGGAAGAAAAATTTGCAAGATGAATCCGCTCTGAATTGTGACTTCTTCTTTCAGTTGCTGTTGCTCTAGGGCACCGAAAAGAGGTAAAAACACTGAAGGAAGAGTTTCTTTATCACTCCTGCACCCCAGACCTCAGCCTCTGCTTGAAGATGAATCACATGAGCAATTTAACACAATGTGGAAGTGGGCCTTCATTTCCCAAATTTTTTG
Organism: Cryptoprocta ferox; assembly: GCA_028646485.1. NCBI lineage: Eukaryota > Metazoa > Chordata > Mammalia > Carnivora > Eupleridae > Cryptoprocta > Cryptoprocta ferox. The sequence continues at coordinate 3,883,784 of CM053564.1, read as the reverse complement.
TTCTTTTAATGTTTATTTTGAGAGAGAGAGAGCACGCAAGAAGGGACGGGGCAGAGAGAGAGGGAGAGGGAGAATCCCAAGCAGGCTCTGCACTGCCAGCGCAGAGCCCAACCCAGGGCTTGAACCCACAAATCATGAGATGATGACCTGAGCCTAAACCAAGAGTCGGACGCTCAGACACCCAGGTGCCCCTCCCATATTCTGAACACTGTTGTTCTACACAGTACCAGCTCACTACCTTCCTAGAGGAGTATCTCAATGTGTGGCCTGTGGCCGCTGGCAGCAGAACCAGCTGGGGAACCTTGTTAAACATGCAGATGCCCTAGCCCTGCCTCTAGAGATTCTCATTCAGCCACCCAGAGGAGGCCTGGGAACATGCCTCTTTGACAAGCTCCCAAGGGATACTGATGCTCGCCAAGGCTGAGAACAGTGGGGTCCCCAAGGCCTGGACCCGTGTGACATCAGGGGATATCTACAGTCAGATAAGGGGCACATCTAGGGCAGTGGCCTTGATCGTGTACATCCAGAGCCAAAAGCAATGTCCCTTCCATTCCATGCTCCTCTACCCTGCAAGATTCTCAAATTAAGTTGACATGAGACAGATTAATAGAAGAAAAAAAGTTAAATAACATGCATATTGCCTGTATACGCCAGAGAGACCCCGGAAAACTGAGTAACTCCCCACAGCGACCTAAGCTATCACTTTAAATACCACCTCCAGCTAAAGAAGAAGGTGCTGGGGATGGGGAGTCAGTTAAAAGAGGTTCCTGGGGAAAGCACAACAAACAAGAGTAGATTTAAGTCCATACTGTCTCTGCTGATAACAGTTTCTTGAGATTTAGAGTCATCCATCCCCCTCTTTCTGGTTATGAGAGAGAGAGAGACGCCCTTACAAAAGGGGGGTTCCCTTATATGTATAAATATCTCTTACAAAAGGGTAAATTCTCAGTTTTCAGAGTGTCTCTTGTGTCTGCAGTTTCTTAAAAATAACCAGCTTAAAATAATCAGTGTGCCAAAGAGGCATATCTTGGGGTGGCAAAATCTGCTCCCCTACACCCTCCTCAGTGCTCATACTCATCCAATGTGATTTTAGGTGCTCCAGCAATGTTCCTGTCAAATGTGTGTTCCATATAGACCTCTTGCTCAAGATAAACAATTTCACTAAAAAAGACTAATTCTTGTTAATAAATCAGTGTCTTTAAAGCTTTTCCCTTTAAGATGTAAATACATATAGGAAAAGTTGTGGGCTTAAGCTTCAGAACCAGCTGCCTCCTCTGCTTACAGGTGCATGACCGGGGGTCAGTAGCTTGCCTTCTCTGTGCCTCCATTTCCTTTTCTGTATAATGGGTATCACAATAACACCCACCTTTAGGATTCCGAAGATCTGATAAAATGGTGCAGGTTGGCCCCTCACACAGTGGTTGAGACTTTAATGAGCTCAGTGGCTATTAGCAGTGAGTGAGTGTTCTCAGAAAACCCAGGATACACACCACCTCCACCTCTGGGGTTTTATCAGTCACCTATTATTTACTGGCAAATAATGTCATTCCCAGTGGAATACCTCATCCATTCATTCAATAAATAGTACTGAGAACCTACTGTGTGCTAGGCTGTCCTCTGGACAAGGGAGATGCAGCTGAGAACAAACAAGGACCCTGTTCCCATCATTTATTTAAGAAATATGCATGAAGTACCTACTTTGCTCCAAGGACTGTGCCAAGTGCCAGGGGAAAGCAGTGAAAAGCAAAAACAGTCTCTGTCCTCAGAGATGGCAGTCAAGGTGGGAGAGACATTAAGAAACAGTTATAAACAGGGGGCACCTGTTTGGCTCAGTTGGCGCATGCGACTCTTGATCTCGGGGTTGTGAGCTTGAGCCCCACATTAATTGTAGAGATTACTTAACAATAAAACTTGGAAAAAAAAAGAGAGAAAAGAAACAGTTATAATAAAGCAGATTGCACTTGAGGTGGGAAAGACGGGGTGCACTGCTTAGACATGGTATTCTTTTCCTCAACCGATAAGCTGACAGTAATGCATAAGCATTGTTCGTGCTCTGGCTTAGTGAAAGCAACACAAGATATTTGCTCTATTCCATGTCCTTCCAGAGCTTAGAGCTCTCAGTCAGAGAGACTGCTAAATGCATGAAAAAATAAAGCAGCAACAGAAGAGGCATCTTCGGGAAATGTATGCTCAGAAAAGCTGAGGAAGGTGGATAAACTCAAAGGCAGCGTGTGTACAGAGCACAGAGGAGGAGGTCCAATCCCCAACCTCCATACATTCAGTATCTAGCTTCAAACCCTCTCATGCTATTTGCAATCACTCCCTCCCTGCTCCCAGCCACAGCCATAGGCAACCACTCATCTGCGTTCTGTCCTTCCAGATTTGCCTTTTCCAGACAACCACACAATAGAACTTTTGGGGGTGATGAAAATGTCCTAAAATTGGACTAAGGTATGCTGAGATTATCTCTGCAACATATACTAAAAATCATTGACACGTACACTTTAAAACAGTTAACTTTTATGGTATGTAAATTATACCTCAATAAAACCATTATATTAAAAATAAAAAAACAAGATCTTCCAGTAGCTTCCTGTTTCCACTTAGGCTGAAATCCATACGAATTTCCCTGGAGTCCTGCAGGACCTCGCATTGGCCTGGCCCTCCCTCCACTACCCTCCTGACCAAGCTCCAGCCCATCTCCGGGTTCTACAGTGCCATCTGCCTGCAAGGCTCTGGCCCTGCATCTCCCACAGCTGTCCCTTATTACTCAGTTTACCTGGGCTTAGAGAGGGCTTCCCTGCCACCTCCCCCCAAGACATGGTTCTTTCTCCATCCTTCTTCTTCCCACCACACTTGGGTTGTTTAGTGTCTGTCTCCATGAGGGCAGGGCCAAGCTGTCTGTTTCATCAGCATCTAGCACATAGGAGGCGCTCAATCTGTTGAATCCACAAATGACTATAGAACCAGATGAGGATGCTGAGAAGAGACAAAGGTACTCCTAAAGAAAGGTAAATGTCACTGGGTGTTATATGGAAACCAACTTGACAATAAATTATATTTTTTTATTTTTTTATTTTTATTTATTTTTTTAATTTAATTTATTTATTTATTTATTTATTTTTTAAACTTTATCATTTATTGTCAGGTTGGTTTCCATATAACACCCAGTGCTCTTCCCCACAAGTGACCTCCACCAAGACCATCACCCCCCATTACCTTTCCCCCTTCCCCTTCCCCCCTCAGTTTGTTTTCAGGATTCAAGAGTCTCTCGTGTTTTGTCTCCCTCCCTCTCCCTAACTCTTTTTCCTCCTTCCCCTCCCCATGGTCCTCTGCTGGGT
>CM053564.1:3677297-3879943 GCA_028646485.1 Cryptoprocta ferox | reverse complement strand
ATCTGTCCTTCTCCGCCTGACTTATTTCGCTTAGCATGACACCCTCGAGGTCCATCCACGTTGCTACGAATGGCCAGATTTCATTCTTTCTCATTGCCATGTAGTATTCCATTGTATAGATGAACCACATCTTCCTGATCCATTCATCAGTTGATGGACATTTAGGCTCTTTCCATGATTTGGCTATTGTTGAAAGTGCCGCTACGAACATTGGGGTACCTGTGCCCCTATGCATCAGCACTTCTGTATCCCTTGGATAAATCCCCAGCAGTGCTATTGCTGGGTCATAGGGGAGTTTTATTGATAGTTTTTTATCAATAGATAAAAATAGATTTTTATTGAGGAACCTCCACACTGTTTTCCAGAGTGGCCGCACCAGTTTACATTCCCACCAACAGTGTAGGAGGGTGCCCGTTTCTCCACATCCTCGCCAGCATCTATGGTCTCTTGAGTTGTTCATTTTAGCCACTCTGACCGGCATGAGGTGGTATCTCAGTGTGGTTTTGATTTGTAATAAATTATATTTTTAAAAAATGAAGGGGGGGCGCCTGGATGGTTCAGTCCGTTAAGCATCTGACTTCGGCTCAGGTCATGATCTCACGGTTGGTGGGTTCGAGCCCCGCGTCGGGTTCTGTGCTGACAGCTCAGAGACTGGAGCCTGTTTCAGATTCTGTGTCTCCCTCTCTCTCTGCCCCTCCTACACTCGTGCTCTGTCTCTCTCTGTCTCAAAAACAAATAAAATATAAAAAGTTAAAAAAAAAAAAGAAGGGTAAATGTGAGCAGAGGAGGCAGCCCTGAGTTAGTTAGTTGATATGACTGAAACGGTGGGTTTGGGCTTGTTGAAAGATAAACTGAGGCATATTAAAAATGTTAAGGGTTTATTTGACCAAAAATCAATTTAAATCTGGCAGTATCAAATTGAAGTGCATAGGAGCCAGGAGAAAGACCTCTATGAAGAAAGCAAGAAAACAAAGAAAGGAAATTGGTTGCCTATAGTTTAGTGCCTAGTTGGCTGTTAGTTAAAGCTGTTTGCAAATGGTTGTCCTTAGCATTTTGGTTTCATAACCTTGAGGCATTTACAAGCTTAGGTTTTGGTTTGCTTCTATAGGCACTGTTAAAGAAAAAAAGAAAAGTGGGGCACCTGGCTGGCTCAGTCACAGAGTATTCAACTCTTGATCCCAGGATCCTCAGTTCGAGGCCCAGTTTGAGGAAAGGAAGGAAGGAAGGAAGGAAGGAAGGAAGGAAGGAAGGAAGAAAGAAAGGAAGGAAGGAAGGAAGGAAGAAAGAAACAACAGGCCCCAAATGGAGTCACATATGCCAAGCCCCATGTCAGCAAACCAAGACTTAATACCTAACTTAACTGCAGTTCCACCCTCTCCCAGAAATGAAAGCTTTAACCAGTCTGGAGTAACCTGTCAGCACTAATGAAGTAAGTCATCTACATGATAGGCCCCTGCCCTTCCCCCAAAGGATGGTGACATTGCCTGAAACAATCTACTCTTTCTTTGTCTCGCTCCCTTTCTGCCTGTAAAAGCCTTTCATTTTGTACAGCTCTTCGGAGCTCCTTTCTATTTGCTAGATGGAATGCTGCTTAGTTCATGAGTCGTTGAATAACGTCAATTTGATCTTTACGTTTACTCAGTTGCATTTTGTTTTTTTAACAGCAACCTTGGCATAAAGCCACATCAATCCAATGGCTTCCTTGTTTAATTAATGTCCTAGGCTTCTCAGCAAATGGAGAATTTCCATGGCACTTATGTGCTTAGATATTACCTGCACATTATGTGTTTGGTAAAGGAGTGACAAAGCTGGGAGGAGACCAAAGGTCAGAACTCACTACCGACTGCCTGCACCCACATCGCCCAGCTGACATAGAGAAAAGAGGACTTCCTGGGACAAGGAAGCTGGTGGCAGGTCTGGGCTTGTCTGCTAATGACTTTTGACAGCATGAATGTAAAGATCAGAAAGACAGAATCCCTTGCTATCAATATATTTGCATCAAGCTGGCTCATTTAACCCCAGAAAGCTGGTTAGCTGAAGCGAACTAACTGGCTCTCCCACAAACCTCAGAGCCGCTCTTGGGGGGCGCATGTGAGGGCTTTGACTGTATCCGTTCCAAAATTAAAAGGTCAGCAGGGCTATTCTCCCTCTGAATTCTTGAGGGAGGAATCTGTTTCTCTCTCTTAGCTTCTGGTAGTTACCAGCAATCCTTTGGGGTCTTTGGCTTACAGCTGCATCAGCACAGTCTCTGCCCCTTTCTTCACATGGCTTTCTTTCCTCTGTGCATGTCTCCCTCTGTGTCTTCTCTTCTTACAAGGATACCAGTCAGACTGGATTTAGGGCCCACCCAATTCCACTATGACTTCATCTTCAGGAATTACATCTGCAAAGATCCTGTTTTCAAAGGTCACCTTCTGAAGTTCTGGGAAAGATGTGAATTTGGGAGAACACTATCCAACCCAGTACACTGACCCTAAGTGGCTTTAGGGGGCAGTGGCTCAAAGAGGGATCTGAGTTCAAGCACTGACAATGCTGACTGTGGACCAAAACAGGCTGGCGGCTGGTGTGGCCCTGAGTACCTGTGGCACCCAAGGCTAACTCGACTCGTACTGTCTCCAAGATGGCCCATGCATTACCCTGGTACCAAAAGACCACTAACTCTGGCCACTGCCCTGTACCAGAGGCAGGAAGAGAAGTCTTCTGTCAAAGGAAGCTTTAAGTAAAATAACTGGCCAGCTTCGTAGACTTCTGACCTGTGCAGGTACAGAGGGACTGCTCAAGGATGGGTTCCATGCTTGCTTTCACACTCTGCTGTCACCATCTTAAAATTCTTAATTTTTTAGGGGCATCTGGGTGGCTCAGTCAGTTGAGTGTCTGCCTCTTGATTTCAGGCTCAGCTCGGAGCCTGCTTTGGATTCTCTCTCTCCCTCTCTCCCTCTCCCTCCCTCTCTCTTCTTCCCCTGCTCATGCTCTCTCTCTCTCTAATAAATAAACTTAAAAAATTCTTTTAAAACAATTTTTTTAATGTTTATTTATTCTTGAGGGAGAGAGAGTGAGGGAGGGGCAGAGAGAGAGAGAGGGAGGCACAGAATCCAAAGCAGGCTCCAAGCTCTGAGCTGGCAGCACAGAGCCAGATGCAGGACTCAAACACAGGAACTGAGAGATCATAACCTGAACTGAAGTCGGACACTTAACCCACTGAGGCTCCCCCCAAAAAAGAAATTCTGAATTTTTAAATAAAGATCCCTGCTAATTATGTTCTCAACGCAACTTGCCTGTCCTCTTCCAAAATGTCAAGGTCATATAAGGCCAAGGCTGAGAAATTGTTCCAGAATCAGGGAGACTAAAGAGACATGACAACTGACTGCAACTCCTGGATTAGCCCCTGGATGTGGGGAAAATAAGGACATTATATAGAAAGTTAGAGAAACTTGAATGTGAACTGTGGATTAGTTCACAAACTACCAGTATATAATGTCCTAATTTTACTTGGCCTGTGGCCATGTACGAAGATGTTCTTGTTAGTAAAAGATGCCTGCAACTTGGTTGCAAGTGTTCGGCGGCGGGAGTGGGGGTGGGGGTGGGGGTGGGGGTGCGGTTGGCGGTAAGTACGCGAATAAAGCTGACGTGATAAACCAGATGAGACAAAGTTAACAATTGGTAGAGATAAGTAGAAGGCACGTGGGAGTTCTTTACATTACTCTTGCAATCCCCGGTAGGTTTGAAATTACGTAAACATGAATTTTCCCACCACCACGAGTGCAACGCCCCTTCTGACACTGACACACACACACACACACACACACACACACACACACACACACACACACGACCAGATCTCGCGATATCCAAAGGAGCCTAACCTATTCTGTCCCAGCTGAAAGCGACCACCGAAAGTCTTGAGTCACGTGGGGTAGCCCCACGTGATCGGAGGCCCGGGTCCAACATGGCGGCCTCCATGAGTCGCTGGCTTGTCTTCCTCTCTGCGCTGCTCGGCTTCCTCCGGGAGGCGACCAGCAGCCTCGGCTCGGGGTGAGTACGGCTCCCGAGGGGAGAGCCTGGCTCGGGAGTACTCCGCCCCTGAGCCCTCCGAGCTCACGGCCGCCCTGTCCCCACAGGGCCTCCCGCGACGACGACTTGCTGCTGCCCTACTCCCAGGCGCGCGCGCGCTTCGCCCGGGACTGCACAAGGGTGCGCGCCGGCAGGCGCGAGCACGAGAGCTGGCCTCCTCCCCGGGCGCCCCCCAGCACCCGCGGCGCGGCGGTGCGCACCTTCGTTTCACACTTCGCGGACCGCGCGGTGGCCGGCCATCTGACGCGGGCAGCGGAGCCCCTGCGGACCTTCTCGGTGCTGGAGCCCGGCGGGTCCGGCGGCTGCGCTGCGAGGCGCCGCGCCCCCGTGGAGGAGACGGCGCGGGCGGCCGGCTGCAGCGTCGCCCAGAACGGCGGCTTCTTCCGCATGGACACGGGCGAGTGCCTGGGGAACGTGGTGAGCGACGGGCGCCCGGTGAGCAGCGCCGGGGGGCTGCAGAACGCGCAGTTCGGGATCCGCCGCGACGGGACCCTGGTCACCGGGTGAGAAAGCGGGGAGCCTTCTCGTGACTGCCCAGGGCAGAGGACCTGAAGTTTGGGTTGTAGCCGTGGTGCTGTGTCAGGTCATGTAACAAAGCTGAGCCTCCGTGTGCATTCTGCAGAACGGGAACACATGCTTTCCTTGCAGGGTTTGTTCATCTCCCCCGTATCACAGCGCTTGCTTTGTGTCAGGCCGGGTGCTGCGTGCGCACTGGGGCTAGCAGTGAACAAGTAGTCTTTGTCTTCGCGGACTTCTGCCGTTACCAGGAAAAATAAACAAAAGCCAGGGAAATAATTGAGATAAATTTAGATTGCTTACATGTAAAAAAGCCAGGAAGAGGGTAAACCGATGTCAATAGAGTGTGGATTTTAGGGAGGGTGAACAGAAAAGGCCTGTCTGAGAAGGTGACCTCTGAGTTGCAGTCTGAAGATTAATCACAAGTTAGTCAAGGTCAGAACTGGAGGAAGACCACTGCCGTCAAATGCTAAGGTTCAGGGGCACATACAGGTTTGGTTTGTGTGAGGGACTGAAGGAAGGAGCAAAGTATCAGAGGAGGAAAGGATTGACTTTGGTTATTTAATAACTTGCTCTAACCCTGGCTGTGGATACACTGGAGGGCCTAGGTTAGAAGCAAGAGGCTAATTAAGCATCGTGAGTAGGCATCAGGTGGGATTTTGGCCAGAGTGGTGGCCTAGGAGATTAAGGGCTATAGGATGAACTTGAGATCTGCTGAGAATGGTTGTTTATATTAGATGGAGTGTTAACTGGGATGTGTAGACTACTTACAAGGGCTGCACTAAGGACCAGGATGGCTCCCAGGAAACCAGGAGGAATCAGGCAGCCAAGCTGAGGAGGGAAGGGTGGTGGGACCCCTACTAATTGCACGTGTTCCTGCCGGTAAGTGAATCTCTTGCCTCTTTTGTGTCCAGGTACCTGTCTGAAGAGGAGGTGCTAGACACTGAGAATCCATTTGTGCAGCTGCTGAGTGGGGTGGTGTGGCTGATCCGAAATGGAAGTGTCTACATCAACGAGAGCCAGGCGGCCGAGTGTGATGAGACGCAGGAGACAGGTTTGGGGGCGGGGTGTGGCACAGCCCTGTTGAGAACCAGGACCGCTGAGCTGGTGTAGGAGGCTGTTCTTAAGTCTTTGAGCAAGTACTGTTCTAGGTGCAGGGGATCTGTGGCGATTATGACAAATAAGGTCCCTGCTCTTGGGGAATACTTAAGAAAGGAAATAGTTTCTATTGAAAGGATGTGGGAAGTGGTAAGTGCTTCTTTTTTGTTGAAATTAAGATGAAAGGAAGTGGTTAAGTGCTTTCTTTCTATTGAAAGGAAGATGAAAGGAAGTGGTGCGTGTAAGGAAGAAAAATAAAGTTGAGGGAAAGGAGATGGGTAGAGGAGAGGAGCTATGAGTCAGAATTCCGATTTCCGGGGTATGAGGCCCCAATCTGTGTGTTTTAACAAGCCCCTGTGTGATTCTGATGGGCACTCCTGTTTGAGAAGCACCAAGTTGTGGAATACTGGGGTGGGAAGGGATGCAATGGCCCTGATGTGGAGACACGCTGTTTTAGACTGAGCAGTCAGGGCAGACCTCACTGAGGAGGTGCCCTAGACTGGAAATAGCAAACCACAGGAAAAGCTGAGGGGAAGCACAGTCCAGCCAGAGGGAACAAGAGGTGCAGAAGCCCTAAAGCAGAAAGTGGCTGCAGGTGGTGAGAAGTGAGCCCCCAGAGACGAGGTGGGAGAAGCAGGCCAGGGCTTTGGGTATTTGTGCTGAGGACAGTGGAAGCCATTAGAGGGTTTTCCCCCTGGAGGCTGATGTCGCTTAATTTACCCCTGAGAAGAGCGGTCTGGCCACTCTGTGGAGACTGAGTGGAGCGGTGCAGGCGGAAGGCAGGGAGGTTGGAGAGTGGCATTGGACTGGCAGAAGCTACAGGCAGAGCCCAGAGGCTTCCCACAGGGTCAGGTGATCAGCCAGTCTTCTTCTCTTGTAGGTTCTTTTAGCAAATTTGTGAATGTGATGTCAGCCAGGACAGCAGTGGGACATGACCGGAAGGGGCAGCTGGTGCTCTTCCACGCAGACGGGCAGACGGAGCAGCGGGGGTGAGTGCCGGAAACTGGGAATGCCAGGCCTGGGCTGAGTCTGGCTTTGAGGAACTTCAGTCCGCTGACAGCTGCCCTTCTGAGTCCCACCTGTTCCCTGGGGATGTTCACATCCATCGGCCCCCTGCCTTCCCATGCAAAAAGAGTCCCTGGGTGTGCCCCACTTCTGAGAACTCCTCATCCTCTCCATCTCCCCAACTGAGGCCTCCTCTCTCCTGAGGTCCAGATGGGATAATAGGAAGTAATTACAAAGTTAGCAGGGAGACCTCTATTCCAGTCCCAGCTCTGCCGTCTACTAGTTCTGTGACCACAGACAAGCCGTTCAACCTCTCTGAGCCACAGTTTCTTTCTCTGTGAAGAGAGTGTATTTATTTGTTACTGCTGAGTAACACATAAGCACAAACAGCCCCCGTTTGTTAGATCACAGTTCTGTAGGTCAGAAGTCTGGAGGGCTCAGCTGGGTTCTGTGTTTGAGGTATCTTGTGGACAAAATCAAGCTGTTTGCCAGGCAGGGTTCTCATCTGGAGCTTCAGGGAAAGAATCCTCTTCCCGGCTCATTTGGGTTGTTGGCACAATGTACTTCTTTGTGGTTGTAGGACCGAAGTCTGTACTCCCTTGCTGGTTGCTGGCCAAGGGACCTTCAGCTCCTTCAGGCTGCCCACATTCCTTCCCATGCGTGTACTCTCACTGTCTTCACAGCAGCAAAGATGTGTCCAGTCCCTTCATCCCCTTTGTATTTCCAAAATCTCTCACTTTACTTCTGCCACCAGCCAGGGAAAGGTGTGCTTTTAAGAGCTCTTGTGATCCCATTGAGCCCACCCAGATAACCCAGGACAGGGTCCCTACTTGTAGACAGCAGAGCCGTGTAAGATAACACAGTCATGGGAGTGATGTCTCATATTCACAGCTTCCAGAGATTAAGACAGGACATTATTGGGGGGAGCCCTTTTAGAAATTTGTCTGCCATAGCAGGTGTGATACTGCTCACCATGGAAAGTAAGACCAGTTGGTCAGCTGGTGGAGATGGTCAGCATTAATACTCTTATGCCGCAGCGTTAACCTGTGGGAGATGGCAGAGTTTTTGCTGAAACAGGACGTGGTCAACGCCATCAACCTGGATGGAGGGGGGTCTGCCACCTTCGTGCTCAATGGGACCTTGGCCAGTTACCCATCAGATCACTGGTAAGCATGGCAGAGCCCCCTTCTTGAGGTCTAAGTCCAGGCCTGTCCCCAGCTGTCTCATTCAGCAAATATTGAGCACCTACTATGTGCCAGGCCCTGAGGATTCAGCAGTGAGCGGGAAGAGCTGAGATCCCTGCTTCACGCTGCTTACTAGAAGAGTGTTGAATCATACATAGTGTATGAGTACACCACACCAGTGACAGGGGATTGATAGGAAAGATTTCTCTGAGCATAACGGAACCTGAGTTGAGATCTAAAGGTTGAGGAGGTGGCAAGGCCGGAATGGGAGATCCTTCTGGGCAGAGAGAACAACATGTGTAAAGGCCCTGGGGTTGGAAGAGATTGTCAAAGTGGGATGAACCTATAAACGGCTGGAGAAGGGGCAGTGGAGAGATTGGCAGCCTTCAGGGGCTGCACTGGGGGTAGAGGGGTTACCTGGGGCTCGCCAGCACCGTGGCCTCTCTTCACTCGCCATGTCCCCCTGCAGCCAGGACAACATGTGGCGCTGTCCACGCCGTGTGTCTACTGTGGTGTGTTTGCACGAGCCCCGCTGCCAGCCACCTGACTGCAGCGGCCATGGGACCTGTGTGGAGGGGCGCTGCCAGTGCACGGGGCACTTCTGGCAGGGCGCTGCCTGCGACAAGCTGGATTGTGGCCCCTCCAACTGCAGCCAGCATGGGCTTTGCACAGAGAGTGAGTGGGGTCTCTGGGGAGGCAGCTGTGACCGGGGCTCCCAGCTCTCGCTGCCCTGGCCTGCCTGGGCCCTCAACTGGCCTTCTTGGTCTTGTCTTGGCAGCTGGCTGCCGCTGTGAAGCCGGATGGACGGGGTCCAACTGCAGTGAAGGTAAAAGCCACCGGGCCAGCTGCCTCCCCAGCCCTGGACACATGGGGAGAGGGCATGCAAGGCAGCTGCTTTTATCACGCCTCCTGTTTCTTGGTCTGGCCTGACTAAATCACTGCATTAATGTCCTGCAGTGGCCACAACTGTACAAATCATGGTGTCTGCAGGGCCTGCACTCCCTCTGAAAGGTCTAGGGCAGGCTCCTTCCTGCCCTTTCCAGCTCCTCGTGGCTCCAGGCATTCCCTGGCTTGTGGCCAAGTCACTCAAGTCTCTGCTTCCTCTTCACACGGCCTTCTCCCTGTGTCTGTCTGTCCATTTTCTTACACGAACCCCAGGTCATTGGATTTAGGGCCCACCGTAAATCTAGGATGCTCTTATCTCTTAAGATCGTTAACTTAATTGTGTCTGCAAAGACTGTATCTCTAAATGAGGTCGTGTTCACAGGTTCTGAGGGTTAGGACATATCTTTTGGGGGACATAGTTCAATCCACTGCAACCATCCACAGTTTGAAATCCTTTAAGGCTTTCTTTTGAGTTAGTGGAAGAAATGAGCTCCTCAGCCTGACCTGCCAGGGTGCTCCAGCCCCTCCCCCACTCACTGACCCAGCTCTGCTCCTCAAAACCCCAGCTTGATGCCCTGCCCTCGGGCTTGCTCGCCGCATCCCCTCCAGGGATCTGCTGCTGCGCTTGGTCCCATCCCTCCTGCCCTTGTCCTCACTTGTACTCCCATGTCTGCTTTCTGTCTCACTGGCCACTTGCCCATCTCGACAAGAATCTCCATGAATCTCCATGAGTGCATAGCCTCAGGGCCTTCCTTGTTGAAGTAGAATTCTCCATAACTTTCTGTTGGAAGAATATGTGAGCCTACAGGGCCCCTTGGGGTGACTAATATCTGTCTGCAGTTTTGTTGGCCCCCAGCCTAGCAAAGGCAGGGCTGGATTTTGAAAAGATTTCCCCCCCTTCCCTCTCCCAGCCTGCAGCAACGGCTCCTTCGGGGAGAACTGTGCCATGAAGTGCCAGTGTCAGAATGGAGCTGCCTGTGACCCGGTTGGGGGGACCTGCACCTGTCCTCCTGGCTTCACTGGACACACCTGTGAGCAGGGTAAGCTAGATGGGCCCCCAGTCAGCCCGGAAGGAAGTGCCGCCCAGGAGCACCTCCAGGGTCTAGCCGGGGGTGGGGGTGGGGGGTCCTGGGTAGCATTTGTGCTTCAGCCCAGCTCTGCACATACCTGGGGCCCATCCCGTCAGTGCAGAGAGAGGCCCTCCACTGAGGCCTCCTCCCCTTCTGCCTCCTCTCCACAGAGTGTCCCCTCGGCTGGCATGGGCCAGGTTGCCAGAGGCATTGCGAGTGTGAGCACCAGTGTCCATGTGACCCCCAGACCGGCAGCTGCAGCCTGGCCCGGGTGCCAGCCCTTAACAGCATCCTCTCCCAAGGTATGGGTCCTCCCAGAGCCCCGGGGGCAGGAGGGGCCATAGCCCTCCCCTCCCAGCCTCTCAGCCTCTCCCTGGTGTCTTACAGTGAAGCAGTGTCTCCGGTCATCTGAGGCCACCCTGAGGACAGGAGAACTCTCCCTTCTCACCGGGTAGGAGATTCGGTGGGACTTGGGGTGGGGGTGGGGGTGGGAGGAATCCCCCCTCCCTCCCACCTGTGAGGTATGGCCTCTGCTCAGGGACTAGGCAAGGCTAGGAGGTGACTGCTGGGCACCCAGGTGATGTTTCTCCAATGTGAGCACAGAGAGAGTCACAGCTGATGCTCACAGCCCCTGAAGCGGTCCTGGGAAATGGTGAGAAGGACCCCCGTCACCGCCTCTGTTGGAATCGAGTGGGGCAGGGCGTGGGGCTGTGAGACTCATGAGCTGTTTTCTCAGCTCCTGACAGAAGTGCCGAGCCCTGAAGCATTCACATACTTTCTCAGGCAGCTCCATGTGCTCCTCGTGGTGGGCTTTATCCCTGTTTTCTAGTGCAGTGGGTCTGAAACTTTACCTCTAGGAGGGTGTACTCAAGGAGATTGCTGGATTCTCTCTCTGGAGTTTCTGCTTCAGTAAGTCTGGGTGGAGCCCGAGAATCTGCATTCCCAGTGCTATCCGAGATGATACTAATACTGCTGCTGTGGGGACCCTGCTTGGAGAACTTTCCAAAGGTAGTTCTCACCTCATAGTCCAACCCTGGGTGCCAGCCCAGACCCACCCACGTTGGGAGGTGGGAATCAGGTGTGGGTATGAATGAAAAGCTCCCGGCATTGTTCTGTTGGACAGTCTCATCAATAATGCAGATCCCAGGTCCCTCCTGGAGGGACACGGTGAGTCTGGGGTGAGGCTCTGAAAGGCCAGAGTCACACCTGAAAAAAATACTTAGAAGTGTGCTTTGAAAATGCACCCAGAGCAGGGACAGGGGCCCCTGGGAGCGCTCTGGCCTCAGTGTTAAGTTCAGGCTCCTCAGGTGTGAGACTGAGCTCTTCCTTCCCAGTGCAGACATAGAACCATTGGCACCTAACGGCGAGGGAAGGGGAGCCGTGGGGGGGCTGACGACCATGCCCCCCCGAGAAATCTGCTCATGTCTGTGTTTGCGTTCCCTCGCCGTGGGGGGGCTGACGACCATGCCCCCCCGAGAAATCTGCTCATGTCTGTGTTTGCGTTAAGGGCTTTGGCCACAGATGCACATGAAGGAAGGCAGGGATCATTGGAAGACCTTGCCAGCTCCACAGGATGGATGCGGGTGTGCTTTTCTCCCTGCTCTGTCTGCTGCGAGGTTTCTGGAACGGAGACCAGCCTTTGTAGTCTGCATCGATTAGATCCCCAACTATATTTTATTTGGCCTGCATAATTTAAAAAATTTTAAGATTTATTAGCAACATCTGAAGATCAGTAACATTGATGTTAAAAATTGTTCTTCAATATCGGGATGTGGCAGTGCTGGCCTACATCCCACACGGTGACTGTCACTGCTGGAGCGTGTGTTTGGAATGGGCCCCTGGCCCTACCAGGCCCATTTTGCTCCTGGTCAGTCCTTGGAGGCCCCCAACTTTGTGCCTGTCTCCTGGTGGAGGAGAGGGAGGGAAACCCATCGTGCACTCCCCAACAGCTGCCCGTTCTGGCTTTCTCTTCTGCACCCAGGACCACCTGGCTGGCCCTCACCTTGGCCCTGGTTTTCCTTCTGCTGATCAGCACGGTGGTGAACGTGTCCTTGCTCCTGGGCTCCAGAGCGGAGCGGAGCCGGCATCTGGATGGGGCCTACGTTTACCACCCACTGCAGGAGATGAATGGGGAGCTTCTGGCAGGGGAGAAGGAGCAGCAGGGTGATGCCCACAACCCCTTCAAGGACTGAAGCCGCTCACTGCCCCATCAAGGTCTGCTCTGAAGGCTCATTTCAGTACGGTCTGCCTTCCGCAAGGGAAGTTCCAAGGCCTCTGACCATCTGGGTGATCTCAGCCCTGGTGCCAAGCCAAGCTTCTGATAGCATCTGTGCCTCAGCCCCTCATCTAGCCCTGGGCCCTCACCTGGTCAACTGCTGTGACCCAGCGACCCTCGCAATACAGTGCTCCCCAGAGAGAGACCGCCTCCTGCCCTGCCTGCCTGTGCCTGCTGCCCGAGAGGCCTGCTCTGCTGCCAGAGAGCCTCCGGCCTCCTGAAGCAGGAGCCGCTAGCAATGGAACTTCCCGTGACCACACCATGACCGAGTGACAGGGTCCAGCCAGTCCCCCTGGGCAGGGGTGGATTAAAGAGACAATGGCCACGTCACGGGATCCTTTTCCACAGACCTCATCATGGAATTTGCCAATTAGAATTCTATTTCCTATCATAGGAAGCTCCTTGGAAGGGACAGGGGATGAAATCATGTTTACAAGCTTTCTACTTTGGCATCCAACCGCCAGGAGAGTTTTTCTATCACTTAAATAAATTGATGTAATAAAAGGAGCCCCCGGGTGGTGTCTGAATCCTGAGTTGTGGACTTGTGGTTGTTCCTGGGTCTTAACACGTGGGGTTACTCCACCTGATTTGGGTCATAAAGAGGCAGCCCGAGTACTTCGAGCTCCCTGATCTGTTTGCTTAATCCAGGGCTTCTCAGTGGTGCACACCAGTCACCTGGAGATACTGTTCAAGTGCCGATTCTGGCCCAAGGTGGGAGATGGGAGTCTGGACCACATTTTGAAAGAAAAAGGTTTAGTCCACACTGTGATTTAATAGTTATGAGCATTTAAAAGTCAAGAGACTAACAACTTCATATTTCTAGGTTGGTTTTTTTTAATATGTTTAATTTGGAGAAAGAGAGACAGTGTGCAAGCAGGGGAGGGGCAGAGAGAGGGAGATACGGAATCCGAAGCAGGCTCCAGGCTGTCAGCACCAAACCCAACGCGGGGCTCAAACCCACAAATGGCAAGATCATGACCTGACCCGAAGTCAGATGCTTAACCGCCTGAGCCACCCACATGCCCCTGGTTTCTTTTTAAAAGGGGAAGCCAGCAGCCCCCACCAATGCCCTTCCAGGGCAACATCTTGCCAGAGCTGAGAATCCACAGTCCCCATCTGGACCTGCCTTCACCAGCTCGTCACACCTCAGCCATCTGTGGCCTGCCAGCCCCGTGAGTATCCGAGTTTTTAACCCGTGGCCCCAGAGGGTCTCCAGGAAGTGCCTGGCAGCCCCCTCCCCACCCCGCCCCGTGGATATATATTACACTGTGTTTAGCAGATATTTTGTGGTGGGGGATGCACTCTCAGCAGGTCCTCAGGTAGACTCACGCACATTATGAACTGAATATGTCTCCACAAGACTCCTGTACTGAAGCCCTAACACTCTGGGCCCCGCCACCCATGTGATGATATTGGGAGGTGGGGCCTTTGGTTTAATTTGGTTTCGATGAGGTGGTGTGGGGTGGTCCCCTTGTGATGGGATTAGCACCCTTACAAGGGAAAGAGAAGAGCACCCTCTCCACACAGTCTCCCTGTAAACACACAGCAAGCTGGCAGCTGTCTACAAGTCAAGAAGTGGAACCTCACTGAGCATTGGATTTGCCAGCACCTTGACCTTGGACTGTGTGTGGTTTTTATTTTATTTTATTTTTTTTATTTTTTGAGAAAGAGAGCATGAGCAGGGGAGGGTCAGAGAGAGAGGGAGACACAGAATCTGAAGACAGGCTCCAGACTCTGAGCTGTCAGCACAGAGCCTGACGCGGGGCTGGAACCCACGAACCACGAGATCATGACCTGAGCCGAAGCCGGACGCTCAACCGACTGAGCCCCCCGGGCGCCCCAGATGTGTGTTGTTTTTAAGCTGCACAGTGTATGGTATCTGTCGTAGCAGCTTGAGCAGACTGAGACATGGTATTACCTAGTAGTTACCCAGTGCTGCATAACCAGTGCGCAACTTGGCAGCTTAACCACAACCAGTTACTGCTTCTTGTGGAAGAATAATTAGTTTTCATGATTCTCGGGCCAGCTAGGGGATTCTCTCGATATGGACTGGGATCAGTGATTTCCACTGGGCTCATTGGTTGGCCTGCAGTCAGCTAATGGGCCCACTGGGGGCTGGCCTGGGGTGGCCGCAGCTGAGGACCTAGCTCCACCTGGTGCCTCATCCTCCAGGAGGCTGGTCAGGCTTGGGGTCCCGGTAGGGACAGTGATCCTGGAAGAGAAGTGTGCGAGGCGTGAACCTCAGAACAGGTGTGACCTCATTTCCACCATGTTCTGTCAGCTAGTCCCCGGATTCAAGGTGAAAGGAGACAGACTCCACCCCTTAGTGAGAGGAGATGCAAGAGACATGAGTCCAGGAGGCTAATCGAGCCCATCCTGTGGTCCACCTGCTGTACTGCTGGTCTAGTTTCACTTCAGAAAGGAAGAATTTGGTTCGAGAAGTGAAATATCACAGGCCAGTTTCCAGACTCACATGTTCCTGCAGGGATGTGTCTGTGGGTCTGTGGGTGTTTCTGCCTCTCCCCTAAAGATGGAGGGATAGACGAGTCGAGAGCCGCTGTGTCAGCCTGTTCTGCTCCTTCCAAGATGCTACGTTTTGGTTCTGCCGTGGGAGCCACGGACCACGTTGTCAGTATCCTTGGGCATCGCTGACCCCGCACCTCGTGAACCGTCACCCAAAGGTCACGACGGTTGACACCCGGCCAGGCTGCTGTAATTTCCAGCTCCTAACTCAGCCCCTCTTCTGGGTTTGTGACCCAGGTTGGAGGGAAGGGAAGGTGGCATTCACAGCATGTGCAGGCATTTGAGGGCAGCTGCTTATTCAAGGAACCAGGCAAGTGCTTCAAGTTTTAACTCCTCCTTCCAGAAAGGTAAACAACCGACTTCACATGTTCCTCCAGGGACCTTGTGTTTCAACTTCACCCGAAAGTCTCATTGTGTGTTTTACTTTCCTTCAGCCCACAGCTGGCTCCTGGGCCACTTTGATGTTTGGCCCTTCGTGTTCAAGGGTAGGAAGTAGTGACCGGAGCTTGGAGGAGTTCCCAGACACCTGTGAATCACAGCGGCGTATTCCCAAGGCTGTTCCCGAGCGTGGATGCAGGTCAGAGGGTATTCCCCAGGAATGTTCTATGATTTCAGATCCTGTCCCAGACCCACCACATCAAAATCTCAGGGGCCGAGGGTCCGGGAATCTATAGGGAGCACCGCCAGGGGTTCTGAGGCAACAGGCAGTAGAAACCCTGGTCCGGAAAGCTCTGACCTCTGCAGAGGGCGTCTGTCTGTCCTTGGCTGTGCTGGCAGCTGAGTTGGGAAGGTCCAGTACTGCGCATGGGCTTGGTGGATTTTAGGCCAGAGGGAGCTGAAGAGGGTCAGTCATGGTGAGCCAGAGGGGTCCCTGGCTGAGTGACTAGGATACATTCACCCTCCTTGTTTGTATAGGAGTATCTGTCATGCCTCCCCAACATCTAGTCCCTGTCCTTTTAGTAAATGCCCTGTCTTTAGCTGGGTCCTTCCCACCAGCAGAACCTGGGACAAGGATGTGAGGGGAAATAGTCTATTGGGGAGGTGACCCCAAAAAGACCTGGTGGGAGACAGGGAAGTGAGGTGGGGAAGGAAAGGCAGCCAGTACACTGTGCATTAGTGAGTGGCTCCCCACTGTGGGCAGCCAGGCTTGATTGCCTGGGAGGCATGCAGAGAGCATGCATCTGGGAGGATGCAGAGAGCATCTTGGAGTTCGGCTTCTTGTGGGGTGTCTGTCAGCTGACACACTCATCTTGGGTGCGGGGCTCCTCCTGGGGGCTAAGTCCCTGGCACTCCGGCCTGCCCTACACAGGGGTTGAGTCTGCTTCAGCAACCAGAGGTAGCCTTGAGAAACTTACAATTCCTTCCATCCAGCTGCCTCTCAGTGGTAATGAGAATGCCCAGGGAAGGTGGGCAGAACACAGCCATGGCTGTGAGCCTCCGACCCAGTGCCTTTAGAGTACTACCTCTTTCCCATTCTCTATCCTTGTGGTTTGCCTAGTGCCATCCCCTCCCTTCAAGTCCCAGATGGCATCAGTGGGTCAGAGATTGGCGTCTATCCCAGTCAACTCATGAGAGCCCACCCTGGAATTTCTGCTAGAATTTGGGGAAAGACACTCTTGCTGGGATTACCTACCTGCCAGGGTGCGGGCCACATGGAGAAGGAGAGTAAAGCCAACGTGGAGAAGAACCGAATCGAATCAAGAGAGGGGACATGACTTATGGCCCTGGATCCAGCTATACCTGAAGCTAGTATCATTTTGGGGCCAATGACATGGACCAGTAAATCCCCATTTTTGCTTGAGGCACTTTGTGTTGGATTTGAGGGTCTTTGGCAACCCAAAGAGTCTGACACACATAAGGCACTGTTCCAGGAGAGGCACATTTTGGACTCAGGCACTTGTGGAGCTTAGACGGGACAAGAACCAGAACCAGAAAGGTGTTTGAGGTTCTGATAGCTGCCTCTGGCGGTGGGTAGGGACCTGTGTTGACACAAATATACAAGAGCTCAAGTCCTCAAGCTCGGGGACTGCTGGTTGGGGATTGACATGGACTAGTTACGGCAGCGCAAGGATCTCTTCCCCATCTCCCTCCATGGTAGTGATGGAAGGCCCCTGGGCACAGAACGTGGACCAGATGTCTTGGTGCCCTGACTTGGAACCCCCAGGGTCCTGTGTGCTGGGCAAGTTGCTGTGAGGACAAGGTGGCTGCTGGGATGCTCTGTATAAAACTTTAGCATCGGGAAAGACTCCAGAGAAAGCTTCCAACCCTGGGTTCAGTGAGTGGGCTTTCAAGGGCTCTTAGGAGCCCTGAAATGGAAACAATTCAAGTGTGATGCCCACAGTTTTCATTGTATTTGCAAAGGGGGGTTGTGTCTCAGGAAACTTTGGGCTCCTCAGAACTCTTAAGTCAGAGGTTTCAAATTCTGCTCTTCGGTTATCCACGTTCCTCAGGAGTGCCTTGGTGGGAGAGGGACGCCCTAAAAGGAAGAGGGGCAAATGGGCTGGGGAGAAGTTTAAAAGCCACAGCCACCTCTGATGTCCCCGAGAGTTACCTGGTGCTTTTCCTTCCGGCTCTTTCCAGGCCCTACCCAAACTCCCAACAGCCTCTGGTGCCCTGAGACCTGCCTCCATGGAGACCCCAGAGGTCTCCTTAGGATGTGGCCCCTGGCCTCAGAGGGAGAACTGGTCCCAGACGCGGTTTCTGAGCCACAAGGGAGCCCTGGTGTGTTCTGCCCTCTCTGGGCACTCCCCCCACCCCCCGCCAAGTCCCTGGAGGCTTCCTCGGAGGCGATTCTGCCCAGGACAGACGTCAGCAGTGAGTCAGGGCTCAGATCTGATCCTAGCTGGCATGCCCCAGGGATCTCTGTCTTTATCAACACCCGGCATATGTAGGAGTCAGCTGGCTGGTCCTTTGAGAGCTCTCGCCCATGGAAAAGTCCCAGCCAACGAATGCTTGCACTGTACTGAAGCAGGCAAGGGCTGCTTCCTCTCCCTCAATTGGATGTGTTGGGTGGGGCTTGGTAACCGAAGCCGGTGTAGACAGGTGGCCCCTGTGCAGTCACACAAAAGAGCCACACCTCCTCTGCTCCCCCAAGTGATAGTCTCTGGCCTCTTTCTCCAAAACAAGAGAGCCTTTTCAGAATCCCATGATGTGTGTGGCAGCCAGCACCCCAGCTCCATGTCCCGAGGAAGCTCACAGGAAGGACAGGTTGTGCCCTGGACAGGGCCCCAATCCCATGCCCAACCTCAGGACTGTGGCTGTCTTTGGAAATAATGCTTTGGGTTAAACCTCAGGGAACAGGGCAGAGTGGCCCAGAAAGATGGACACTTGGATACGTGGCAGGTAGAATCCAGCAACCCAGCCTCGAGATTCCAAGTCGGCAGTGCTGAGTGGGCCCAGGGATCTGCATTTCATACGACTGATAAACTGCACACGTTTCTGTTTCTGCATCCTATGCATACGCATTGGTGTGGATAGTGTCCCCCCCGCCAGCATTAATGTCCACGCAGAACCTTACAAGGTGACTTTCTTTGACAGTAGTCTTTGCGAATGTAATCAGTTAAGGATCTCAAGGTAAAATCATACTGGATTTAGAGTGAATCCTAAATCCAGTGATTGGTGTCCTTATAAGAAAGGAGACACAGGGAAGAAGCCATGTGATAACAGAGGCAGGGATGGGAACGATGCAGCCATAAGCCAAGGGGCTCCGGGAGCCCCCCAGAAGCTCAAAGAGACAGGACAGATCCTCCCTTAGTGTCAGGAGGGAACACCTGTCAACATCTTGATCCCAGACTTCCGGCCTCCAGAACTGTGAGGGAATCTATTTCTGTTATTTTCAGCTACCAAGTTTGTGGCGATTTATTACAGCAGCCTTAGAAAACTACTACTGTATATCTGTGCTTTATACATAAAAATGTGATAATGTGTGTGGACCCCCCCCCCCGCCCCCAAGAACCACCTTGCAATCCCTTGAGGGTGATATTGCCCATGTTGAAAATGCTTTTGGGTCTTCTAAACAACAGCGGAGTAATTCTTGAACAAGCCCGGGGAGACCTCTAGGGTTTCAGGAAGTAGACAATTGAGGTATACCCAAATCTAAAACGTTTAATGCTTTTGGTTGGAGCAAATGATCAGGCGAACAAGGAACATCATGTTTTCCTGGCTGAAATAGAGTGTGTGGAGCAGAATTAAAGTAGTCTCATCGAACAATTTGTTTTACAGGAAAAGCAATTCCAGAGTGCAGGGTGTGGGGAAAAAAAGGTCTCAGAATCCCCTTCTTTCAGCCTGTAGAGAGAACATTCTCCAGCTCACTGGGGGAAATGTCACTCCAAATGATGCTCTTCCAGATAATGGATTTGCCCAGAAAACGCAAGTAGTTTCTAAATGGGAAAGTAGGAGGGAAATAATATCCTGACACCCACTTTCCTCCGGATGCATGTGGTGCTGAGCCTTCTGTCCCGTGAAGAGCAGTAACAGGCGGGCATCCTCAGGAAGGAGTCTGGAGCTTTTGAACAAGAAGCCTTAAATCATCAGGATAACCTTTGACGTTGATCGTGTGCTTTCTGTGTGCTGGGCACTGGGTTGTGGACTCCACAGCTGCTCTTATTCGCCCTGCTATAACCCAGTGAATGAGGTAGGCATGTCCCCCATTTTACAGATGAGGAAACTGAGGCACAGGGGAGTTAAGTCACCTGCTGGAGGTTACACAGCTACTGAAGAGAAGGGTGGGACTTGAACCCCACCACATCTATATTTTGAGACCCAGGCTTCTAAACACAGTGCGTGGGCAGAGTCCTATTGCTAGTGGGTTGTTTCTGTCCTCACCACAGGTTAAAGAACAAGATAGAGAAGGAAGCCAAGCCAAGGAGCTTCTAGCGCTGGGGTCTAGGGAATACAGAAGTCAGGAACTCAGCAGCCCTTCCTTCGATTTTTAACTTCAAGCCTCCCAAAGGTAGGAGAAACCTATTGATTGATGATGCTCCAGCATGGACCCCAGAGACGTCCCGCAAGTGAGGGGGACTGCAGCAGATGTCACTGTGGCCGTCTGCTGCTTCTGTGGCCCAGC
Organism: Cryptoprocta ferox; assembly: GCA_028646485.1. Lineage (NCBI taxonomy): Eukaryota > Metazoa > Chordata > Mammalia > Carnivora > Eupleridae > Cryptoprocta > Cryptoprocta ferox. The sequence goes on along the minus strand of CM053564.1, from coordinate 3,860,251 downwards.
TCCCCTTGCCCTGGGGTGACCTGCCCTCCCCTATCCCATTGTTGCTTCTGGAGGAAATGTCAATCACAGGACCCCCAGCCCTGTGGCTGGTACATCTGTAGGAGCAAGCACTCGACTGGAACAGGGCCAGTCAGAGTCTTCTGTGGAATGGGATGGAAAGAGAATGTCTCTCTCAGCCTTAGAGATTGTGAGCCCTGTGGTTGTATGCTGGGGCTGCTGGCAGCCACCATTCCCACCAGGTGGAAGAGAGGATCAGGCCAGTGTGAGAAGAGTTGCAGAGCCAGGAGGCCTGGCTGAGGTTGAGAGGATGAACACGTGAGCCTGAGGACACTAGGCTCCTGGATCCAGCCATACCTGCAGCAAGCCCACCATTAGCCACCCCAGTTACAGGACCCAGGGAAAACTCCCTTTGTTGCTTAAGAAGTTTGAGCTGCAGCTTTCCCAAGGGAGAAAGAAGGAGCTCTCAAGGGGAGAACTAAGAGGGTCTGAGTCCCATCCCTTTAGGCTGGATTGCTCACAGCAGATCCAGATAACAGTTGTCATGCCACGTATGACCCCAAGTCAAGGAAAGGCTTCTCCATCCTTCCCTGGTGCTATTCCTAGACAGTTAATATGTGGGGAGTGCCAGGGCAGCCTACCTGAAAATGCTTCTAGGATACACCTGGGTTTTAGAGGCAAGCTAGAAATTCATCACAAGACAGGTGAAAATATCACAGATTCCTCAGTGATAAATGCCTGGTGGCATGGGAGCAATTAGCTCTGAGAATGTCCCCAATCTCCCCCTGCCTCTCTGCCTCACGTGCACATGCACCTGGATGCAGGATGCAGTTGTTCCTATACCTGAGGAGCAAACAGAGGTGGGTAAGGCTCCCTCCCTGCAGAGAGAAGGATGTCTCAGTCCTTGCTCTTTGCCCTGTCATGCTGAGACTGCATGGAGGCATGGACCCCATGGTTGTAAACCCACCCCCTGGGCAAGGCCAGGGACTGCAGGTGTTGACCAGAGATGACCCCCAGCTGTTAGCAAGGCCACCTGAGAAGAGTAACACTGACTCATTCAGCCCCAGATTGGCCCCCCAGCTGCTGACAGAGCCATACCAGTGAGGTCCCTCCTCCGCTGATAATGTGAGGGAGTGATGTGGACTAGGTTGATAGAGGGGTGAGGACTGAGGTGGCCCCCATCCAGGGGACACAGTTGTCTTGCCTTTACATGGCAATAGTGGCCCCATTTTGCCAACACTCCCAAATGCCTAAGGGAAGCTGGACATCCTGATTTCTGTGTGAAATGCTCCAATTTTTCAATCTCTGTATAGGCAAAAACAAAAGCCATATCAGACCACAGTCTGCCGGTTGGTAACCTCTGACTCCTCACCTTTTTGGGAGCCTAGGAAAGGAAAGGAGAAGTGACCTCAAGCCCCAAGGATACCCAAAACTCTCCCATGCATGAACTCAGGGAAAGTCTCTCAATAGCTGCTGGTTCCAGGGGTCAGATTTGCCCTAGGGCAGACACAAGGTCACAGCCTCCTCCTCCTCCCCATAGGGGACTCCCAATGCCATGTTGAGATCCTGGATCCAGCCTTACCTGAAGCAAGAGATCCTGGACTGGCCAGTCACGTGTGCTCATGACTGGTTACCCTTTTGTGGGGGTCTCAGTGACTTACAACCAAAAAAGTCATAACTAGACTGCTCCAAGGAAAGGAAAGGACCTCCAGGGAAGTCTAAAGGCAGGCAGAGCCGCTTCCTCATTGCCTGGGCCTCTCCACCCTCCTCAGGTCAATGGTGGTCAGGTTTCCTTCCTCGCCAAGTTCTGGGAAAATGGATTTCAGATCGGGGGGAGGGGGCTGCTCCCCACAGAAAGTGGAGCCTGTAACTCATACAACTGATCACCATGCATGTCTTGGGACACAGGGTATCACTATTTCAGGGAATCAGATGTGAAAGCCAATCATTTCTGCCCACCCAGAATTCTCTCCCTGTTCTCATCAGGTACCCCAGTGTTCCTAGAGGCAACCTCCTTGTGATTTTCAAACCAGGTGGTTTGGCTTCTGGAACAGGCATGTGGTCCAGGCAGGCCAATCACTGAAACCCCATCCCTGTACGGTGATTGGTTCAGATGGGACACAGGACCCTTCTAGCCAATCTGTGTTCTCTGTTCCCCTGGCAACTGTGATTGGTTCAGGGACCAGTGTGGGACCCAGGTGGGCTGATAGACTCAATTCTGGGAGGTTGGAGGAGAACTTTGGGGGAGAGAGGTTGTCTTCCACAGCTGAGCTGAGGGGAGGGAGGGAGCGTGGAGAGGGCACCCGAGAAGGAGGCTGCCCCAGGGAAAGCAGAGCCAGAGGTGGAGAGGGGCTGGTGAGCCTGATGACATCCCTGAGCTCCCAGACCAGGCAGACCCAAAGGTGGCCCACCTGCTCCTTGGCTTTTCCTTACATGAACCCCAGAGGAGATGGTTCTGTCCTTGCATCCCGAAGAGTGCACGAGCTGGATCACAGCCGTTGGCTCCAGAGGCCCCACCTTAGTGTCCAGACCCAGGGCTGCAGCCCGTGTGGTCCCAGACCTCACAGAAACTTGAAACGTGGGAGGCGAGCGGGCTGCCCCCCAGGGCTCAGTCCCAGCTATCTGGAGATCAGGGGGCTGCTGTGGGATTGGCCAGAAGAGGACGAGGTGGTGGCGCTGAGCTGGGAGAAGCCGCTGGTGCAGGATTCCAGGCTGGACATGGAGCCCCTGGGGAGCAAGGGCGTTGTATGCACATTACCTTCTGGCGTGACACAGCCCTGGGGCCCACACACAGCAATGGAAAAGCTGGTGATGCTGCAAATGAGGCCCCAGGGCTCTTTCTACAAGGCTGGTAACCACCCCAGGCGCAGAGGGCAAGCGTAGAGCAAAGCGCAAGTGTAAGTGGGGTTATGGTGAGAAATGAGGCTCCACCCATTTTCCTGTCCACCACCCCCACCCCCAGCCAACCCCCACACACAGAGCACAGCCTGCCCCACACGTTTCAGGGGCTTCCCTGACCTGGAGAATCCGGCATAGCCTGGGCAGTTCCCGACCCTATCTCTAGCGTCACCCCACCCCTTCCCATCCCACCCCTGCAGCCTTCTTTCAGCTTCTCTGACACTCGCCTCCCCTGTCTTGCAACCTGTGCAGGTCTCCACCTGCTGCGTCTCGTTCACTCCTACTCCAGACTTCAGGGCAGCGCTTTCCAGAACCTGTGCGATGACGCCGTGCTGTCCAGTGCAGCAGCCGTCAGCCACGTGAGGCCCCCGGGCACTCAGAATGGGGCTCGTGATTTCTTAACTCGATTGAACTGTAACGGCTAAGTTTACATTGCTCCCTGTGGCTCGTAGCTACCCGATTGGCCAGTGCAGACTTCAGGTCTGGCTACTCCAAGTGTGGTGTAGGGACCAGCACCACCAGCCCCTCTTGGAGCCCCAGAGCTGCAGAATCTGCATTTTTGACAACCCCCTCGCCACCCCCCCCAGATGATGTGTGTGCACGCCACCTAGGTCTCAACTCCAATGTCACTTCCCAGGTAGCTCCCCCACATCCCCTGCCCACCCCGTGCCAGGGCCCTTGTCTGGTGCTCTGACAACACCCTGTATTAAGGCTTCTGACACTTTCGAGCTGTGTGACCTTGGGCAAGGACCCCAGGCTGGAATGCCTTCGTGGCACCCACTGCTGCTCGTGATTAGGCACAGGTGTGATCGTGTGGTCTCCTGTGCTGTCTGGTCCCTCGGGGCCCAGCCCAATGCCTGTCTACTGAAGACACCCAGGAACTAGCCCTTGAACTGGATTTCTTGTGAGGCTGTTGGGCAGGGCAGCAAGGCTACCCCACACTGACGAGACCAGACAGGCTGGCCAGCAGCATCTGCCCCCCACCCCCCGCAGGCCTCCACCTGCCATCCAGGAGGTCTCTCCCCTGCACTGGTGCCCAGCGGCCAAAACAGGCCATTTCCCAAGGAGGAAATCACCAGCCCTCCCAGGCTGTGGGGGTCCCTTTGGAGTAAGGACGCTGGCCCAGCATTTCTCACATGGGGCTTCATGTGCCCCTAGAATACTTGGAGCTCCACCTAGGATATGGATACACATGTGACACCCTCCTGGAGCCTCAATTTGATCCATGGTAAAGAATATCAAGCATTATTTGTAGAAGGACACTAAGATAGATAGGTCATGAAGCAGGATGCAAGATCACATTCATTTTTAAAAGATAAAATATAAGGCCTTAAACCTCCATCTCCTCACCCTCTGTTTCATTTTTGCTATCAAGTGCTTACTGTATGCCTCGGCGAAGGGCAGGCTTCCCCCCACTATTTCAGCTTCATGACAACCCCATGACGTAGGATTTCAACAGTCCCATTTAACAGATGGGGAGCCTGAGGCTCAGACAGCTTCAGTGAGTTGCCTGAGGTGACAGAGCAACCAGGAAGTGCTGGAGGCCTTAACCATTACACTCCCCAGCCTCTCTGAAAGCAACAGTTGGAGAGAGGTGTCTGTGAACATTCTAGAATGAGAACATTCTAGAACAGACCAAACCCTGTTTTATGGATTTCTAGGAGTATGGGGAGGTCCAAATAGGAGGGCCTTAGGCTCCCCTTCCCCCACCAATCAATCTGGTATGGTGGGCTTCTGTCCAGGGTTTCATTTAAAGGGGAGATTGTGCAGCTGAGGCAGAGTTTGGACGTAGTGTTCAGTCTGGTTGCTCACACAGGTGCTGAACCACTGGAGGTTTTTTAACAATACCAGTGCTGGGGCCCTGCCCCTGGACAAGCTCAAAGGCCAGTGGGGGAGGTGAATCTACTGCCCCCAGCCCAGAAGGAAGAAGCCTCAGGTCATGGCCTAGAGGGGAGTCAGGGAGGGCCCTTCCTGCCCAGGCTTCCCTCCCCGGCCCCTCCTACCTGAAGTCCTCAGACGCCAGCACCTCATAGTAGTAGAGGAGTTTGCACTTGGGGCCAGGGCTGTGCAGGGCCGTCAGGACATCCTCCACGCCCGGGAGGCTGCAGGTCACATTGCCCGGGGGGCTGTGCATTTGCCACTGGAGCAAGTAGATGCCAGGCCAGCGGGTCACATGGGAGCCCTGAAACACAGCAGCCGCGCCTCAGGCTCTGGTCCTCCTGGGGATGGGAGCCCCTTACTAAACCAATCCACCAGCAGGTCTTCCTCCCAGGGCCTCCCGAAGTCATCCTTGCCCCTCCGCTGTTACCCCCTTTCCCCGGGGGCGGAGAGCCTCCCTCTGAATCTGGCGGGAGCAGAGGCCTGGAGTGGAGGGCTGTGGTTGCACGGCACCAGGTGCGGTCTAATTAAAGGCCTGGACTTTGTTGGGCTTTTGTTCTGCTGAGCGTGACTTGCAGATGAGATCCAGGAAGGCATTGGGGCAGGGATCTGGCAGGTTGGTTCGAGTTAGTTGAGGGCCTGGCCGGTGAGAATGAGGGCTAGGGGTGCTGGTGTGTGAGATGCAAGACAGCCTGCAGCTCAGGGAACCTTCGGAGAGATCTGCAGTGCTCGCCAGAGCTTGTGTGTGCAGGATGGGTGAGAGCGCGAGCGAGCGAGGCCAGTGATGTGAGACTTACAAGCCCTGGAGAGTGGAGAACGCAGGGGGCCTCAGGTTCATGTTCCACAAAGCATCTGAGTTCTGTGCCCAGACTTAGTGCATCTCTGTGGCATAGTTTCTGAAGCTCACGCATCAGAAACCACTGAGAGAGGGTGAGGGATGCAGAGTCCGGGCCTCACGCCCAGAGGTTCTGAGTTACCCCCCATCCCGGCATGGGGCCTGGCCATCTGCGTCTTTGACAAGAGTCCCAGGGGATTCTGAGCCTGGGGTCCTGGGAGGTCCCCGGAGTCCCGGATCTGCCTGGTTCTGTCTCTCTCCCCGACCATCCCACAGGGTCTCCCAGGCCAAGGGCCAGATGCAGTTCATCTACCTTGGTGCTCCCAGAACCTGGCACAACGGACACTCGATTCTGAGTGATGCCTGAACCAATGAACAAAAGCATTCAAACCTGGATGCTCTCCCCTTCCCGGCAGACAAGGGGGGCCTCCACGCGGCTGTAATCCACACCCAGGACCCAGCCTTTGCGGGTCAGCAGCCCGCCGGGCCCAGGCCCCTGCTTGCTGTGGTACAGGCTGAAGAGCACGTCCCCTCCCAGAATGTCAAAGTCCCAGGTGATGACTGACTCGCCCTCCAGAATCTCCACGGCAACCTGCATGGGGAGGCGCACGGTCTGAGAGTCCGACCTGGAACCCCACCAAGAGTGGGGATGGGGATGGGAAGGTCAGCTGCAGTGGGTGCTGGGGGTGCCCACCGGGCCTTCATCTGCCCACCTGCCATGCTCTGCACAGCCCATGCTCCCCTGGGACCAGGCTGGGCAAGACTTGGCTGTACTGCCCCTTTGCTTACACCCGTCCTGTGCTGCCTCTCCTTACAGGTTTCTCCTGAGAGCTCACCCTCAACAAATTGCTGGCACAAGAACCCTTGCCTCAGGCTCTGCTTCAGGGGACCCTGACCTAAAATCACACGCCAACCCAGTGGGCCCTCCCGGGCCAGGTCCCAGCACCTCATGGGGGGCCCCTCGGAGCACGCTGGCCGACTGGTAGGTCTCTCTCCACTGCCGCAGCTGGTCCGTGTGCTCCTGCTCCTCTTCTGTGAGGTAGAGGGACTTGGGGACCAGTCCTCCTTCGGGGACATTACACTGGGGGATAAAGGCGAAAGTGGCAGGTCAGGACCCAGCCGGCCTGGCTGACCCACAGAAGGGTACTTTGTGACAGCTGAAATTGTTCTTAACAGCAGCAGCCCCGTAGTGAGTAGGGTACAGGGACTCTCACGACCTCATTTAATCTCCAAGACCAGAATGCAGTAGGAACTCTTATTCCTTCCATTTCACAGAGGAGGAAAATGGAAGCTCAGAGAGGCCAAGCCACTTGCCTGAGATCACACAGCAGAAAGTGGCTGAGCCTGGGCACAAACCCATGTTTATCAGGGCCCCCAGGCTCATATCTCTAATTACCATCTGGTCTTACAGGCCCATTTGCTAAACATAAATCATGTATAGGCATCTCAACAAGTGGAGAAAATGGACAGACAAGCTTGGCAGAATTCCTAGGAAATTACTTTTTTTTTTTTTTTTTTACTCAGAAATCATGTGCGCTTGGAGTTTGGTATTCTGTTAGAGGAGGGAGCAGGGCCTGCCCTCCCACGACCAGATAAGACCGTTGTGACCCAGGGTCACCGCTGCCTGTGTCATCTCAGCCCCAGGCGGAGGCAGTAGAAGGGGTCTGTGGCTGCCTCCCCTTGAAGCAGTTGGCCCATCTAACCCCTCTGTGAGGATGTGGGTTGGGAATAAATCCCTTCGGGTACACAGGCTCCAGGGTCCAGGCCGCTGGGACGTTTGAGTCACCGCTCTCGGCAGCAGAGGGCGCAAAGTCAGCAGGTAAACTCTGCTGCCTGGCAACGAAATGCATGGGGAATACGGGGGTAAACTTTTGACTGGCCTGGTCTCTGGTCTTCTAGAAACTTCCATCTCGATCACTATGTTCGAAAAACCATGAAAAAGCCCCTCCTTTGGACAGGACTTAACCTCTCTTGGGGAAGCTTCTAAGACAAGCCTTGTCCCCCAAAAGAGAAAGCATGGCCTCTTCAGGTACTAGCGCGCGCGCGCACACACACACACACACACACACACACACACACACACACACACGACAGAGTGCCCCCCTCCAGCCTCCTGGACCCCTGCAACCCTGCCCTGGCAATCCCTGGCTCCGCCCTGGCTCCCCTGCCCCGGAGGCCACAGCCCAGGGCGGCAACTGCACACTCACCACACACTCTCCTCCTAGGAAGTCGGGGATCACTTCCTTATCTAAGTAGTCCACGAGGCCTCCGGGGCCCTGGTAATTGCTGCCGCTGTAGATCAGGAACTTCTGCCTCGTGTTCTCATTGATGAAGGGGCTGATCTGAAGTGGGGGAGATGAGACCAGACGGAAAGATGATTTGGGCTTTTTGTGTGTTATTGAGACGTCATTCACATGACAAAGAATTAACCATTCTCTCTCTCTCTGTTTTTATTATACTTTATTGTCAAGTTGGTTTCCATATAACACCCAGTGCTCATCCCAACAAGTGCCCTTCCCCATGCTCTCGCTCTTTTTTTTTTTTAAGTTTTTATTTAAGTAAACCCTAGACGTAATGTGGATGGGGCTCGAACTCATGACCCCGAGATCAAACATCTCATGCTCTTCCAACTAGTACCCCAGAATTAACCATTTAAAGGTCAACAATTCAGTGACTTTTAATTCATTCACTATGTTGTACAACTACCACTTTCCTATAATTTCAGGACTTTTCTTTACCCCCAAGTGGAAACCCCATTCCTTTTACAGTCATGCCCCACTCCCCTCCCCCCAGCTCCTGGCAACCACCAGTCAGCTTTCTGTCTCTATGGCTTTGCTTGTTCCGGACATTTCACAGAAATGGAATCATCCGATACGTGGCCTTCTGTGCCTGCCTTCTCTCCCTTAGCCTGATGTTTTCTCTAGGGTCATGCACGTTGTAGCACAGATCACTATTCCTTTCCTTTTTATGGCTGAACTCTGTTCTACTGTATGGGTGATCCTTTTTTGTTTACCCCACATGGAAAATATTTCAACACCCAACTGTAAGCTGCATGTCGATCCATTTTCTTTTTCATGGCAGTCCGTCCCCCAGCCCCCACCCATGAGGCTGGTGTGGTGTCTGGCTCCATACATAGTTGAGGAAGGAAGGAAGGACTTAGCATTGGCAGGGCCCAAGCCAATTCAGCAAGGAATGGCACAGGAGCCGGGAATCCCACCTGTGTGGTCACTCTCCTTCAGCCTCCACCCCGGGAAGCAGTCACCTGCCGGCCTCGCAACCTGGCTCCGTGCCACTGGCTTCCATCTGGTGTGGCCACTGGGTGGGGGGTGGGGGGCAGTAGCAGAAGATGGGAGGTGGGAGCAAAGAGAGAGGCCAGGGTACTTCTTCCCCCACTGCTTCCCACCTCAGTGCCCCTGGACACACCCACTCCCTACCCCATGCCAGCTCGAGGCTTGCTAGATAGCAATGCCATCCCTCCCCTTGTGCTTCCAGCCCCCTGGTGGCCAGGGGTCACTGCACAGTCTAGCCCCTGGGGCCTCTCCATCCTGCCCATACCTCTGCAAGGAGTTCTTTCATGCTATATCCCCATTAAGCCATTGGGATGAATCCTGCTTCTGGCCGGAACCCTGAATGAGTGGCTCCCACCCCTACCCAATACACACACCTTCTCATAAGTCTCCAAACAGCAATAATTTCATTTTCACAAAGTTCAGGATATTTCAAGATAAAAAGCTTCAGTAGCAGGTCCTGCCTCTCCCTCCTGCAGCACCTGCTCCCCAGCCCAGCCCCAGCAGAGCCTTGAAGTAGCCGCAGGAGCCAAAGAACGTTCTGTCCCAGAAGTCTGCTCACATATTCTCCTGCTGACAACCCTCCATGGCTCCCTACTGCCCCAGGATGAAGTCCCACCTTCGCCAAAGCCTGGACTGGGCAGGCACTGGTCCCTGAGCATTTTCCCAGCTTCTGCCAGGGCCACTGGCCTTTCTGCTCCTTTTTGTTCCGGCCACCCTGCACTGTTTTTCAGTTTCTCCAAAGCATCACGTACAGTCCTGCAGGCCTTTGTCCTTACTCTGTGGGCTGCCTGCCCTGCCTGCCCTCCCCACCCCTTCCTGCATGACTCCTGCTGCTTCTTTGGGTCTCAGCCACTTGTTACCTCCGAGGGACCTTCCTCAGTTCCCCAATGTGAATTACCCATGCTGCATTACCCCCTGCCTGACTCGCCCTCTCCAAGAACCCTGAACATCCTCATGCCCTTCGCACAGGGAACCGTGAAGCATTTCCTTGTGGGACGTTATCTGCTTTATCTCTCCCCATCCTGTCACCGATGGGGAGAGATACAGTGGCTGGCTTGTTTACTCCAAATCCCCAGGGCCTGGAAAGGTGTCTGGCATATAGTAGGTGCTTAGTGAAACACTGCATCCACTTAACTCTAAGATCTCTATCCTGATGGAACCTCAACTTATAGCAGCTCTTTCCAGGCTTTCTTGGGCACTGAATCCTCCGGACACTGGGTAAGACCCTCAGGGTCTGCAGGGCTCGGGCTGGGGGTGGTGGTGGCTGGCACTCTGCACTGGCCTGTGGACCAGCAGCAAGGCCCCCGGGCAGTGGTTTTCAAGGGTCAGTGACAACTTGCTAATGGTTGTGAGATCAATTAAAAAAAATTTTTATGTTTTTTTATTTATTTTTGAGAGAGAGAGACAGTGCGAGCAGGGGAGGGGCAGAGAGAGAAGGAGACACAGAATCCAAAGATAGCCTCCAGGCTCTGAGCTAGCTGTCAGTACAGAGCCCGACGCAGGGCTCGAACCCACAAACCATGAGATCATGACCTGAGCCGAAGTCAGATGTTCAACCGACTGAGCCACCCAGGCGCCCCGGTTGTGAGATCAATTTAGCACATTATGGCCAGCCTATTGTTTTTATCTTTTTAAAAACAAATTTTTTTTTAGAGAGAGCGCGCAGGTGTAAGCAGGAGAGAGGGGCGGAGGGAGGGAAGGGGGGAGAGAGAGAGAGAGAGAGAGAGAGAGAGAATCTTAACCAGGCTCAACACTCAGTGCAGAGTCTGATATGGGGTTGATCCCACAACTCTGAGATTATGACCTGAGCTGCAATCAGAAGTTGGATACTCAACCAGCTGAGCCCCCGTGACCAGCTTGTTTTTCATGGAATGGAATAAAAGAGCAAAGAGAGGAGCAGCTGGGTGGCTCAGTCAGTAAGCATCCAACTTAGGTTCAGGTCATGATCTCGCAGTTCGTGGGTTCGAGCCCCATGTCAGGCTCTGTGCTGACAGCTCAGAGCCTGGAGCCTGCTTCGGATTCTGTGTCTCCCTCTCTCTGCCCCTCCCCTGCTCATGCTCTCTCTCTTTCTCAAAAAGAAAAGAAAAAAAGAGAGCAAAGAAGATGTTGCACACAGTTAAGGTGACCATCGCTTGCAGATCTGTTTCAGGTACGTGTGTGTGTGTGTTGGGTTGTAACGTAACATGTATTTCTTACTGTGGGTCTTGAGCAAAAAGTTTTAAACTCCTGCAGCACAGGATCCCAACACTCCTCAGAGCCAGCTCACGGGAGCCCCGGGAACGCTATACAATCCTGATTGTGACTCCAGCATCCACAAAGCAGGACAACAGATACATAAACTGTGGTCTGTCCACACGGTGGAACAGTGCTCAGCCATGACAAGGAGTGAAGTAGTGATACGCTACCCCACGGATGAATCTGAAATCACTATGCTCAGGGAGAGAAATCAGGTGCGAAAAGCCTTGTATGATTCCCCTTCTGTGAAACATTTAGAATAGACAAATCCATAGAGACAGAAAGCCGACTGACGGCTGCCGGGAGCTGAGGCTCAGGGGGAGGAAGGAATGCTGATGGATACGGGCTTCCTTTGGGGGCGCTGATAATGTTCTGGAACTAGAAGGTGGGATGGTTGCACAGCTCTGGGAATATATGAAAAACCACTGAATCCTACTCTTGGGAAGAGTGAGCCTTATGGTAAATGAGTTGCATCTCAGTAAAGCTGTTATTTAGAAGAAATGACAGAACAAGCAGGCAGAGGGAACCCCCTCCCATCTGGGCCTGCAGGGGGGAGGGGTCTGGCCAAGGCGCCTGCTCTCACCAGCGTCCAGAGCACGGGGAAGACTCGGGGGGCTCGCACGATGAGCAGCCGGCCCAGGGTCTCAGGGTAGTTGTCCTCGACCACCTCAATCATCCGCAACAGGGCCTTCACCCCTGGCCGCCAGAGGTGCCGCATGTTGAGACCTTCCAAGTCCACCAGGCAGGTCCAGGAGCTGTAGCAGAGATGGCCCCTCACTGCAGCTTCTCTGCCACATCCCAGGTCCCCCCCACACACACAGCCTGGGGGGTGGGGCTGGGGGCTGGCACACAGGACAGAGAAGGCTCAGGAAGCCAGGGAGCAGAGGGGCAGGGGCCACAGGACACTCTTGTGGATCCTACCCCCCGCCCCAGCCCTAAGCTGGGGAGGCCGTGCGGTGAGGAGGTTCAGCGCGTGGCCTCAGGCTAGCACCTGAATTCAAGCGTCACCTCCATCCCCCGAGAGCTGAGCTGTGTGACATGGGCAGCTGCCTCATGAGGACACTGGCAGTGACAGTAACCGTCCCCATCTCAAGCAGTTGTTAGGAATAAATGAGATAGTACACGTGAAGCTCTCTGCAAGGACAGGCCATAGCACGTGCTCGATCGAGGCAAGTCATTGCTGCCAGTTGTTGAAAAGGCGCTGACCTAACGAGTACTCACTCCAGAGCCAGACGGCCTGGGTTCAAATCCCAGCACTGCTGCCTGCTGTGTGGCCTTGGCCAAGTGACTTAACCTCTCTGTGCCTCCATTTCATCAGGTCTAATTCATTAGGAAAATGACTGTTCCACTGCAGCGGCTGGTCCCCAGGAGCCCCTCCATCCTGCCTTCGTTCCTTCCATCCACACCACTACAAGGCATCCCTGGTGACACCCTAGCATCTGAGCCATCTCAGGTGAATTCCACTTCAGATCAGGACCCTGATGCTCCTGATCGATTTCCCACCCCAGCCTATGTACATCCCCTTAGGAAAGGCTCCAAACGGCAAGGGAGCTAGATTTCCACAAAGATCAGGCCATTTCGGGGTAAAAAGCTGCAGCGGCAGGTCCCGCCGGCCCCTTCCTCCCAGACGTGAGTCAGGTTCTTCCAAGAGCCCCTCCTGCAGAGCAGGCATCACACACACATTTGTGTTCTCTCTCCAGGGACGTGGCTTCTCATAATCCATGAAGACACCCTGGGACTCGTGATGTTATTCCCACATCACGGACCAGCAAGCTATAGTTCGGAAAGGCTCGTGCCACTGTAAGTACTCGTGTGGGACACTGAGGAGTCAGGGGAAGTCAGACAGGGGTTCCTGGATGTGCTGACACCTGTGAGTCCACCTGCCCGGGAGGCAGAGTCGAGGTGCCACCTGGGGTGGCAGAACTGGTCTCAAAAGGCCCCGGGGGTAAAGTCCTTGAGCCCGAGGCAGACAGGAAGTTACCCACTTAGCAACAACCTTGGATGAGCACTGCCACTTGGAGCCTCAGTGTCCCCCTCCATAAAGAACAGGGTCCTGCCTCATGGGATCATTGAACAGATTAAGCGAGGACATTCCGGTAAAGGGCCAAGCACGCCGCCTGGCCCAGGGTCCGTGCCCAGTTACCCTTGGCTGTTTTGACTCTTTCGGGGGAATTTGCTCCTGCCTGGGGTTCTTACCTGATGGGACGGCCAAACAGCTTTGTGTTCCCTTCGCATCTCTTCTGTCCTTCCTCATTGACAGAAAGAACCTGGAAAGTAGAAAATGTGCTGGCAAACATTCACTTGGCTGCCTCTTCCCCACAGGTAGCCCTGGGGTCTGGGGAGTGGGGACCCCTACTCACATGCTTCAGCAGCGCCTCCTCCCCCACGGCCTTCATCAAGCCCTTGGTGTCCATGTGGCCCAGGCGCAGGATATAGAGAGGGCGGCCATCTTTGTAGGGGAAGCCAAGTAAAGAGAAGGGACGTTATTTCAGGGGTGCTGGTGAGAGGGCAGGCCCAGACTTCTCTTGGGAGAAGGCGGTGCCAGGCTGTGGCTCAGGCTGTCCCTCCTGTCCGTTTATTTGCGAATGCTCTGCCCGCTCCCAAGACAACACCAGTTATGGTGATAGAAGCGAAGTGTCCAAGTGTCAAAGAGACAGGCTGACATCACTGGGTGATGGGGCATGGCGAACTCTCTATGACCTTGGCAACATTTCTGAAAACCTGTCCTAAAATTAAATGTTGACCTTAAAGGTTTTTATTTTTTTAATTATTCTTAATTCATTTATTTATTTTGAGATAGAGAGAGCCCAAGTGAAGAAGGGGCAGAGAAAGAGAGGGAGGGAGAGAGAGAACCCCAAAAAGGCTCCATACTGTCAGTGCAGAGCCTAACACTGGGCTTGATCCCACAAGCCATGAGATCATGACCTGAGCTGAAATCAAGAGTCGGACACTTGGGGCACCTAGATGGCTCAGTCAGTTAAGCAACTGACTCTTGATCTCAGCTCAGGTCATGATCTCACAGTTTGTGGGATCGAGCCCCATGTCGGGCTTTATGTTGACAGTATGGAGCCTGGTTGAGATTCTCTCTCTCTCTCTCTCTCTCTCTCTCTCTCTTTCCCCCTCTCTCTGCCCCTCCCTCACTTGGGTTCTCTCTCTCTCTCAAAATGAATAAATGAACATTAAAAAAAGAAGAATCGGACACTGGACCGACTGAGCCACCTAGGCACCCCTAAAGCTTTTTAAAAAAAACATGAACCATGTTATGAAGGAGCATGGAGAGAGTGGGTAATGTTGGTTCTTAGCTTTCTATCAGCCAAAGCAAATAGGAAAAATAAGGAATTACATACTTAGATAATCGATTGTTGTTATTCATGGTCGTGATATTTTCTAAAGTCGCCTTGAACACCGAATCCGGAAACACTGAAGCATCGCTTCCAGGAAAAATATGGGATAAGGTCCTTGCGAGCCTCTAGACATAACATTTTTGTCAACTGATCGATACAGAACCTCGTTCTCTCTGTGTTTCCATTTAAGGGCACCTTCTTGAGCATCTACTGTTGATTCATTAACATTGAACTCATGGCCAGCAGCACCACACTCAGCCTGAAGGAAGCTTATCTAACATTTTGTCCATGAGTCACAGCCTTCTTGTGCCTCAGAACACTAGCCAGCACTCCTGCATTATGCCTGGGGGCCATTTTAAGCAGCAAAATCACCCCAAAAAATGCAAAAAAAAAAAAAAAGAAAAATAGCACTAAGTAGATTTTAAAAAGAGCTCTTATTAACAGTATAAGAACTGAAAGAAAAAAGTTAGAAGGACATCTTGTTCAGCCTCAGCAGGGGACACACAGGTCAGATGACTCTGACTTTTCGCCACTCCGCCCATGTTCGTAGTTGACCACAAAAGCACCCTGAGTATTGACTTGGGGGTTACAAATAAATTGTGGTGAGTAGGCAAATTCACAAATATGGAATCCATGAATAATGAGAATTGACTGTATATTAAAATAAAGTGTTCCAACCGGTCCTTCAGGAGAGTCAACCACTCACCCTAATCAATATATATGAATTTTTACATAAAGGGCATTGAAGAGCATTCTAGGCACTGGCATCAAGGGCAGTTTAATAAAAAACCGAGAGAGAAGTTATTTGTAGCGGGTTGAATAGTGTCCTCCAAAAATTCACATCCACCCAGAACCTCTGAATGTAATCTTATTTGGAAATAGTCTGCAGATCAAATTAGTTAAGGAGCTCGAGATGAAATCCTGCTGGGTGAGTGTGGGCCCTAAATTCAGTGACCTGAGGTCTTTATAAGAGGAGAGGACCCAGAGACACCCAGAAGGAAGCCAAGTGAAGACAGGCAGAGTGGGGGAATACAGCCACAAGCCAAGGAACGCCGGGGTCACCAGGAGCTGGACGAGATTCACTGCAGGGAGCTCAGCCCTGCCTCCACCTTGACCTGGGGTTTCTGCCTCCAGAACTGTGGACAGATAGGTCTCTGTTGCCATAAGGCACCCAGTTCGTGGTAACTTGCCACGGCTTCCCCAGGGCACTAATGCATTCCCGCGCAGCCGTCACGTGCCGGAGTCCCCACGATCAAAATTAGGGTGGGCTAACGCTGCGTCTGCATGGAGAAATGTTGCCTCGAGCCCAAATGTCTATTCCAGCCCTACTTTCCTCATGGCTGGGTGAACCCCAAGACTCGAGATGCCCAGAAAACTCAAAAGGAAAAATAGTAAGATGCCGACATGCAAGTGGCCCTCTGTGCATTATGTAGGTAAAGGGACGCACCTATGTCCTGGTAGTGCCAGCCTCCCGCGTAGAATTCCTCCAGGAGAGCGGGGGGTCGCCAGGTCTGAAGGAGGAAATCCACCTGGTGCTGCTCTCGCCAGCTCAGGGACTGGCACAGCATCTCCCGGGCCTTGTCCAGGTGGAAGTCACGAGCCCGCAGGAAGCGAAGGATGTGCTCGTCTTTGGGGATCTGAGAGGAGAAGGATAAAGCCTTAGAATGGCATTCCCTAACCCAGTAGATAAGATTATGGAAAATGAGTTCTCCTGTCTTCTCTGCAAAACATTTAGCTGGGAAAAGGACCACACGCTCCACCACGAATGACAGGCAAGGGGCGGGCTGTAGGGAGTATCTGTGAGTTTGGGCTGCCGGAAGTTTCTCCCTCCCCAGGCATCTCTTTGCTTTTGGGGAGCTGCGTGTCCTCCCCGCGCCGCAGCACCAATGCTGGTTTGGGCTGGTGTTTCCGATCAGCACTGCACTCCCATGGCCTCAGGGATGGCACGATCCAATCAGAGCATTTAGAGGATTTAAATCAGAAGAACGGACACAAACCCCTTTCTCTGCAGTGGTAAGGGTGAGCCTGCAGGCTGTGGGAAGCCCCAGCTCCAAGCTCAACAAGGAGATAAGTCTGACTGGGATGAAGCAGAAGTAAACAGGTACAAGAGCTCAGGGGCCCCGACCGCATGGGAGTCCTGATTCAGGACATCTCTGACACAGGCTGCATGGCCCCCTGGGCTGAACGATGTCCCTTCCAAATTCGCGTCTACCCTGAATCTCAGAATGGGACCTTATTTGGCAATGAGTCTCTACGGGGATAATTAGATAAAGTGAGGCCATACTGGAGCAGGTGGGCCCTACTGTGTTTGGACACAGATACAGGACACGCGGAGGGAAGAAGGGCACGTGACAATGAAGGCAGACACTGGAATGACGTATCCACAAGCCAAGGACTGTGGCAGCCACCAGAAGCCAGGAGGGGGGAGGCACGACACAGATTTTCTCTCAGAGCCTCCAGAAGGCTGGAGAGAAGGCGGGCTCCAGAGCCCCGCCCACGCCTTGATTTCAGACTTCTGGCCTCCAGAACTGTGAGGAAAAGTTTCTGTTGTTTGTAGCATTTTCTTTCAGCAGCCCTAAGAAATTAAGACATCCCTCTCAAAGGTTTGTTATAGGAGCCAATAAATAGCCCCCTCCTCTTTTTTTTTTTTTGCCTCACCTCAAGCTGCATTCCTCCTCCCCATAACCCAGAGTCGAATTCACAGGCCGAGTGACAAGCTAAGACCCTGCCAGCTCTCCCTCCTTCCCTCGGGCAAATATTGACAGGCAAGGGAAATCCAGCCCCAATAAAGTCTCCCCTGTCCTGAGTGCTCATCCGAGCCAGACACCACTCTAGGCATTTTATGCGGATCGTCTCTTGTAATTCAGCCTAGGCGGTGTATGCTAGCATCATCCCCCTTTTACAGATGAGAAAACAGGGGCAGACAGGTTAAATCACAGCCCAACATGAAAGCAACTTCCTTGTCGGCACCCACTACACACACACACCCAGCGTGGGGAGGGGAGAGGGAGGAAGGGCAAGCTCGAATTTCTCATTCAACAGAGCTGAAGGTCAAGGCCATGTTGGGACCTAGGTGCATGGTGGACATTCATGTTATGGGGCTTAGAGGCTGGAGCCATTTTTGGGTTGTCACGACTGGCGTCTAGTGGTGGAGGCCAGGATGCTGCAACAGCCAACAGGGCACCCCCCACCCCATAAAGAACTGCCGGGCCTCCAATGTCAACAGCGCAGGGATGAGAAACCCTGCAATCGGTGGTGTGCACGACATGCATTATCGATACATGAGACAATCCATGACAGAAGGCAGAGTACACGGTTTCAGTACTGCTGATTAGATCAGCTTGTTTACCTGGCCCTTCCTCCCCCAGTGCGTGGGGTGAGTAGCTGGCACTGAACCTGCTCTGGACGCGGCCCCAGCTCTGCACCCACCTTGCCTTTGTGGGTCTCCTGCAGCGAGTGTCGAAGCTGGATGAGGCAGCTCTCCTGCATGGGCGTGAGATGGCCCAGGCACCGCTCGATGTAGTCTGCATCTAGCTTGTCCCCTGCAGGAGAAGGTGGAGGCATTCAGGACCAGAGGGCAATGCCACCCTCTTCACCACGTGGTCTACCCTTTCCAGAAACCTCGACTCACTGGCCGCCTCAGATCTGAAGTGCAGTCCCAAGCTGTACCATGGTCCTTTCACCCAAGAACAGCCACATGGGTTGCACATCCTCTGGCCTTGCCAACCCATTTCCCAGGTGGTTCTGAAAACTCATGGTGGGACCAGCCCGGATCTCAGTGTGGCAAGTGATTTGGCTCCTCTGACCCTCGGAAATCAAGGTAATTCCCACCTCCTGGAGTTGTGCCATCTCTGAAGATTAGTAATGATATGCACTTATGTTTCTAGACATGTATCATCTCAGTGAGCTGTCCCAACACCCCTGTGAGGCAGGGACACTACTGTCCCCATTTCACAGAAGACAACACTGAGGCCAAGAGAGGTTAAGTAGTGGGTGAATGCATGTGATGTACCAAGCATAAAAGAAATGGTCAGTAAATACAGTTCCTTTTGCCTTCCCACCTCCCAGCCCTCTTGTGGGTTCGAGGCTTTTTGTAGACAGAGCCATGACCCCAAAATATCGCCCGGGACCTGAGCGGATCATTCCCACTGTTCAGTCCTGTCCTGCACAATGGGGCTGTTTGGGGGTCAGCAGGTGCGGGCATTTAGAGGCTGGGTTCCAACCGGAGGTCCCATTGCCCACTCTTTAAAATTTTTTTCAACATTTATTTATTTTTGAGAGAGTGTGAGCAGGGGAAGGGCAGAGAGAGAGGGAGACACAGAATCTGAAGCAGGCTCCAGGCTCTGAGCTGTCAGCACAGAGCCCGACGTGGGGCTCGAACTCATGAACCGTGAGATCATGACTGAGTCTAGGTCAGACACTTAACCGACTGAGCCACCCAGGTGCCCCACCCATTGCCCACTCTTAACTGTTGAGGTGGCAGATGCTGGCACGGTGAGGCACATCAGCATGTTAGCATCTCAGCAGTGGGTAGACGCTCCACAAAGAGCAGCCCCCACGAGTGTAGCCCGTTCCTTGTGTTCAGGTGACACAATAAGAAAACAAATGAAATGTGTGTATGTCCAGCGGCAGGACCCAGTGGTTCCCTCTAAAACCAAAGATGTCCAGGGCTGGAGGTCAGTAGGGATCTGGGTAAACAGAGGCAGGAGGGATGCTGGTGGTGTGTGGGGACAGGCAGCATCCAGACCCCCAAACGCCTCAGAGTGGTCAGAAGTGGAGATGCTGGAGATGGGAAGGGGGAGTGGACAGGATGAGAGAGAGAACACAGGGAGACAGGAGATACCAGCACCCTTCCGGCCTCTACGCAGCTGTGAAGGCCCCTTTCTCCTGAGCACAAAGGCTCAGTGATTCAGAGCAGGGGAAGGGGCATGACTCTGCCTCTCACCAGCCATCCTGAGCACAGCACAGACGGAGAAGGAAGGAAAAGCCTGGTGCAAAATGAGGGCAAAGGGTATGACCGCTGGATAGTGTCCACAAGAAGAGGCAGAAGTTTTAGTTTTTTTAATATTAAAAACATTTTTTAACATTTATTCACTTTTGAGAGACAGAGCACGATCAGGGGAGGGGCAGAGAGGGCGGGAGACACAGAAGCAAAGCGGGCTCCAGGCTCTGAGCTGTGAGCACAGAGCCCGACGCGGGGCTCGGACCCACGGACCACGAGATCATGACCTGAGCCGAAGCCGGGAGCTCAACGGACTGAGTCGCCCAGGCGCCCCTCACACATTTTAACAGTTCACATACGACAGCAGCCAGCTAGCGCGCAGAGTTGTCGCAGAATAAACATCCGCTGAATGAATGAAGTTTGTGCTCTCTGAACACCGCCCCGGATGTAATTTACCGGCTACGTGGCATGTCTCCAAGAAAGCCAAGCCCCGAACTTCAGTGACCCCAAAAGAAAGACTGAATCATCCTGAGCACAAATGCACATGGTTAAAACTGAACTCATGGGGTATGTGTAGTTTTGTGTCCTAGGTTTTTTTTTTTTAATTTATTTAAAATTATATAGTGAACATTTCCCATCATCAAAGTTTATAATATGACAAAAGGCTAATTGCCTTAAATACAACAAGTTCTTACAAAGCAATAAGAAACCAATGGGCAGGGGCTGCTGGGTGGTTCAGTTGGTTGAGCGTCTGACTTCGGTTCAGGTCATGATCTCACGGTTTGTGAGTTTGAGCCCCACATCGGGCTCTGTGCTGACAGCTTAGAGCCTGCTTCAGACTCTGTTTCTCCCTCTCTCTTTGCCTGTCCCCTGCTCGTGCTCTGTCTCATTCTTTCTCTAAAATAAGTAAATAAGGGCGCCTGGGTGGCTCAGTTGGTTAAGCGTCCGGCTTTGGTTCGGGTCATGATCTCACAGTTCGTGAGTTCGAGCCCCCTCTGTGCTGACAGCTCAGAGCCTGGAGCCTGTCTTCAGATTCTGTGTCTCCCTCTCTCTCTGACCATCCCCTGCTCACGCTGTCTCTCTCTCTCAAATAAATAAAAAACAATAAAATTTAAAAAAATAAAAATAAAAATAAAAATAAAATCTTTAAAAAACTAAAAAATAGGGGCGCCTGGGTGGCTCAGTCAGTTAAGCGTCTGACTTCTGATCAGGTCATGATCTCACGGTTCATGGGTTTGAACTCCACACCAGGCTCTGTGCTGTCAGCTCGGAACCTGGAGCCTGCTTCAGATTCTGTGTCTCCCTCTTTTCTCTGCCCCTCCCCCACTCGCACTCTGTCTCTCTCTGAAACATAAACATTAAAAAAAATTTAAAATAAAATAAATAAATAAAAAGTAAAAAAATTATGCTACTTATATACTCATACAAATATAAAAACAACCTTGAGTGGGGCACCTGGGTGGCTCAGTCACTTGAGCATCCAAGAGCATCAGGTCATAATCTCATGGTTCATGAGTTCAAGCCCCACATTGGGCTCTGCACTAACATCCAGAGCCTGCTTGGGATTCTCCCTCTCTCTCTCTCTCTCTCTCTCTCTCTCTGCCCCTCCACAACCTTAAGTACAAAGATACACTATATTATTTCCATGTTTTAAAAACTGAAAACCTAAATATCCATCATTAGAAGACTAGATAAGTAACCTAACAAAAATAATCAATAATAAATGTTTATTTTTTTAGTTTATATATTTATTTTGAGAGAGAAAGAGAGAGAGAAAAAGAGCGAGAGCAAGCAGGGGAGGGGCAGAGAGAGAGAGAGGGAGAGAGAGAATCCCAAGCAGGCTCCATGCTGTCGGTGCAGAGCCCAACATGGGGCTTGAACCCACAAACTGTGAGATCATGAACTGAGCTAAAATCAAGAGTCAGACGCTTAACTGACTGAGCCACCCAAGTGTCCCAGTAGTAAATGTTGATTAATAAATGAGTTACGGTGCAGCCACACCATGAAATACTGCAAACTGGTAAAACAGATGCACTGATATAGAAAGCTGTTCAAGCAACATTACTAAGTGAAAAAAAGCAAAACCTCAGTAGAATGTGTAACACTCACTCAGCGTAAGTTGTGCAGGTATGCATGTGTGTATATACATACATAGGCTTCGACAGTTCCAGGAAATGCGACCGCAAAACTAGTATTGCCCCCAGGGAGAAGGGAAGAGCCTTACTTCCTCATTTACATCTTCCAAGAAGTTTGAATATTTCTTTCTACCATCTTCATGCATCACTCATATAATTAAAAATAGTAAAAAAAAAAAAAAAAAAACCACACACAGAGAAAACGGCAGCCCTGAGGGCACCGGATCAGGTCGATTCCTGATTTAGAAATAAACCAGTTCTGGCTCTTGGGCCGGAAGGAAGAGAGGGGAAAGCAGCGGGAAGGGGGGAAGCTGAGTCATTCCGGTCTAGACCCGTTCCCAAGGGGACACACAGCAGCTCTTCCCCCACGGGGCAGACACGAAGCAGGTTTCCAGGGACTGGGGCGGTTGTGGGGGACCAAGGGAACAGGCTTGGCCAGCTGGCCTCAGCCACAGGGACCTACCGTCTGTAACCACCAACTCAGGGGCAGGGCCTGGAGCGCTACCGGGCCCGTCGGCCTCCAGGGAGCCCGGATCCCTCAGCCCAGCCTGGGAGCGGGCGTCCTCCTCTCTGACGGGGGCAGGCGTCCACCGGGGAATGTGAGAGGTGCCCTGGGAGATGAGCTCGTTCAGGTAATGCTCAATCACCTCCTTCCCCTGGAAGCCAGAGAGACCAGAGGCACATGAGCGGCAGGGCGGGAGAGCAGGGGTAACGGCATCAGCCCGGGAGGCACCCCCGCCTGGCTGCAGTCCCAGCCCTGACACGTGGCTACTGAGCAGCTGAAACGTGGCCGGTCCAAATGGAGATGTGCCGTGAGTGTCAAACATGAACCAGATTTCCAAGACTTAGGACGGAAGGAAGAATGTAACATCGCTCATTAATAGGTTTTCTATGGGAAACATGTGGGTTAAAATCATTGTTGAAATGAATTTCCCCTGTTTCATTACTCGAAAAGCTCTCTCTACTCAGGGACGGGTCTGAGAGCTTCACACAGCCACCAATTTTAACCAGGAAAAGGCACCACAAAATGCCCCTCCTCTGTCCAGAGTTCACTACACAGCCCCAAACATCGGGGAGCATCTGGATAATGATCGTGGTGCCCCCATTACAGGCCAGGTGGTTCATTCTCTTGTGTGTTATGGTCATTGTTAGGATACCCATTCTATGGATGAGAAGACTGAGGCCAAGGAAGGTTAAGAATGGATCTTGCCCATGTCACTTGGGTTTTCAGGTGGCAGAGCAGGTTTTGAACTAGGCTCTGAGGTCTGTGAACCTTCCTCCCTGTGACTGAGGGAGCGCACCCCTTACCCTCTTGACGTTCGCTGTGTACTGCTTCATGGCGATCTTCTCCAAGGCACTTTCGAAGCCAAAGAAAGAACGGATGTCGAGCGAGGCCGACTGCTCAAAGCAAGTCCACTCTTCATTCTCGGGGTGGACCTGAAAGCGAGGCAGGGACAATGACAGGTCTCAGTGGGGGGGTGCCGTGCCCTCCCTCAGGGCTCTCTTGGTGATCTGGGCTCAGCCAGAGCATGCCGTGGACAGCATGGCAACACTGGGGTAGGGGGGCAGCAGCTCCACCGGAAAACAATGCAAAGTGTTAGAGAACAAAGAGCCTTCTCGTGAGGGGCTGGAAGAAAATGGATCCGGTATCTGCAAGCCTGTCCCTTAAAATCTGTTCTATAATGATATATTTAAATGAGTAATATATTTAGGGGCACCTGGGTGGCTTAGTCACTTGGGCGACTGGCTCTTGGTTTTGGCTCAGGTCATGATCTGATGGTTTGTGGGTTCGAGCCTCACGTCAGGCTCTGCGCTGACCGTGCAGAGACTGCTTGGGATTCTCTCTCTCCCTCTGTCTGTCCCTCCCCCACTATCTCTCCCTCTCCCTCTCTCTCTCCCTCAAAATAAACTTCATAAATGAGTAATATACTTAATATATAATTACATGTAAGTTATATATAATTATTACATATTTTAGATATATATTTTAAAGTATTTATGTGATATATTTATATATAACATACATTTATTATAAACAAATCTACACACACACACACACACACACACACGCTCTCTCTCTGTCTCTCTCGGACAAACTTCGTTGACAGAGCTACTATGCAGACCAGGCTTAGTACTTCTCTAACTTTCCCGGGCAGAAGTATTAGCAGGAAGTCTGCTAAATATGCAGATGCCTGAGGGCACCTGGGTGGTTCAGTCAGTTAAGTGGCTGACTTCTGCCCAGGTCATGATCTCAAGGTTCATGGGTTCGAGCCCCCGCGTTGGGCTCTGTGCTGACAGCTCAGAGTCTGGAGCCTAATTCGGGTTCTACATCTCCCTCTCTGCCCCTTCCCAGTTCATTCTCTCTCTCTCCCAATCTCTCTCAAAAAAAAAATAAATAAATAAATAAAAAATTTTAAATGTGCAGATGCCTGGGCCAAATAGGTCCAGGGTGGGGCCTGGAAACCTGCATTTCCCAAGCAGCCTCAGTGAGGCTGACTCAGCCGTTGGTAGAACTCACTCTGAGAAATACGGCACTAAAAGTGATTTATAAAAAACTGCCACCCACACAACTCCCTAGAGGTAAGCATTGGAACATTCTGGGTCCAGTTTCCAGAGGAGCTAGAGGTGTGGAAAGAAAAAGCAATGGGCATTTACTGGACACCTGCTGTACACAAGGCACCACACCAAGTGCTGGGGACGGGACAGATGAACAAGGCAACGCCCCCCCACCCCCATAGGGGAGGCTCTAATGCACCATAGTTACGACACTGGAGTTATCCTCATGAAAACTAGCATTTGGGATCTAGCACAGGCGAAGGGAGCTTTACCTACATTATCTCACTGGCTCCTGGCAGCACCAGATCAGGCAGGTTCTGCTGACAGATATGCAAGGGGTGGCCTGGGGAGGGGCAGCAACTTGCCCAACATCACTCAGCAAGAAGGTGGCAGGACTGGGCTCCATCCCAGCAAATGCCTCCAGACTCCTCCCTCACTCCAGCCCCCGGGCCAGCAGGGCCCAGACCTTGCAGCCTCCCTTCTCAGACTTGACTCATCCCCCTCTGGCTCTTCACACATGCTGTTCCCGCCCCAGAACTCTGTTCCCAGCCCTCTCATGCGCCAACTCTCAGCTTCGCGGCTTCAGAGGGACACTGTTACCTAACAGAATGCCTCTCCTCTTATTCTCCCTAATCCTGTCTTCTGGATCCCTCTTAGTATCTGTGACCAAGTTGTAAGAGTACGTTGACTTTTAGTTCTTGTCTGTATCTCCCGCTGGAATGGAAATTCTTATGAGCACAAGCGTGAGGCAGACTAGTCCACGCCCGGGCCGGGCGCCCGGCACAGCGTAGGCACTCGGTCAGTGTGTACTGGAGAATAATAACAATTACCATTAGTGGTACAAAAACGTAACACACTTACGGGGCTTAGTATGTGCCAGGCCCTCTTCTAAGGGGTTTCGGATAGTTTACTTCCTCCACTCCTCACCACAACCCATGTGGGAGGTGTCATCATTAACCCCATTTTACAGATGAAGAAACTATAGGGGCACCTGGGGGGCTCAGTCTGTTAAGCGTCTGACTTCGGCTCAGGTCATGATCTCACTGTTCGTGGGTTTGAGCCCCGCGTCAGGCTCTGTGCTGACAGCTTGGAGCCTGGAGCCTGCCTCAGGTTCTCTGTATCCCCTCTCTCTGCCCCTCCTCTACTCATGCTCTGTCTCTCTGTCTCTCAAAAATAAACATTTCAAAATTAAAAAAAAAAAAAAAAGAAACCGTAAATGAGGCTCCCTTTCAAGGAGGAAGAAAAGGAGAGGAGGGGGAGACAGTTTGCCAGGTTTCCCCAATAAAATACAGGATGCCATATTTGAATTTCAGATGAACGACGAATAATATTTTGGTATGTCCCACGCAGTATTTGAGACCACTTCAACAAACAGGAAAGCATCAGCTGTGTATCTGAATTGCAGACGTAAACGAGTGTCCTGCAATTTACCCACAAGGCCCTGGGGGCGGGGGAGGGCAGCTAGGCTGCCGGGTGCGCGGCAGGGCACAGGGAGAGGGCCGGTCGCAGGCTCACTGTGTAGCTGCAGCTCTCGTTGACCACCACGCGGTTGGCGAAGGTCTCATTGTGGGCTTCGATGAGGAGGGTCCTCTCCCTCCAGTTCAACACGTTTCTCTGCACAAAGACCACGTGCTCAACGCCGGCAATCTGCAAGGGAAGGGGCGGGGCGGGCTGCTGGATACGGGGACTCACCTGAGACCCCAAGGCCCTGTGCCTGCCCACCAGCCGTCCACCCCCAAACCCCAAGACCCCCGGTGCCGCGCCCGGAGCCTGCCCACCAGCCCCAGCCCTAGTCCCAGGCTCCTAGGCCTTGGTCCTTCCCAGACCCGCCCTCCGACCTAGACCCCAGACCCCGCAGGCCCCAACCCCAGGGCGGTGTAGCAGCACCTACACTCACATGCATAGTCACTGGCTCCACCACCTGACCCCGCCCCCAGGTCCCCAGGTCCCCCCCCTTTCCAGTCCCCCACCCCAGCTCCTCCGGGAACCCCTCCGCAAGCACCTTGCGCAGCAGCCGCGGGGCCTCCACGCGCAGCCGGCAGCTCCGCTCCACCACGTGCACCGCGCCGTCTGCGCTGCGGGACTCGCGCAGGACTTCGCTGCCCAGGAAGACGGGGATCTGCGGGCAAGTGGGGAAGCGCTTCTCGTAGGCCTGGGGGCAGAGCGGGAGTGAGTGCCAAGGGGGCTGGGGGCCCAGGTAGGGAGACCTAGCCTCCTCCCTCCTGCTGGGCTGTGGTCTCACAAGAGCAGACACCTGGTTTAGACACAAGACTGCCTGAGCAAGGATTTGCAACTCACTCTTTGGCTTTGCATTTGAGATTTCACCCTCAGAAGGAAAAGCGTGCTTGCCTGGGGCATTTTAAAAGAAGGCATCTTTGAGAAAAAACACACTGGACATAATCTAACACCTCTTCGTGATAAAAGCACTCAAGACAAGAAGAATAGAAAGGAACCTCTTCAACCCGATAAATCACAGTTAACATCATACTCAGTGCTGAAAGATGGAATGCTTTCCCCCTAAGATCAGGAACAAGGCAAGGATGTCCACTCTGGCCACGTCTGTTCAACATTGTGCTGGGCTTTCCAGCTCTGGCAGTAAGGAAAGTAAGAGAAAAACACAGGCATCCAGTTTGGAGGAGGAGAGTCTGTGCCCAGTTCCAGAAGTGCCAGGGCAGGAGCCACCTGGGGTAAGCCCACATCCATGGCTGACAGTATCCAAGTGGGGTCGGCTCCAAGCGCCTGTCACAGCCCACGTGCCCCGGAATCAGGATCAAAGCAGCTCCAAAAATAGTGCCGGCATCTGAGGACAGGCACCTCCTCCCCCATCCCTCCGGGCTCCTCCCAGCTCGGAAGGGCAGAGGCGGGGGAGGGGCGAGGAAGAGATGGAGCTGTGCCTGGTGCCCTTGGTGTCACCCCAGGCCCCACAAGGCCAGCCCAGTGCGTCTTCCTGCCATATGTTGAAGCTGCTTGCCTTGTAGACACAGCAGACACACCAGGGTTAGAATAAGAAGCCCTTGTTCCCCAGCGGAGAGTGCACGGTAGGCCGGCATTTATCGGCAGCCTGCATAGTGGGCAAATCCTGTGGTGGTGGCCACAGTTCTACCTCCTCCCGACAGAGGCAAATCCTTTCCTTCTGTAAGCCTTTTTTACCATCTGGAAAATGGATATATCCCAACTTGCCTCCCAGAGTATGAAACCCAAGCTTGCCGGGCTCTGCAGAGCCCAGCTCATCAAAGGGAACCAGAATTTTCATTCTCCAGGCAACAAGACTCAAATGGCAGCAGAACACAGGTCTGTAAGAACTGCTCCCAACCAGCCCTATCTGAGTACTTCCTTGACATCAGATGCAGGAAGGAGCCGGGGGAGCTGGCCGGGGCCCACCTCCGTGACAGGCAGAGGGATGCTGACATTCTGTGAAAGTATGTGGAGGGAAAGGGCTGCGTGTTTTAGAACTGGACAGGCTCAGTTCATGTGTCTTCTACTTTCTCACTGAGTGACCTTGGGCAAGTCACTTGCCCTCTCTGAGCCTCTGTTTCCTCATCTGTAAAATGGGATGGTGAGGTCACCAGATGGTGTCTCAGAGCAGTTGGCACTCAGGGAGCCGTGACTGTGCTCCTCCAGCTGTGCATTTTCTTCCATTTCATCTCTGAATGGCACCCTCATTTAACAAATGAAAAACTTGGAACCCAGAGAGGCTAAGTAACTAACCCAAAGTCACACAGGGAAAACTGGTGAATCTGGATTTGAATCCCATTGTGGCCCAGTCCCCACTCCTTCAGGAACACCTTGCTCAGCAGCGGGCTTGTTCTCCTGGGCAGCTGGGAAACAGCCAGGCATTGTCCCTGGGGCCCTGTGGTCATACTTAGTACTTCAACTCCTGCTGGCTGGTGGCCACACTGCCCCTGAGTTTCTGCACTTCCTCTGACTATTCTACAGTCTCTCCTGCACCCCAGATGAAATGATGTATTCAAAACAGGCCTGGATGCCCAGAATGTGTCCCACACTCCTTGCTGTGGCCAGCCAGGCTTCAGGCAATCTCTCCCACCAGCCACCTTCACTCTGCTCCAGCCATGCCAGCCTTGCTGTTCCTTTCTTTTTTTTTTTTTTAATGTTTATTTATTTTTGAGAGAGAGAGAAAGAGAGAGAAAGTGTGAGCAGGGGAGGAGCAGAGAAAGAGAGAGAGAGTATGTCTATACAGAATCCAAAGCAGGCTCTAGGCTCTAAGCTGTCAGCACAGATCCTAGTGTGGGGCTTGAACTCATGAACCATGAGATCATGACCTGAGCAGAAGTCAGACGCTTAACTGACTGAGCCACTCAGGTGCCACCAGTCTTGTTCTTTCTAAAACACATTTTTTTAAAATTTTTAATTTTTTTTATTATTTATTTTTGGGAGAAAGAGAGCATGAGCAGCGGAGGGGCAGAGAGAGGGGGAGACACAGAATCTGAAGCAGGCTCCAGGCCCTGAGCTGTCAGCACAGAGCCCGACGTGGGACTCAAACCCACCAACCGTGAGATCATGACCTGAGCTGAAGCCAGACGCGTAACCAACTGAGCCACCCAGGCGCCCCAAACCTTGTTCTTTCTAAAACACATTTTTATGGGTTCACTTGTGCTCCCTCCCCGGCACCAACAAAATTCATGTGTCCTACCCAGTACCTCTGAATGTGACCTTGTCTGGAAATAGGTCATTGCAAATGTAATTAGTTGAGATGAGGTCACACTAGAGTCGGGGGAGACTGCTAATATGACTCCAGACATACTGGAGTCATAATCCAGTATGACTGAGGGACATTTGGTCCCAGACACTCATCTGGGAAGATCACCATGTAAAGATGACGATACAGGTTTGGGTGACTCCTCTACAGACCAAGGAACTCCAAAGATAACCAGCGACACCGGACACTAGGACAAAGACATGGACCAGGTCCTCCCTCGAGCCTTCAGAGGGAGCCTACTCTCCCAACACCTTGATCTCAGGCTTTTAGCCTTCAGACTGTGAAGTAAAAAGTTTCTGCTGTTTAAGCCACCCAGTTTGTGGTACTTTTTAATGTCAGCCCCAGGACACTAATGCACCCACCACCTGTTCCTGCCACAGAGCCTTTGCACTGGCCATTCCATCTGCTTGGACCACTAATCAATTTACTTGACAGTGAAGGAGGAGGAAGGGTAACTGAGTAACTGGGGCCTCCAGAGGGGTAGGAGACCTGGACAGGGGGCTGAGGAGATGCTCTGGCCTCAGGGACTCATCTGTGCTGGTCCCTCTTCGTGGGACATCTTTCCCCGCCTTCTCCCCTGCAAGGCCGTCTTCTTCCCTATTCTGTCCGTTTAGCCCGTTCATTTCCTCAATACCATTTATCACACCATTTAGCCATATACTAGCTTGCATGTTGTAAGACCCGGGCTATATGCTTTTCCACAGCACTGACCTCACACATGCCTGTCTCAGTTCTTGGCACACACTAGGGCTAATAAATGCCCACAAGCAAAGAAAAAAATAACTAACTTGTTGGTGATCCAAAAACCCCGAAGAAAGGTGTCCTGGCAGGGGAATGATGGGCTGTGGATTCAACACACGCATCCGAGCGAGCTCACCAGGCTGACTTCCTGGTGTAACCAACGTCTTGTTAGAAGAGCTCCATCTGGAGCCGCAGATGACCGTGGAGGGCAGAGGGCTGGCCGGCAGCAGACGGGCGCCAGGGCACAACTGTCCCTGACCCTGAAAAGGAAGGTGCTATCTTCCTCAAGTAACTAATGGCTGCCCCATCGATGGAGACGTGCCAGGCACTGGGGAGGGGAACAGCCTTCCGGCTCAGGCTCCATCTAGAAGGCAGGGGCCCCAAAATAAAGAGTCCACCCAGTGCCAAATCTCCATCCAGAGAGTCCCTGGGGTTGAGAGGTCCAGTGTCAGGTTGAGAGGTCCAGTGTCAGACATTGTTGCTACGATATTTCTAGGGTACTAATTGCGTTTCCTTGCACAGTGCCCCGAGATGGAACTAGAATTTCCCCATTTTACAGATAAGCAAGTTGAGGCTTCGGAAGGCATCACACTGTCAGTAAGGGGTGGGGTTGGAGCGCAAGCCCGTCCGACCCAGACCTCAGCCCTGAACCACCCTGTCCTGCCTCTCAGGGGACTTTAGCTACATCACACGTGTCAGTAGTCTGGAACTGCCGAATCCTGCTGGCCTAAAACCTGTGAGTCAGGGGCACCTTTGCCTTCGGCACATCACAGGGTCTCGAGGACCAAACAGTCCCCGGGGTCCTCCCTGCGGGCTCCTGTTCCCACAAATCAGGCCTGAGCTTCTCTGTGCCGAAGGAACGCATGGTTTGGCCCCTCAGGGATACAAGGTAGCAGAAGGGATTCAGTTACAGTCCCTTTGCCAGGTGGCTGGAGAGGGACACCCAAGCCTCCTCGCTCAGAAAGGAAGCTGGTCCAAGGCCCAGAACCCGCCCATGCAGGGCTGCAGCTGGGGTGGGCAGAGACCAGTGGAAACTTCCGTTGACTGCCTCCCATGGGCCTCCATCCTGCAAAAATCCACAGTGACACGCTTAGAAAGCAGAGATGGGCGGCTGGCCTCCTAGCCACACTTGCCTGCCCCCAGTAGCCTACCTCCTTGCGCACAGCGTGTCCTCTTTCTCCCTTCAGCCTCATCTGTCAAGTGGCGTCATCCACTCCCCGTGAGCATTTGCTTCTACCCGTTTCTGACATCCGAAGTCATTGGCCCCTGGCAGTGAGTTTTTTCCCCTCCACCAACACCCCCCCCACTTGTCAAAGTGACATAGTCAACACTCAGTAGACATTTACATGATGAACGAGTGAATGACAGCATTGCCTACCCATTAAGAACACGGACTCTGGGGCTTGGCTCCGAATCTCTGCCCCTTACCAGCTGTGTGGCCTTGAGGGAGGCCTCAAGCTCTCAGCTCCTTAATGCACTCATTTGTTAGAGAAGAATAAGAAAAGTAGCTACCTTGCTGGGTTGTGGGATGTGGGGGGCGGGGATAAAGGAGTCAGTTTTTGTAAAGTGCTGAGAACAGTGCCTGGCACATGGTTCGTTCTACATAAGCATTTGTTAAATAAATTTAAATTTTAAAAAAGAGTGCGATTCTATAAAGTACAGAAAAGCTATTTCTGCTAATCACTTGACAGCTGCTGCCTCCTCCCTCCCCCCCTTCCTTCCTGCTCTTCCTCATGCAAATTCAAAAAAAGCTGGAAGCCGCTTATCCCAAACCTTCCACCAAGAGCCTGGAAAGAAGATCCAAATCACATTAACTTCGTCTTCCCTTTCCACGCTGCAGTCTGGATTCGGGGCACTGACCACTGCGTGACCTCACGCAAGGCACCTGCCTCCCTTGACACACTCGCCAGGAGCCTTCCTTGACGACCCCCACCTGCCCCCTTCAAGCCTGGGAGACCCCATGACAGACAAGAAGCTACCCTCTTAGCTCCCCTAACTTTTTTTTTAAAAACTGAGATATCATTCTCATACCATAAAATGCACCCTTTTAAAGTGTTCAGTTCAACGGGTGTTATTAGCACATTCACAAAAACCATCGCCACTATCTAGCTCCAGAACACTGTCATCACCCCAAAAAGAAAGTCACTACCCATTACAGTCAGTCCCCTTTGCCCCCACCCCAGCCCCAGGCAACCACTACTCCACTTTCGATCTCTGTAGATTTGCTTTTTCTGGACGTTTCATGTACGTGGAATCATGTATGTGGCCTTTGGTATCTGGTTTCTTTCGCTTGGCGTCATGTTTACGAGGTTCGCCGCAGTATAGCAGTAGTTTCCTTCCTGTTCATGGTTGACTAGTGTTCCACTGTATTGATTCCCCCAACTTCGGCCAAGTTGCTGAGCTTGGTGAATGACATATCCCACCGCAGCGGTGTTATCCCAGCTGATGAGGGGTAGCAGGCATGCGAGAGCCAGGGCAACGTTACTCTGGAGCCTTTTGAAATGACTGCTGTATACAATCTATAGAAACAGGTTTACCTGGACCGTCCTGTAGCTGAACAAGCTGCTGCTATTCTTTTTTCTAAAATTTTTTAATGCTTATTTATTATTGAGAGACAGAGCATGAGCACGGGAGGGACAGAGGGATGGGGAGACACAGAATCTGAAACAGGCTCCAGGCTCTGAGCTGTCAGCACAGAGCCCGACATGGGGCTCGAATTCACAAACCGTGAGATCATGACCCGAGCCGAAGTCAGACGCTTAAGCGACTGAGCCACCCAGGCTCCCCTAGCTGCTGCTATTCTAGTCAAAGCCAGCTCTGGAGACACAAAAGATGTAGACAAAGGGTCACAAGGACCCTGCAGCCAGGACACGTGGACATAGCAAGGGGGCAAGCTCCGGTGTGGGGGGGGACAGCAGAGTGACAGCAGGGTTTACAAGCCGCCTCTGCCACATGCGAGCTGAGCAACCTCGACTTAACCTCTCTGAGACTCAGTTCTCTCAACAAAAAAAAAAAAAAAAAAAAGAAAGAAAGAAAGAATGAAAAAAGAAAAGAGAGAAGATAATGAGAATGATGATGATATCTACATTGTAAGGACTACAGTAAAGATTAAAAGGAGGTAATATGTTTAAGGCACTTAGCACAATGCCAGACATTACATCGTAGATTTTTTTAAGTTTACTTATTTATTTATTTATTTAGAGAGGTGGGGGAGGGCAGAGAGGGAGGGAGAGAGAGAATCCCAAGCAGGCTCCATGCTGTCAGCGCAGGGCCCAAGTTGGGGCTCGAACCCATGAACCGTGAGATCATGACCTGAGCCAAAATCACGAGTTGGATGCTTAACCGGCTGAACCACCAGGCGCCACACGTCATAGATTTTTTTAAACGGACAAGAGTCAACTAACAGGCGTTTGAACAGATATTTGTACAAAATTATTGACAAGAGCCAAATAGTAGAAACATCCCAAATGTCCACTGACAGTTGTATGGATAAACAAAATGTGGTCCATCCATACAGTGGAATATTATTCAGCCATAAAAAAGGAAGGACGCACTGATTCATGCTACAACATGGGTGAACTTCAAAAACATCACGCTCAGTGAAAGAAGTCAGACCCGAAAGGACAAATACTGTATGGCTCTATCTATATCAGCTCCCTGGAGCAGTCAGACTCATTGACAGAGAGTAGAAGCTGGGCGCCAGGGGCTGGAGGGGCAGGAGGGACGGGGAGTTAGTGCTTAGTAGGGGCACAGTATCACTTTGAGAAGATGAAAGAGTTCTGGAGATGGGTGATGGTGAAGGCTCACACAACAGTGTGTATGCGCTTAATGCTGAACTGAACTGTACACTTAAAAAACTTTTAAACTTTTAAAAAATGGTTAAAGTGGAAATTTTTGCATTATGTGTATCTTTGCATTATGTATATCAGTTAAGATTCTGACTCCAGCTCAGGTCATGATCTCACGATTCGTGAGTTCGAGCCCCACGTTAGGTTCTTGGCTGACAGCTCAGAGCCTGGAGCCTGCTTCCCATTCTGTGTCTCCCTTTCTCTCTGCCCCTCCTCCGCTCATTTCTCTGTCCTTCAAATATGAATAAATTTCTTTAAAAAAAAAAAAAAGAGTAAGCCATCTCCTGGGTGGATTATCAGCCCTAGCAGGAGCATTGATTGTGGTTTGAAATAGGATATCGTGTGTGTATGTTGTGTTTGTTTATAGTCAATGCCTGTCTCTGTGTCTGTTTTCTTCACCACTGGATTCCCCAGTGTCCTTATACAACACCTGGGATACTGTCGACACCCAGACAATATTTGCTGAAGGAAGGAAGGAAGGAAGGAAGGAAGGAAGGAAGGAAGGAAGGAAGGAAAGGAGGCTGAGAAGGAGGGAGGAGCAGGCGTTAGAGAATGAAAGCAGAAGAGGGAACATGGACATACATCTATCTGCAACAGTAGGTGGAGCAGCGCAGGACCCCCAACTCCCCGGGAGTGGGTACTGTCTCCACTTGTCAGGGCACTGCCACGGGCCCAGAGGGTAACCTGTGCCTGTGGATTGCTGTTTATGCCCCACCCGCAGAGAGCTGAGTCCCAGAAGGTGCCTCTGGCACAGGTGAATACACGGCTGAGTCGTTCCCCTCTGCGGTCACGGAGAGTGGTGCAGCCGCCGTTCTTGGACCGAGAATCAGCCCTGAACCAGGTTCCAGGGAACACTTCTGCCTGTATTTCAGTCTCCTGGTCCTGAGGCTGCGGCGTGGGCTGCAGTTAGTAGGGCTTAGGTATTATCTGCTCCTATTCTATCCCTTCTCACGAATTGGATTTGGATGTCACTTTGCCCCGGCCAGGACTGTGTCCCTCTGTCGTGAGCTCACACCATCAGAACGCCCAGTCTCTCTAGCACTGAGGGACATGAACAGCCTGGCCACCCCGCCTGGCAACTGCACAAAACCTGCCATGGTTTCTCACCCCACGTATGGGGGAGCAGCAGTTCCCTCCCCCGAACACACTCTGTGCCTACAAATTTCTAGGATCAGCTGGTGCCCTTGATGGTTCAGGGAGGGACAGGGAGGCAGACGCCAGCCCAGAGCCTCCTGACATTTAGCGGTATGTCAGGATCTTGATGGGAGGGAAACGCTATTTTAGATTTTTCAAGTGTCTCGGGAATGTGCCCAGCCTCTGTCACCTCTGCTTCTCCACGTTCCCCTGGCCTCTGGGATGGAAAACCCCCTCCAATCTACTTAAACCCTAAATCTGATCATGTCACTCATGCTTAAACCCTTCCAAAGCTCCCAAGGTCCTTGAACAGACTTGAATTGACCTCGCCAATCACTTTCTAACTCACACTGGAGCCCAATGAGCCACATTTCCCTCTTTAGAGAGAAAGTCTGCTCCTTCTCTGCACACAGTGGGCCCTCCTCATGTCACTCATGCTTAAACCCTTCCAAAGCTCCCAAGGTCCTTGAACAGACTTGAATTGACCTCGCCAATCACTTTCTAACTCACACTGGAGCCCAATGAGCCACATTTCCCTCTTTAGAGAGAAAGTCTGCTCCTTCTCTGCACACAGTGGGCCCTCCTCCTGTTGGCAAGGCTCAGCCTGAAAGACTTAAAAGACCCTTCACTGGCAATCAACAGCCCCTTCCCCTTGGTCCTATAACACCCTGTTCATTCCCTACTATGAATTACTCTACACAGCATTTGCCTGGTTCCTCTCTCTCTCTTTGTCTCTTTCTCCCTTTCTCTCTCTCTCTCTCTCTCTCTGTCTCACACACACACACACACACACAGAAACACACACACACACACACACACACACACACACCACTGTAAGCTCTCTGAGGGCAGGAAGAGATTGTGAACCAGAACAAACTTCCACCTTCCTGAAGCTTACCTTTATGAGAAATAACCATATAAATAAGCAAGGGAGCAAACTAACAGAATCATGATGCATTTCAAGAAGTGCTAGGAATCAACTATGTTGTAGCCCCTACACTCAGCATGCTGCTTGGCACACAATGAAACTCAATAAATATTTGTAGGATGCAGGGGCACCTGGGTGGCTCAGAAGGTTAAGTGTCCAACTTGGGCTCGGATCATGATCTCTCAGTTTGTGGGTTCGAGCTCTGCGTCGGCTCTGTGCTGACAGCTCAGAGCCTGGAGCCTGTTTCAGATTCTGTGTCTCCCTCTCTCTCTGCCCCTCCCCTGCTTGCGCTCTGTCTCTCCCTCTCAAAAATAAATAAACATTAAAAAAATATTTGCAGGACGCGTGCACAAACATGTGCATGAATTAATATTTGCATTAACTAATGAGTAAGGGCCTAAAATTTGCTTCTGAAATTTGCTGGACGGAGGATCACCTCTGTTCTCCCAGGCCCTGTAAGCAATCCAGGGTGGAAAATGTTGCTTCCCTTAACCTGTTAGCAACAGGATCAGATGATGGGCTCCAGGGAACTAATTTAAACTCATTTAAATGAGGCCCCTGCTGCTTTATTAAAACTATGTCCGTAACAACCAATCCAACTGTAACTACCCTTGGCCTGAGCTGCAAGGATTTACCTCCAGAGTCTGCTCCTTATTAATAACCCATTTGCTAAATTACAAGCTGTTTATCAATACAAAAGGCCAGGTCTTTAAATATTTTAACACTTAATTGTTGACGACAGCCCTCACCTCCATAACCCTTCCTCTGTGTGAAAACCCTATTGCTGAGGAAATTCTACTCCGAGCCATCTTCCTTCTTCAGATTTGCAGAATCTGAGATGAGCTGAAGTCACAGGGCTATGGAGTCCCACTGGGATCCCAGGGCAGTGCCCGAACAAGAGGCAGCCAGGTCATTCCAGAAGCTGCCACGGCCACTGGTACACATGTGTTTACTGAACATCAGAGCCAGAATCTGGAATGTCTGGCTGTGACTGCAAGCTATGGGGTCAGATTTCCCTAAATTAAAATCTCTGCCATTTACTGATGACGCCATTTACTGAGCTACTGAGCATAATGGGCTGAATTGTGTCCCCCTAAAAAAGGTATGGTTGGAGTTCTAGGCCTGGGTACCTCAGGATGTAACCTTATTTGGAAAGAGGGTCTTTATAGAGGTCAATCAAGTTAAAATTGAGGTCACTAGAGTGTGCTTATAAATCCAGTATGATTGGTGTCCTTATAGAAACGGAAATTCGGACCCAGAGGCACACACACAGAAAATATACAAGGTGAAGTTTGTAGTTATGCTCCCACAAGCCAAAGAACTACCAGAAGCCAGGAGAAAATCCCGGAACAGATGCCTCCCAAGCACCTTCAGAGGAAGCACAGTCCTGCTGACACCATGACGTTGGCTATCAGGCCTCTAGATTTCTGTTGTGGTGCTTTGTTACGCAGCCCTAGCATATGAATAAAGTGACTAGGGGACAGTCTCCTTACCCTCTATAAGTCTTCGTTTTCCCTTCCCCTGCAGCTAAGGCTGCTATGAAACTACCTGACTCTGAGCAGGTCGCAGGGCTAGGCGCACAGAGCATTTGGTAGGTAACTGCTTCCAGGCTCTATCAGCATCAGCTGCCCCCCAAGAGGCCAGGGTCTGTGGGTTCTGGCTGTGCTCCCCTTTGTGGGGTCCTGTTGGAGTACAGGCATTCGAGGCAGAGTCTTGGTGGTAACCATCCCCGAGAGACTGCTCCCTGGGCCCAGATCTAGCCCAGTAAGGTGAGATCCTCAGCTATGACAAATGGCAGAGCTCATGATTGGGAATGATTCTGGAGCTAAACTACCTGCAGTGAAGTCCCCACCAGCCTCATATTTGCTTTGTGGCTTTGGGTAATCCATTCATCCTTCCCGTGCCTCAGTTTCTTTCTCTGCAGAATGGTGCTACCCACAGAACCTATCTCATGGCATGCTTAGAAAAGGTACATGACTTAATATCTGGATGGGCTCAGAACAGTGTCTGGGACCTCGTAAGCACAGTCAACATGCTTGGAAGATAATATTTTAAAAATAAAATTTGCTTAAATGCCCCAAATAATCACTATGATTCATGGCAGGGATTTCTTTGGAAGGAATATGTCCACACAAAAATGTGTGCATCTGTGTTCATAGCGTGTTATTCAGAACAGACCAACACTGGAAACAATGATTTATGAATAAACAAATATGGTCTATCTAGGCAATGGAATAATATTCAGCCATAAAAAAGGATGAAGTACTGATAAGATACAACATGGATGAGCCCTGAAAACATGATGCTCAGTGAGAGAAGGCTGTCACAAAGGGCCGTGTGTTTATGATTCCACCTAGAGGAAATACCCCAGACAGACAAATCCACAGAGAGAGAAAGTAGACTAGTGGTTGTCAGGAGCTGGAGTGTGGGGACTAGAGAGGACTGCTGATGGGTACAGGACTTCTTTTTGGGTCGATTAAAATGTTTTAAAACTGATGGTGGTCATGGGTACAGAACTCTATGAATACTAAAAACCACTGACTCGTACCTTTCAAATGGGCCTGTGAGTTATAGTTCAATAAAGCTATGAAAACAATAAGTAATAACAATAAACCTAAACAATATTTCACCAGCATTAACAATGTACCAGTCCCTGTCCGGGCACCCCTGTCCCTTCAGCCAATCCTCACTTCAACTCTGTGAGGAGCAGAAGCCTTTATTTATTATCTCCATTTTCCAGATGAGAAGCAGGGGCAGGGACCCAGCTGATGGATCTGGCTGTTAACAACCATCCATCTGGGAGAAGAGGCCAGAACCCATAATCCATTCACAACAGACTGTAGGCTGACCAGAGAGTGGCCTTCGATGCTCAAGTGACCACAGTCTGAAGACCAAGACACAGTCTTTGTGTTCTATGTGCAAAGACCCCACCACCACCTTCGGGACCTCGCTTACAAAGGGAACAAAGACTCTCTCCAACTTTATACCAGCTGCCTCCATTGTCTTAATTGTTTCCCCCTGTTTACCAAGATAATACAAGCTCACTGTTTTGAACCAAATAATACAGAACACAATCAAGAAGGAAGAAAGCAAAGGTCCCTGGAATCCCACCCTTCGGAAACAGATTTCCCATCAGGGGATTTAGCCCAAGGAGAGAGACGCCCATTCACTGGACTAGTTACATTTTTGAAATGAAAGAGAAAAAAAAATTTTTTTTAATTGTTTAATCTGGGTCTGGAAATGTTGCTTCGGTGCTATTCTATAACCAATTCCTTGAGGCCAGTTTTAGTCATTTGTGTTTGTTGCTGGTGGACTTCTAAAACAAGCGATGTTTTAATTCTCAAGTCAGTTTTGTTAAACAGAAAAACCAAAGGCCAGCCCATCTGGTCACTCGGATGCAGTGAAAATAGCTGAGTTCATCCGAAACTTCCCTGGCATCTGACCCAAACTGAGGGCAAGTGTTTAGCTGAGAAACAAAGACGGACATTAAGTGCAGAAAAACCCTTTTGTGCCCACACAGCATGCAAGTTATGTTGAGTTATGCAGCTATTTTGGGGACAATGATGTTTTGTAAACAGTCGGTAAAGTGGCTTTGTTGCTAACATTGCAGAGACTTGGGGCCCTTTTACCAACAAGGATAGAATGGAAGATAAGGAAACACAGGCGTGGCTGTCCCAAATAACTTAAAGTAATGCAGATACAGATAATGAATATCTTCGTTTCCTACTGTACCCACAAGCCTCTATCCATCAACACCTAGGGATTGTTAACAGCTAGGGGAGTAAGCGGAGTCCTACGTCCATGTATGGAACAGGAAGCTTACAAAATATGCTTAACATACTCCAGTAAACTCAATGTGACTACTTTACTAGCCCTGTTAATACAGTCTTAAGTGCTCCTTTAGTGGGCATGTTTTATTTAAAGTGTAATGATTGTAAATAAATTAAATGTACATTTATTAAACTCTTGCAATTATAAAAAAAAAAACTGTTAGTCTTCCATTTTACAGTTATTTGTCTTAGCTTCATGGTCGAGAACCATAGGTCCCTGGATCGTGGATTGTCCCAGAAGGGTTGGGATAGTATCTCTCTTCTTTTAAATGAATGAATGAATGAATTCTAGGGTCTTAGAATAAGTAAGCTGCCTGGAACCTTACAGGACAAGTATTTATATTTAGCTGCCATTTATTGTCTATTTGGCATGGACCAAGACCTGCACAGGGCACCTGCCCCCCAACCCCCTATTACCTCCACATTATAATGTATATTATATATATATATTTATCACCTATATATATAAAACCTTTAATCCTCATGACAACCCTATGAAGTGCATATAACCATCCCCATTTCACAAACGAAGAAACCAAGGCTCAGATAAATTCAGTGACTTTTCAATAGCACACAGCCAGAGCACAGCAGAGCAGCAGCAAGGACCCAGCACTTCTGTCTCTTTGTCATCTCCTAGGGTCCGACCCTCATTACAAGTAAGGGAAAGTCACACAGCCACAGGCTGTAACAGTAACAGCATTTGGTTTCTGCTAGACCTTGCATTGGGAGCTTTACGTATATTGACTCATTTAATCCATGGCACGAAGATTGGAAACCATG
This sequence comes from Cryptoprocta ferox, assembly GCA_028646485.1. NCBI lineage: Eukaryota > Metazoa > Chordata > Mammalia > Carnivora > Eupleridae > Cryptoprocta > Cryptoprocta ferox. The sequence continues at coordinate 3,820,163 of CM053564.1, read as the reverse complement.
TACTCCTCATTTTAGAGATAGGAAATGGAGGCTCAGAGAGGTTAAATAATTTGCCCAAGGTCCCCCAGCTGGTCAATACAAGCCCCTGCCTCTCCCCCTGGAAACATCTGCACATAACAGCACAACATGTATGAGTGATTTCAGTGATGTTTTAAAATCCATGATGTGACTATAAACACTTATAGAAGTAGATTTGTAGAATAAGACCAGTCAGGATACATACCCACGGAGGAACCAATTGATATGAAAGTTCTTGGATCAAAGGCTGAAATTAAGTAACCAGGCTAGGATAGGGAGGATGCGGGGGCGGATTCCAGTGTTTCTTACACTTCCAGTACAATCGTTTATAACTCCGTGTGGTGTAATAATAGGGACAACCACATTTAGTGAGTGCCTACTGTGTGCCAGGCACTGGGCCAGAGGCACTGCACATTATATCATTCACTCCTACCATAATCCGATAGCACTGCCCCTTTTTCCTCAAGGAAGGGGACCTCTGAGAGGTAGAAGGATGGCCCCAAGAAGGAAAGCTACATCTGCCTGTTTCCAGCACCTGCCCCATGGTGCAAAGACTATTGATCCAGGAGGCTAAGAGCTTGTAAGCCAATTCTAGTCCCCCAGCTGAGTAGCTAACTGACTCATATACAGTCAGTCTGAAGCTACCCTGAAAATGGCTTTCCGGACCCCTGCTGTCCACTCGCACCCTCTCAGCTTCCTTGAAGGAAAGGAGAGGGGGTCTGCAAGCTGAGGGAGGATCCTGGGCAGGAGGGAGAGAGGAGCTATGGTAAAAAAAAAAAAAAAAATCATGGCTCCAGAGTACCCTCCTGCATGGGTCTGAGGCCTGGTTCTACCTCTTCTCAGCCACAGAACTTGGGGCCACCCTTTACCTGTCCAAGCTACAGTTTAGTGGAAGTAAAATGAGAATAATGAAACAATACATGTAAAGACTTGGTACTAGAAACCGTCAGTGAATGACTGCTACCCTCATCATCATTAGTACCTTTACTATTATTAGCATTACACAAAATGATAGCAGTGGTTTGGCCCACGATATCCTTGTTTTCTGTCAGAGGAGCTTGAGATGAGAAAACAAGTCTGCTTCAGCAAGAAGAAAGATCTTGTGATTTGGTCAGTGGACAAGGATTCCAGAAGCCATGGAGAAGCCTGGGGTGGCCAGGTGGAGGGGTAACTAGTGAGAAGCTAGAATCACCAGGTCAGCAGAATAACTCAGTAATTCCTTCTTATCTGTGAGTCTGAGGGACTCCCTCTCATTCTAGCATAGCTGACCTCCTGTGTCCCTTTAACCATCACTCAAGAGGCTGGAGAATCAGGGGTCACTCACCGCCATCACCAGCTCAAATGGGTACTTGTAGATGCGGACAGGAGACTGGTACTTCTGCACCATGTTCTCGCAGGAGAGCCAACAGAAGCCACCCAGGCAGGAGTGAGCACAAAACCTGGGTGACAGGTGACTGGTCAGGTAGCAGCTCCCTCCACCTGAAGCAAGAACCCTGCCCACTGCTTCCCCAATCAAAGGGCAAGCCCAGCCCTCTCAGGCTCCACCCACACATCTCCTCAGGCCTCAAAGCAAGGGGGCTGACGTGATCACCAAATTTCTCTGGGCCAGGTCCCAAACACCTGCTCTGACCATTACCCACTGCTCCAGGACACACTCATCCCTCCAAGATCAATCAGTACTCCCAAACTTTCCTTGGTCCCCACTCCTTCACACTGAGGCCCCCAGAAGTACTCCTCACTGCTACTTACATGGGAACCCACGTTCGCAACTCTTACACTCACAATTCACCATCCACCTACACACCCCACAGCTTGCCACAGACGTCCCCTATAGACCCCCAAGTATCATTGCACCTGCTCTCCCATTTTCTTCCAAGACACCGTGACATACACAGTCTTCACTAAATTTCACATGCAATGTCTCTCTCTCTCTCTCTCTCTCACACACACACACACACGCATGACACACATGCATGACCCGCCTCCCACACAGGACCGCCCTTGCACACACATGTAACTTTGCCCACACATTCAGCTTTCTGGAGCTCACATCACCCAACTCCACGCACGCACACAATTCCCGGGGTGAGCACAAACGTCCACACACTTGTACATACACTGGTATGCACATGCACACACACACAAAAGCACACACACGTATGCACTCGCAGGCCCCCGCAACTCTGCTCACCCTCGCCCTCGCCCTCGGAATCTCCCGGGACGCAGCCCCGGGGTCAGGACGGCGCTGAACCCGCGGGGGACCCCCGCGGACGCCTGGCCTGGAGCGCAGCGTCTGGGGCGAGGCCCGACCGCGGCCGCCCAGCCTGGGGCGTCGGGCCGTGCGCACCCTGGGGCCCGGCCAGCCAGGGAGGGGCCTGCAGGGCAGGAGCGAGACCTCCCCGGCGGGAGTGCTCCAGGACCTGGGACAGCGGAGAATCAGGGCTGGCCCCGCCCCTGGTATGGCCCCGCCCTTGCCTCTCTGCTACGGCCCCTCCCAGATTTACCATGCCCCTGATTGGCCCCGCCCTAGCCACGCCCCGGTAGTAGCCCGCCCTCTCCTTATATATTCCCGGTTTGACTACGCCCCAGCCCGGCCCTTCTCCAGACTGGCCACGCCTCAGGTGGGCCGCGCCCCTATACTGGTCCCGCCCCTAAGGCCCCCCGCCTCGGAAATGGCCCAACCCTGGGAAGACCCCGCCCCAAGGTTCCACCCCAGTCTTGCTCTGCCCCCACCCGTACCTTTGTCCTTCCTAGCCCCTCCCTTCTCCGTACGCTGTACCTTCAGCCCCATCCAAACCTGGTTGCCAAGTCTCTGAGCACCCCCCCCCACTCCCATGGGCCACACCTAGAGGCCTTCTGGCTCTGCTCCAAGCCCCGCCCATGCATCATTCTTTCACTGTGTATAGGTTTACAAAGCACCTGCTAAGTGTCAGGTTCTTCCAGGTGCTGGAGAGTCATAAGTGAACAAAACACAAAAATCATTGCACTCCAAGAGTTTACATTCCTGGGGGCCGGACGTTAGCTAAATAAGGCAAATATACAGGATGTGAGATGGTGAAAAACACCAAGGAGAAAAAAATAAGCAGGAAAGTGTTCCAAGACGTGAACGGAGTGAGTGTACAATTTAAAACAGGGTGGACTGGGGCCTCCCAGGGAGGGTGACATTAGGCCGTCATCCTCCTTTTAGCTCACACCCAAACCGTCTAGCCCTACCAAGATCCCTAGAGAACCAGCCTCTCTTCCAAAGCCCTCCCTTCCCGCTCCCCATCTGTTCGGCCTGGAAGAGCCAACAAGCTGGCTCTGGACAGCCTTATCACCCGTGTATTCATTCATTGGACAATTTCTGAGCACCTACTATGTGTCAGCACTGGGTGACTTCACCCATCCCCAAGGGAGAATCAACAGATGCACCTGCCCTGGCGTGGCCCACAGTTCTGGGCAGGGAAAAGGTGTGCAGGGAGACAGACCATGCTCTGTTTAGCAAACACATAGGTCTTTGCATCCTATGATTACTGGCCCTTGTTTGTTTCCTTTTAGCCACACTCCGTAATCATTTATTCATTCATTTTATTTATTTGTGCGTTATTGCATATACCGAGAGACTGTGAGTTCCGTGCCGCAGGGACTGTGTTTTATTCACTTGCCCCCAGGTCCACAGGATCTTGCCGGGTACCGGGCACACAATAGTTAGTGTTCATTCAGAGTTATTTTCTCAATTAAGATTACCAAGAATGGACGTGGAGCGCAGAGTTGCCATCTCTGCCACAAGGTGGCAGCAAACGACAATCCACGGCTCCAGGGTCTGCACACCGAGGGGAATTGTTAGGGGCGATAGGGTCCAGGGATGCTGCGCTGTACCCCGGGCTCAGCAAGGAAACTGGCATGCTTGTACTGGGCATCAGTGCCAGGCGCGTAGTGAGCATTAACACGGCGTTGTTGTTACAGCACGGAAGGCATTTGGTTGGCATTAAATATTCACAGCGCGGGATGCTTACACCTGGAAGGACAGGCCCACGCAGTCAATCCCAAACTTTCCAGCTCCTAGACTCCTTACAACAGAGTGCACGTTAAAATGCAGATTCCCGAGCATCGCTCCGAGGAGTCTTGGAATCTACCTGTTGAACAAGTTCCCCAAGGATTCTTCTAAGTCGGCAGATCTGGCAGTGCTGGCTGGCAGATCGTGGCGAGGGGTAGGGGGCTCCTTCCAAGTACTTAGGTATCCCAGAGTGCTCGGACTAAAATGTCAACCCTGAGGGGGAGGTGGTGCGCTCATAAGCGGGAGAGGTCCGCTCGCCAGAGCGCCTCCTAGACGTGGGCGTGTTTCCACTCCAATTCACCCCCTTCCGCTCTGGCAGAATCTTCTTGGCTACCCACCCACACACGTGTCTCCTTTGCCACAGAAGGTGACAGCTTGGGGGAGCAGGAGCGGGCGTGGGAGATGCAGGGAGTGGGCTGGGAAGAGCCACAGGAGCAGAGGGGAGGTCCTGAGACCGCGGGGGAGACCCTAGGTTTCCTTGCTACCAGGAGCGCCTCCCCTGCCTCCAGTCGGAGAGCATGGGACTTTGGGCCAGGGGCGGGGGATGACAGACCGCAGGAGGAGAGCTCAAAGTGGAAAACCCGGCCCAAAGTGGACTGAGGACCCAACTCCCTCCTCCTCCAGCTCAAAGGAAGAGAATTAATTAATAATAGCACTGCCCAGCACGTGTTACTGTTGTGAGCACTGTTCTATTACTAATTATTCCAACCATCGATTGAGCACTTATTTGCTATGGGCTGTTCCAGGCACCCTTCTAAGGCTTTACAAACATTTAATCTTCAAAAACAACCCCTGTAGTGAAGAAAATGTGTTGAAACTCCATAGAGGTGGTGGTTGCACTAAATGCCACTGAATTGTACACATCCAAGTGGTTAATGTTAAGTTAAAATGGTTAATAGTTATGTTATGTGACTATCACCTAATTTTTTAATTTTTTTTAAGTTTTATTTATTTAAGTAATCTCTACACCCAAGGCTGGAGTTGGAGGGCTTGAACTCAGGACCACAAGATCAAGAGTCACCTGCTCTGAGCCAGCCAGGCACCCCATCTAATTTTTTTTTTAAAGAACTTTTAAGATCCAAGCTATTTTAATCTTTCTTTTAAAGATAAGGAAACTTTGGCACAGAGAGATTGAGTAACTTGTTCAAGGTCACACAGCTAGTAAGGAATTCAGACCCAGCATTCAGGTTTTCCCATGCCTTCTTCTGCCTGGGACTGTAGGCTGAATTACCCAGAAGACACCGTTTTCCAGCCTGAATTGCAAAGATATCCAGGCATCTGGCTCTGGACTAAGAAGGTACCAGAAGGATAGACTGATTCCATGCCTTTATCTGCTGCTTCCTACCAAAGCTGCCTTTTGGTGAGGAAATTTTCGAAGACTCCAGAAACCACCCCACAACTCTGAGGATGTCCCCCAAAGGCCACTGCCCCAGGAAATTCAACCACTAGTGATGCATTTATTTGAGAAAAAAAAACACTGGGCGCAAACGCAAATGTCTTTAGAATGCATCCTATAAGGAAATGTCCTCAGTTGGATAGCTCAGTAAGACACCAAGAACAAGTAGGGTGAGAAGGGGATTGGGAGTGAGAGGGTCCAAGGTCCAGACCCTTGTGGGGACACAAGTGGCCCTTGATCTGGGCCCTGGAATACATAAGGGCCCTGGGACGATGCTGAAGCTGGAGAAAGTGGGGCATTTTTTTTATTGTGGTAAATACACATAACATAAAAGTTACCATCTTAACCATTTTTAAGTGTACAATTCAGTGGTTTTTAGTACATTCACAAGGTTATGCAACTATCCACCACTATCTAGTTCCAGAACATTTTCATCAGCCCCTCAAGTTGTCACTCCTCCTTCCTCCCTCCCTCAGCCCCTGGCCACCCCCAATCTGCTTTCTACACCACATCTCATTTGTCCCGGGGCTACCTCTAAGTTCCTTCTTCCTCCTCAGAGTGGATATCAGGAACCTCCTGGATTTGGGAATCTCAAGGGCCATAGGGGCCCTTGGCAGGGTGGTCATGAACAGGTGTGCAGGTTGTAACCTGCAGAACTCTTTGCAGGGATTTCTGTCATTGGGCAGCTTTGATGGAACAAGAGGCTGAGTCTGGAGGGGCCTGATTCTGGAGGCTGTACACAGCCAGGCGCTGCCCATCTAGACCCTCCAGCCCCACCCCCAGGTCTAGTCATCTCCACATAAGCTTTGGGACTCCACCATGCCCTGCAGGTAGGGTCAAGGTCCAAAGGTGAGTAAAAGGATGTCTGAGCCCCAGTAGCTTTCAGTGAGGAGGACAGGGAGAGGGAGCAAAGGTAGGGTGCACTGGGAGTCAGCGTGATGCTTGGAAGGGGGCTGGGTGGTAGAGTGGTGAGCAGTGGGTGCTGGAGTCAGGTCGGCCTGGGTGTGAATTCTGGCCCTGATACCTTGTAGTGTCCCTGCAACAGTGTCCCCTCCTTTAAAGTGGGGGTCACATGGGGGCTCAGAGGCTCAGTCGGTTAAGCAACTAACTCTTGATTTCAGCTCAGGTCATGATCTTACAGTTCAGAGGATCAAGCCCTGCGTGGGGCTCTGTGCTGACAGTTTGGAGCCTGGTTGGGACCTCTCTCCAGCCTCCTTCTCTTTCTCAAAGTAAATGAATAAGCTTAAAATAATAAAGTGGGGATAATACGGACACCATTAGGCCTTAAAAAGGAAGAGAATTCTGCTGCATGCTACAACGTGGATGAACCTTGAAGACGTGATGCTCAGTGAAAGAAACCAGTCACAAAAGGACAAATACTGTTTGACTCCAATTATATGAAGTGCCCAGAGTCCTCAAATTCATACAGACAGAAAGTGGAAGGGTGGGTGTGGGGGTGGAGGAGGGAGCATAGGGAGTTAATGTTTAATGGGGACAGAGTTTCAGTTTTGGCAGATGAGAAAGAAGATTGTGGGCATAGACGGTGAGCAACACAACTTCATGAATGTACTTGATGCTGCTGAAATGTACGCTTAAAAATGGTTAAAATGGTACCTTTGTTTTCAAGTTTTTATTTTAAATCCAGTTAGTAAAATGTAAGGTGTTTTTTGTGTGTTTTTTTTTAAGTTCATTTATTTTGAGAGAGACACAGAGAGATTGAACCCAAGAACAGTGAGGTCATGATCTGAGCCAAGATCAAGTCAGATGCTTAACCAACTGAGCCATCCAGGCGCCCCTGTAAGTTTTATATCATATATATCTGACCATAATAATTAAAGAAATCAAATTGGAGGGGCGCCTTAGTGGCTCAGTCACTTAAGTGTCTGACTCTTGATTTTGGCTCAGATCATGATCTCACAGTTTGTGGGTTTGAGATCCACATCAGGCTCTGTGCTGACAGTGCAGAGCCTGTTTGGGATTCTTTCTCTCCGTCTCTCTGCTCCTCCCCTGCTTGCACGTGCATGCTCTCTCTCTGTCTGTCTCTCTCTCAGTAAATAAATAAATAAATATTTATTTATAAATAAACATTAAAAAACATTAAAAAAAAAGAAATCACATTGGAAAAGTAAAAAAAAAAAAAAGTTAGGGGTAAATCATGTCCCTTAGAAGAGAAGGGCCATTTTCCATGGAATTTCTTTGAGAGGGTGACATTTGAGAGGGTGTGGCATAGGAAAGTGATAACTCTGCTTTATTAAAACATATTTTTTGCACCATGTAGCACACCCACTTACAGTGTACAAGTCAGTGGTTTTTAATATATTCACAGAATGGTGCACCAACCACCACCAATTTTTAGAACATTTTCATCACCCCAAAAAGAAATCCCATAACTTTTAGCAGTCACCCCGCATTCCCCACCCCCACTAACCTACCCTGGCAACCGCTGATTTTCTTTATGTCTCTATGGAGTCACCTATTGTGCACATTGCCTATAAATGGAACCATACACAGCATGGCCTTCTGTGCCTGGCTTCCTTCACGGAGCATGATGTCTTCGCGGCTTCCTTCACATTGTGGCAGGTGTCGGTATGGCTGAACTGTTTTTAGTTCTGACACCGGATATGTGGGGGTTTTCTGCACAACAACAACCAGTTCTCCAAATCTATGGACCCCAACTGGGTATCCTACAATTCAACTCGATTCTGACACTAACTACCTGGACACACTGCAAAGCAGTCGGGGAGAATCATGTAAGAAGCTCTCCCTGGGGCTGCATCACCTCGTTGGCCTGTGGGTGGCCACCTGCCGGCTGCCCTGCGCTTTGGGTAAGACGGAAGGGTGTCCAGGGTGGACGTGCCTGGGAGAGGAGGGGGCGGAGTGGTCACCCCCCGGGCCCTACTCTCCTGCCCTCACCCGTGATCTTCCTCAGGCCCCAAGTTACCTCGATAGCAGCACAAAGTCCCCCTGTGGGGCAGGGAAGAAGGAAACTTCTGTATTAATTTCCCACTACTGCTCTATCAAATTACCACACACTTAAAAAAAAATTTTTTTTTAACATTTATGTATTTTTGAGATTCAGAGAGAGAGAGATCATGAGCAGGGGAGGGGCAGAGAGAGAGGGAGACACAGGATCTGAAGCAGGCTCCAGGCTCCGAGCTGTCAGCACAGAGCCCGACATGGGGCTTGAACTCTGGAACTGTGAGATCATGACCTGAGCCGAAGTCGGACACTCAACTGACTGAGCCACCCAGGTGCCCCTACCACACACACACTTCTAAAAACCCACAAATTGGAGAGCCTGGGTGGCTCAGTCGGTTAAGCGACTGACTTTTGGCTTCCGCTCAGGTCATGATCTCGCAGTTTTGTGAGTTTGAGCCCCGCGTCACGCTCTGCGCTGGCAGCACGGAGCCTGCTTGGGATTCTGTGTCTCCCTCTCTCTCTCTCTGCCCTTCCCCCACATGCACTGTCTCTGTCTCTCTCAAAATAAACTTAAAAAAATAAAAACACACGAACTTATTATCTTACAATTCTGGAGATCAGAAATGTGAAATCAGTCTCACTAGGCTAATGTCAGGATATTACCAGGGTTCACTCCTTCTGGAATCTCTGAAGGGAAAATCCATTTCTGTGCCTTTTCCATCTCCTAGAGCCTGCCTACCTTCCTTGGCTGTGACACCTGCCTGTATCATCAGAGCACATCTCTCCAGCTCTGGCTCCACCCGTCATTGCGTGGCCTTCTCTTCTCATGTGTCTTCCTGTCACAAATCTCCCTCGCTTTTCTCTTAAAGGACACCCGCCATTGGATGCAGGGCCCATCCTAAATCCAGGACAATCTCAACTGGAGATCCCTAACTTAATTACATCTATAAAGAACTTTTTCCAAATAAGATCACATTCCTAGGTGGCAGGGGGGTGGGACTTGGACTTCTCTTTTTCGGGGGGCCACCATTAAGCCTGCGGTAGGGCCCACTTTGTGGCTGCACTTTCGGTTGGTTTGCCTCCTCCCACTGCATTCTCCTTGACCCTGCTTCTGTGGCCTGACGTCACTGCAAAAGTAAAGGCCCTGCACCCAAGCTCCGTGCACCCAAGTCTGGTTGGGGGACCAGGACCAAGACAGCTATGGCCTCTGACTCCTCTGGTTTGGATGCATTCCCATTGCCTTTGAGCAGATTAGGTGTAACACTGACCCTTCATGCCAGGTTCCTCTGGGACAGTGCAGGTGGGGGAGCAGGGACGGGGAGAGGGAGAGGTGGGGCTGTGATGAGGTCAGTCAGATCTGAGAGAGGTTGGACCATGGTGCTGGAGCTGGGCACCCCAATATTAAGGGCTTGGCTCAGGTCACAATTCTGCCTGCCAGACTGCGGTCACACCGAGGAGCTGGACAGGTGGAAGGTTAGCCACAGGCACCAAAACCAAGCTTGGTCCCATCAACAAAGCAGACCCTAAGGGACCCCCCCCCCAATACCCAGTTCAGTGTCTGAGGCCCCAGCTGCCCAGCCAGTGCCTCCCCAAATTCCCCCTGTCTGGGGGAGAAAGCCAGTCCTGGGCCGTCCACTCTTCCTCTGTACCTGGGCCCAATCTAACTCTCTGGAGCCACTCAAAGCAATAGCCATGAACCACATGCAGCTGATCAACTTAATTGCATGGATATTAACATATCATATATTTATAAAAATGATAATAAATATGAACAATAAAATTAAAAATTCACTCGCACTAGCCTCATTTTAAGTGTCCAAGAGCCACATGTGGCTTGTGCCTCCCACGTATATGGAACATTTCCATCATCTCAGGAAGTTCCATTGGACACGGCTTCTCCAGAGTCGTGCCTGGACCAGCAGAGGCAGGGCCCTTTCCAGAGAACAGGATGGACTGAAGGGGGGAGTAAAAGGGGGAGGTGTTTGTCCAGAGCCAACTGGTGTTGACTCATCAGTCCCCGAGGCCTGGACCCAGGCAAGGGATTAAGCCTGAGCCAGTGACCAGAGAATGGCCTGGGAGGGTAGCGCATGGGGGCCTGGCCACCCAGCTCCCTGGCAGGAATGTTAGACCTCAGCAGAGAGAGCGGACAAAGAGCCCAGGCAGACTCAGACCCAGGCAGGCAGGCAGGAGGGAGACAGGGGATCCGCTCTATTTTACATCACAAATGGCAAAAATGGAACACACAGTGGGTCTGTTCCTTTTTTCACTTAATGCACCCCACATCTCCCTCCCTGTGAGGCCTATAGAACCCCCCGCCCCAAGGGTCTGTCCTCTTCCCCCCAATGTCCTGTCCATCTCAGCATTTATCAGCCACACCCTCTCTCTTTTTCCCTTCTCAGGCTGGCAATGTGTGGATTATATCTTGTTAGCTGCTGTATCCCCAGGGCTGGGCATACAATAGATGCTGAATAAATGGATGGGTGAATGTGTAGGAGGCACTGTGGAGGCAAGAAGTCAAGATCCTCCCTTGAGGGGTGAGGGGGAGCCTGATATTTCTGGAACCGTCACTGATGCTTGGGAGGCAGCATGATGAAGGAACGGGGGTCCCTGCAAGTAAGGGGCTCCCTCCCCTTCCTTGCCGGGGCTCTGACCACCCTCAGCTTCGGGTCTGACTGCTTTTCTCACAGTATCTCCGGGCCCCGACTCCACAACTTCGTCTGTCTGGGGTGCCCCATCACTGGGGACACAGGACAGGTGACACCATCCACACACAGGTGGCGTTAAACTTATGCCATCTCCCATCCCCCCTCTCCCACCCCCCACAGCAAGCTCTCTGAGGATGGGAACCTGCGTATGGTCTACTTGACCTCGTATCCTAAGTGCCTAAAACAGGCCTTGTCACATAGTAGGCGCTCAAAAAATATTTGATGAATGAACACTTTCTGTTCGTCCAAACACCTTCTCTTTACCACAGTTCTGACTCAGGACCTACTCACCTTTGGTTGGTCCTTCCCTGTGAACACTATCATGCATTGACCCTCTCATTCCTTCATTCCTTCATTCAACAATGACATTGAGCACCTACACTGTGCCAGGCACCCTGCTGAACGGTGGCAGAGGTGGGGGACAAAGGGGCTGGCTCAGACTGCAGGGTTTATTTATTTACTTTTTAATGTTTATTTTTGAGAAAGAGAGAGAGAGAGAGAGAGACACTGAGTCCTAGTGGTAGAGAGACAGAGAGGAGACACAGAATATGAAGCAGGTTCCAGGCTCTGAGCTGTCAGCACAGAGCCCGATGTGGGGCTTGAACTCACAGACCTCGAGATCACGACCTGAGCAGAGGCTTAACTGACTGAGCCCCCCATGCGCCCCTCAGATTGCAGAGTTTAAATCCTGAGTCCCCTCCTGACCACCTTGAACAGGTGCTTAACATCTCAGAGCCTTGGTTTCCACATCTGAAAATGGGGAGAGGAGGAGGTCCAGTTCATCGTCTTTGTTGTGGCTATGGTTTTCCCGTTGGGTGCTGATGTCAAAACCCACTGGATGGTACACGTTAAATATATACGCTTTGTTGAATGTCTGTCACACCTCAATTAAGCTGGAATACATAGGCCAACCCCCTAACGCAAGCACTTAGCACACAGCCTAACACATAGTCAATGTTCAGCAAAAGTTGTGATTGTTATTATTACATGTCTTTCTTCACTGAATCTTTTCAAGACCCTATGGAGCAGGTGCCAGAATATTCCCATTTTGCAGGTGGAGAAACTGAGGTTCAGAGAAGTGAAGCATTTCCCCAGGGTCACATAGCTGGGTACATGGCAGGGTCAGGATTCAAACCCAGCTTGGCTTCAAGCTAAAACCTGATTGGATTTTGTGTTCTGCCTCTTGTGGCCTAGCTTATCCATCACTCAGGGCCCCAGGCTCTGGAGGGAATGGGGTTCTGACCTTCTGACCTGGCCTTTCCCAGGGGCTGTCACACCCTGGACACTGGCCCCAGAAATGCAGCCATACCAGTCTGGGCAGCGTGAGCCCTGGCAGGGCCCCGAAAGGCGGGGTGGAAGGAAGAAAGGCTGGGCGTTTAGGGGAGGACAGGAGTTTGGGGTGGGGCTGGGCAGCCTGTCCTGCGGGGATCCCAGGCCTGGCAGAGCCTGTCTGGTCCCACCCAGCTCCGCTCTCTGCACTGATGGCGTGACCTCCTCACTGGGAGGCCCTTACAGCCTGGCTGAGAGGCCCAGGGATGGGCTGGAAATAAGGTGTCTGGAGAGAGGGAGCAGGTTGTACTGGAAAGCAATCCAGGGGTCAGGGTGAGGCCTGGATCTGCAAGATGGACTGAGGGGGGAGTCACAGTGGGTGCCAGCCTGTGGGTGAGGCAGGGGCTGGGAGGTCCCCTGCATTGGCAAGGGTTAAGCCCTCAGTGGCTGGGTCAGGGGGAATGGCCAGGGCTGCCGGGGGGCACCAGGGCCTCAGAGCGGCCAGTACTCACCACTGGCAGGACCTGTTGCAATAGTTGGACAACAGACACGGCTGTTACAGGTACACACCTGCATCCAGAGAGGGCTGGCAGGATGGTCATCTGAGCAGCGGCTCTCTGGGAGGGCAGCAGGGTGGGGCTGCCGGGCAGGCAGTGGGGAGGTGGCCAGGATGGGGCAGCCTGCCAGGGGCCCCCCAGCGGGTAGGGGCCCGAGGCACATTCTTGGGGGATGACTCAAGGGGCAGGCAGAGTGGGTGACTCACCATGGACCCTCTCCTGCCCCTGCTGCCAGGGTCCAGCCTCCCCTCTGGCCCCAGGGGCGTTGTGGGGAGCTCACCAGGCCCCCAGCCCGGGACTGAGTGTGAGTCAGCCCATCTGGGCTGGAAAGCCAGCGTGATTTTTCCATCCCTTGCATTGTTCTGCGAGAAAGTAAATACGTGTTACAAAACACAGGGTGAAGTAGGGCCATTCCCCTCTTGTCCCCTTGCAGAGCGGGGAGGAGAGGGGCGTCCGTGCTGGGTGCTTTGCACGCATCGTGGCACAGTGGCTCTCCCCCATTTTACAGATGGGGAAACCAAGATTCCAGAAGATTACGCCACCTCTGAAAGGGCACACAGGTGGATGTGGCAGAGCCAGGATTCAAACCCAGTTTTGCTTCAAGCTGCAGCCTGTGGGCTCTTTCCAGGAGGGTGTAGATCAGGGCCGGAGCATGAGGTGTGTCTTTCTGTTCATAGTGTGATTCTCAGGGTGGCCAGGAGCCACCTGTGTCAGTCACCTGGGGGTAGGTGTTAATGTGCAGATTCCTGGGACCCTTCCACAGCCCCCCCAACCAGGGGATGCCAGGATATGCATTTTTAATGCTCTTCAGGTCGAGGTGAAGTCATCCAGTTGGAGACAGGAGGTGGCTGTCCGTGGGAGGACGGGAGGGGAAGGCGGGGTGTCAGGAACAGCCGCTGGTTCTGCACACGCCTCTTTCTGGGGCTGGGGGAATGTCGCCCTTCTTGTTTCAAACTGGTTCGCAGGAACACCCCAAACCAGTGAGCGAGCTAGTGAGCACCTCTCCAGCTGCTGGGGAAACAATGACAGCAAACAAGGAGGGTGTGGGTGACCCTTCAGAAGGTGGTGGCCTCCTGGGAGTCAGCAGCCCAACCTAGCTGCAGAGAGGGCACAGGCTTCAGGGGCCCAGGGTGGCCTGGTTGCCAGGGAACTGGATGGTCGTGCAGGTGCCCTCTCCGTGGGTTTAACCATGGAGCAAACCCGAGGAAAGCAAACACCCTCCCCCGAGCCCCCACCCCCGGTCAGCAAGGGATGAGTCACTTGGCATAAGAGGACTCCGCGGAACCAAACAAATCCCATCTGTCCAGAGGAGGACGCACGGGGCCAGAACACAGCTCCCACCCCATCCGGCCTGCCCACAGACGAGTGTCGTGCACACGTGCGGACACATGTGCGCACACACAGAGCCGCACCGGCTTGGAGTCCGGCTTTCAGAGAATGGAGGGGGCGGGGAAGGGGAAGCACAGCCCAAATTCCTCCCTCAATCTGTTAATTCTCCCCGAAGCTCCTGGGCTTGGCCCAGCTGAGTCAGCGGGAGGCCGGGAGGGCGGAGGTGGGTGGGGGTCCTCGCTCAGGGCTGGAGCAGGCTCACCCTGCAAGCAGCCCCCCGCTGTGCGCGGGGCCTCGCAGGGCCTCGGTGCTCTTCCCTGGAACATGAGATAAGAGAGCTTTGCCCCAGGTGGGGAGGGCTGCTGGCTTCACCCAGTGGGGGGCCTTGGGGAAGAACGAATCAGCTGAGGCATTTTGGGCACAGGCCATGTTGCCTGGCACACAGTCCATCCTCAATAAATGAGAAAAGGCATTAATATAATCAGTGTCATGGCTGTTACTCAGCAGCTGAGCTGCAAGCAGGCTAACCGGAAGTCCCTAGCCCGGTTCCCTCCCCAAAGCCGACCTTCACCTTTCTAAGAGGTATGGGGAAAGGAGATTCAGAAATTGGGAGAAGTCCAGAGTTTTGACACCATCTGGAGTTCCTGTAACTGCTTGTACCCCTCAGTCCCACAAGCATCGGGCCTCCAGGTACAGATGTAACCTCCTCCCAGGGGGCGTGCTAAGTGCTTAACACATGGGAGCTCACCCTCTGAGGTTGATGCTATCATTGTGTGGCCATTTCACAGATGAGGACAACTGAGGCTGAGAGAGGCAAGATGACTTGCCCACGACCACACAGCTGAAAGAGACCGAGTGAGGACCCCAACCCAGGTCTCCCAGGCTGCTCCTCCCCATCTTTGGAGCCCTGATAAGGCTCTTCTTCCTCCCAGACTCATCCAGGGGAGCTTTGCAGCTATATCTTTGTCTCAGCTCTTAGACTATCAGCAACTTGAGGGGACAAGAGCTTCCTGCTTCAGCACATGGTCTTTTTTCCCCAAGTTGCATACCTTTTATAATCTTTACTCCTCAGTATCTCCTGATCCAGTAAGAAAGTCTGACAAGAGGTTACTTCCATAGAGCATGGGGGTGGGTGCTGACAGAGGGGCAGCAAGCAGAGAGCAGGGAGAGTGGAGGAGGGGCATCAGGGAAGGCTTTGGGAAGAGGGAATGCCAGACTTGAGTAGTTTTTTTTTTTTAATTTTTTTTAATGTTTATTTTTAAGAGTGAGAGAGGCAGATTCTAAGCGGGGGAGGGGCAGAGAGACAAGGAGAGATGGAATCAGAAACAAGCTCCACCCAGGCTCTGAGCTGTCAGCACAGAGCCGGATGCGGGGCTTGAACCCACAAACTGTGAGATCATGACATGAGCTGAAGTCGGCGCTTAACTGACTGAGTCACCCAGGTGCCCCAGACTCGAGTCATTTTTAAACAAGTTTTTAAAAAGTAACTGAAAAGGCAATTCAAGTACACATAAAAAATAAAATCAAGAGAATTTTTTTAACGTTTATTTATTATTGAGACAGAAACGAAGCATGAGTGGGGGAGGGGCAGAGAGAGAAGGAGACACAGAATCTGAAGCAGGCTCCAGGCTCCGAGCTGTCAGCACAGAGCCTGACACGGGGCTCAAACCCACGAACCGTGAGAGCATGACCTGAGCCGAAGTCGTACACTTAACCGACTGAGCCACCCAGGCGCCCCAAGAGACTTTTAAAAATAAAAATAGATAAAAAATAAAATCTAAATACTGTAAAAGGGTATACAGTGAAAATTCAGATTTCTCTCTCATGCCTCCTAAGGGGACTCACAGCAAACAGTTCCTTGTGGATCCTTCCAGAAGGCTTCTGTGCGTATACACATGTATATTCTCTCCCTTGCACTGTGCTTCTGGTACCTGAGGTGTGTCCACATGAGGCCCTCATTCTTTCCCGCTGCATAGTTTCCTAGTGTGGATGCACCCGGGATTATTTAACCTCTCTCTCCCCATGGCCATCAGGTTGTCTCCGGAGCCTTCTCCATAGCAACATTGCTGCCACGAGCAACCGCTAAGGCATGCTGAGCACCCCTGTGACAGGCACCCTGCGGAGGTGGGCAAGAGAGAGAAGTAAGGCAAGGGTTTCCAGGCAGAGTTGCCACGTGGGCAAAAACAGAGGGATCCGCAAGCCCCTCGCCCCTCGCTATGGCCCCTTGGGCCGCAGGGAAGGGGCTGTGGGTGGGTAAGCTCTGTGCTGAGTTAGGGTCCTGCAGGTCCCAGGTCCACCCCCCCCAACACACCCCTGTACTTCTGAACCCATGGCTCCTCCCTGACACCTGTTCCCAATGTTAGCTGGCTGGACCTGAGTCCCTCGGTGCCCTGCAGGCCCCATCCCTGAAGACAAAGGCCCTTTTGCTGTATTTTGTCTTTTCCCTTTTCCTGTCTTCGTAGTGGAGCCAGGCAGCCAGAGATGGAAGAGTGTGCGTATCTGCTGAATGAGAGAGGGAAGGGACTCACTGAAAGCGGTCGGCCCTCCCCAAGAAACATGCACAAATGGACACACTTTCAAAGAAGCTGTGAGGATGCACAGACCCCCTTAAGCCCACCCACAGATGTCTCATTAAGAAGAAGGTTTTCCAGGTCGCCTCAGTGGCTCTGTCGGTTAAGCATCCAACTTCGGCTCGGGTCATGATCTCATGGTTCGTGAGTTCGACCCCACGTCAGGCTCTGTGCTGTCGGCACAGAACCCTCTTCAGATCCTCTGTCCCCTCTCTCTGCCTCTCCTCCCCCCAAAATAAATAAACATTAACAACAACAACAAAAAGAGTAAGTTTTTCCTACCGTCTCTGTAACACTTCAAAACGGAAGTCCTTACATGGCAGGGACAAGAGATGGCCTAAAGGAAGCTGTGTGTCTCAGATGCCCTGAGGTCTGGGGCAGTGAAAGCCTTTGGGGATCAACTTCCCCACCAACACCCTTATTTTATAAATAAAAACATGTGAGAAGGTACTAGCCTGAGGACCCCGATGCCCAGTGGGGATCCTGCCTCCCTCCCCTGCAGACCTCAGTGCTTCTCCTTTCCAGCTGGGCTCAGACCCCACCCCCAGCACTGTCTAAAGTGGCATTGAAACTTCCCAGCGTTTGGGCTCACGGCCAGACCTTTTACTGTCCAACTGCAGCCTTCTCGGCTGGCACATGCCTAACCTGGGGGCACAGAGGCCCAGGGTCTAACCCAGGCATACGGTGGCGCACAATTTAACCTGGGTACACGCTGGCAGAATTGTGTAACATGGCTATTTTGAGCCAGAATCCAGCCGCTTTTATGACCAGCCATGAAGTAGTTCCATCATGCCAGGGCCTGGAGTTATTAAAGTTTCAAAGGATTTTTTGTCCACCCTAGATGGCTTGATAATGACGGCCACACTTCCTGCGCATGTGGGCCAGGCACTGTGTTAAGTACTCTGTGTTAATTCTCAACAGGACTGGACAGTCCTTCGGGGCTGGGGGCAGTTGTTATCACTGTTTGACAGATAAGGAAACTGAGGCTGGGAGCGGTCAGAAGCCTTGCCAGGTGTCGGCTGACCATTTGTGGCGGACGTCATGGGGGGTTTGATGCGCGGCAGGTGCGTGCTTTTCTCAACTCTCATCGACACTGCCACCACCTGAGTGACATTCACGAGCTCTCTATCCAAGGCAGAGACCCGTCAGGTCTTTGCCACACCTGTCTGGGGGGCCCCCCTGGGAGTGAGCCAAGGAGAGGGCAGCGCTGCGCGCAAGGGGCAGCGGGGAGTCAGGTGAAGGCCCTCAGCCAGGGGGCGCGCCAGGCCCCGGGGCGGGGGGTGCCGGGCGTGCCCGGGAAAGCTGCCTGTGCGCCCCTGCCCACCTGCCAGCCACAAGAGCGCGGGGGCCGGGGAGGGTGGGCGGTGCCCCGGTAGGACCGCGTGTCCCACCCCCAGCCCTGGCCTGGCGCCCGGCTCGCGGGCACCCGGCCCAGGGCGCGCGCCGGAGGGGGCGCCCCGCCCCCCGGTGGCCCCTCCTCCGGGAAGGTAAGCACCACCTTCTCGGGGAGCGGCCAGGAGAGCCCGAGGCCAGCGGGCGCCCCGCCCCCCGGGAGTAGTGACCGGCCGCCCGCGCCGCGCCGCACTAGGGGCTCCCGCGCCGCCGCTCGCTCACCTGTGCCCGCCGCCTGCGCCTCGGTGCGCGCCGGGCCCGCCCGCCGCCCACTGCCAGCCCGGCGCCGCGACCCGCCGCCCCCGCCCGCGCACCCCGAGCGCCACCATGAACTCGCTCTTCAGGAAGAGAAACAAAGGCAAATACAGCCCCACCGTGCAGACCCGGAGGTGAGCAGGCGCCGCGCGCTGCCCCCGGGACGCCCTCGGGAACGCAGCGCGCCGGGAGGGGGCCTGGGCCGGGAAGCCCTTCCCGGAGCGCCGGGGGAACGGCCTGGCCTGGGCGGCTGCAGGGGACCCGCGAGCATGGCCCAGGGGGCGGGGAGCCGAGCGGGGAGTGCGCGACGTGCGGGGACGCGGCTCCGGAGGGGCACCCTTGAGCTGGCCAGCACTGTCAGGGTGCGGATGGCGCTGGGCTGGGGGCGACCGAAGGGAGACACGGTACTTGGCCCCGGAGAGTTGCAGGAGCCCGAGGAGCACTGATTGGGCCCCTAGAGGGCGGGGAACTGAGCTGAAAGTACGGGGGACCTCCGTGTCCCAGGGTCGTCTTTGCTCTGGGGGTTCTCCTGCGCCGGGAAGCACCGTGGGGGTGGGTAATGGTGTGTCGGGAGGACCCTACACCTAAGGCAGGGGTGCCACAAGGGACCCAGGAAGCTTCGTCTAGGGGCTCACGGGGGAAGGGAAATTGAGCTGGACGGGGGTGTTGGCGGGGGGGGGGGCGTCCCTGGCACTTCTTAGAGATCGTCCAGGTGCTCCTGGCTTGGGAGGGGGGCGGGAGGTGGGGGGGGTGCGTGGCGGGACAGGGGGAGGGGGTGGGGGTGGTATCTGCCACCCTGCCCTCCTGAGATTCAGCAAGAAAAACCGGTGGGTGTGGGGTCAGTGGATGCGGGGCCCAGGCTGAGGCACCCGCTTTTCCTTCCGCCTCCTTGGCAGCAGTGCTGGGGTCTGCGCGGTGGCTGGGCGGCGTCTGGACCTCCTTCTCGAGGCACCACGACTTCTCAGGGGTGTGCCCCACCCCCACCCCCACCCCAGTCCAGAAACTGGCGGCGTCTCTGAGCCGCAGGTTCCCAGGGCGGCCTGGGAAGGGAATGACATGTCTTGATGTGTTTGCGTTGAGCCTGCAGCCCACGTCCGTTTTGATAAGCCTAATGTATTCACTTAATAACCGGTTTAGGGAAGCCTCTTGGAGATTGAGGGAACGGAGGGGACTTTGACCCCTGCCTCTTCCCTTCTCTAGCAAATATGGGGTGGGGGCTCCTGGCTGGGAAGGTTCACTTTACCAAGCTTCTCCTGACAAAGGGCTTCATTCAGTGGGAGACCCCACATGGCACAGCCCACCTGCATGGGACTATCCACCCCACGTTATCCTCATCTCCTTCCGGGCCCAGCTAAAGATGAGAAGACTCAGTCCAGGGTTCCCACGGTACCCCTGTGGTCCAGCCCAGGCAGCCCCTTCCGACAGGTGCAGGCAGGCCTGGGCACTGGCAGGGCAGTGTGGGCAGTCCGTTATTGTGAGTTCCAGCCTTTTCAGAAACTGCACCGCCCTGTGCTCGCAGGGTCCCCGTCTCTCCTATGTGCTGCTTCAAGCTCAGGGGCATTTATTTTCCTCCCTTCCAAAGTCCCCCACTCCCCCACTCCCCAGGCTTTCACAACCCCAGAGACTGGGCAGGGCCCTGCATGCCGTTCCTCTGTGTCTGGGTCCAGCTGGCTCTCAAACCTAGCTGGGGTCCCGTCCAGTCCCTGCACTGTTCTCTGGGGCGTTGCACAATCGCATGCTCTGTGCCAGCCACGGAGGACTGTTCTGTTCTCCCCCGACCAAGACTTGGGCCCCTCCAATCCTTCCCATATGCACCACCCACACCGCAGGAGAAGGGCCAGGCCTCACCCTGCCCTCTGCCTCCTCCATCTCTCCGTCTGTGCGGGGGGCCCCCAATAGAAGGTTGGACCTAACAAGGTTAGGATGAATTCGTACAAGCTGGGAGGGTCTTGGCTTTCCCAACAGAGGATAGGAAGGAAGGAAGGAAGGAAGGAAGGAAGGAAGGAAGGAAGGAAGGAAGGAATTCTCCTTTATAGCTGCGTGGACTCCAAGGGCCTGGGGTCGTGAGGATTCAGAGTCCTACCTCTCTATCCTCCACCCTTTCCCCTGCTCGCATACTTCTGGCCCAAAGCAGCCACCCTCTGCCCTTGGCTGACAGCCATTGATCCCAGATCTAAGCTTTGAGGTTTCTTTCTCCAGGAAGCCTTCCCGATTCTTTCCCCAGGATGGGATGAGAGACTGTGCCTTTGGGCTCCATGGCCTGGAAGAGACACAGTTCTGAGTAGGGCCCAGGTGCTTCCATTCATGGTCTCACCAGACCAGTGCATCCCCTCTGCCCCTTCCTGTCGATGGGGACAAGTTCATGGTCTGGGTTGTGGGCTAGGAGACAGCCTCTTGCCCTGTTCTCTCAACAAGAATCTTTTCAGTGTTACCTGGTGCCTAACACTGTCCTTGTAGCTCTAAGATGTGGTCTCTGGTCAAGGGGCACTGACCCTTGAGTTGCTCTTTCACCCTGAGTTTTTGGGGGTCCTCCTTTGTCTGAGGGAGGGTGGGGTTGCCAGCAAGATTGAGCATAGCAAAGTGGGTGGGAGCTCTGGCCCTGAGAGCAGGATGCCTCCCTTGTGGTCCCAGCTCGGCCACAGGTGCTAAGGCAAGTCAGGGAACCTCCCTGAGCCTCAGTTTCCTCATCTGCAAAGCAGTGGTGTGCAAATAAGTGTCTCCCTCATGGGGTCCTGGGGGCAGCAAATGTGAGAGCAGACAGAATGCCCTTGGCACATAGGAAGTACCCAGAGGCCCAGCATCACCGCCTCCAGCAGAGGGGACCCAGGACCAAGAGGCCAGGAGTGTGACCTTCACACCCAGGGAGTCACGCAAGAGCCCTCCTGGAGAAACCCGCCTCTCCCTGTTTTGTCAGCCTTTCTGCGTCGGCAACTGGGGAGGGCCAGGACGGGTGCACCCCGCTGCCCCTGTCACCCTGGTTCCTAATAACAGGTGTGGGAGCTGATGTTCACACCTGAGCTAATGACAGGGCCAGACCTGATGGTGCAGGCCACTGAGGATGAGGATGGGCGTCCACCCCAGCAGGGAAGGTCTGAGGGGACCTGCTCCCATCGTCCTGAACCCTGGTTGAGAGTGCAGCCCCTACCAGCTCCCCCTTTCTGGTTAGGTGATCCAGGGTGAGCTGCTTAGCTCTGAGCCAGTGTTTTCTCACCTGGAGAATGGGCAGGAGCATAGTTATGATATCGTTAGCATGAAGATGAAATGAAATGACCCAGGGAAAGAGTTGACAGGTATAGGAGGCCTCCATCCACAGCAGCTCTGGTGACTATAACTATTGAACAAGTGCAGATAACGCACCTACCGCGTGCTTGGGATTGAACTGGATGCTGAGGGACAAGCTGTGCACTGCACAACTCCAGGTCTGCCATTCCCAGAGGGCGTGGGCTGGGGGTGGGGGTGGAGGAGATGTTGACAGTGTCCCTGTGCTTGATGGAGTTATGCTCACCTGCAAGTCTAGTTACAGGACTGTGTCATGGTGGTGGGACATACGAGGTCTCTAGTCTGTTGGCTCTGGGGCCCCTGATGGGTCTGAAGTAGGAGCTGTCAGGGTTAGGGTGGAGACCTGGGAGATCTGGTAGGACTTCCTGGGGAGGTGTCAGACCTGTCATGGGGAGGAGTGGAATAGTTAAGCTCCAGCTCTGGAGTTAAACTGAATTCTGCCTCTGTTTGATTTTGGCAAAGAAATTTACCTTCACTGAGCCTCACCTTCCCCATCTGTAAAATGGGACTGATTTTGCCCTTCCACCCAGACCTGTGTCCCAGTAAGCACCCAGAAGCCTGGCCTTACCTTCCAACCTCACTGGGGCTGCGTCCGGTCTTAATGGGGAGGTCCCTGTGTGGAAGGCTTTAAAGACTGGTGAAAGGGGTACGTGCCCTCCTGGAAACCGGCTAGGGTGCCCTGAGTCTGTCAGCCAGGTGTGAGTTCAAGCCCTAGTTTGCCCCTTCTGTCTGTGTGACCTTGGGCAGGTGGCTTCAGATCTGAATCTTAGTTTCTTCCTCTGTGAAATGAGAGTAGTGATAGCAACCCGCAGCTGGTGAGGTTGCTGGGTGCCCGGCCCCAGACCTGACTCGCAGTGGGTGCTCAGTAAACTGTAGCAGCCAATACTGATAATCACACACTAGTAAGGGTAAGGATAGTGTTAAGGCCAGAGCTGACCATGCAACTAACTGGTCTCTGCTCCCTGGGAAGGGCAGGAGCTCAGCTGACTCTCATCCATTCCCCTTAACATTCAAGTGGCCCCCACTTCCAGCAGACACATGGGGACACACACGCACACACTGATCCTCGACAGCCAGAAAGCCTGGAACGCTTGGGGATGGTTCTATCAGTAAAGCCCCCCTCCAGCCATATGGGTGACTTGTACTGGAGGGATCTGCCCAGCCATTTTTCAAGCACCTACTGTGTGCCCAGCACGGCGGTGGGTGTTACACTGAGGCCAAGAGTAAAGGCACTCATCATGGGCTCACAGCTTCCAGGTGGCTGATGCTGGGGGCCCAGGGGCCCCTGGGAAGGGAAACTAGCTCTTCCCACCCACACCTGGGTCTGGTGGCAGCCATCTCCAGGGACTGCCCCAGGCCAGATGGTGGAGTCACTGGTTTTGTATTGGCTGACTCCGCCCCAGCAACGCTGTCCCGCCTCTCCCCTCTCTGGCCTCTCCCCTCTCTGGCCTTGCCCTCACTTGCTCAGTCCTTTCTCTTGGCAGAGGGAAGGAGACCTGATAAATTAGATTCAGGACAGAACAGCGCTGAATCTTTAGAATGGCTGCTAACGGTGGCATTGTGAGCACTGTCAGGGGCAGTCATCTGGGGACAGGAAGTTTTGGGGGAGAGGCTTAACGCAATTCGTACCCTTTAGGCCACACCCTAAGGAGGGTGAGGGGCACCCAGAAGGCCCTGGGGAGAAGCTGCCTTTCAAAGCATTTCCAAGTCTCGTTGTGGAGGGAGGAGGACCTGGGATTCTCAACTGCTTTTACTCCGGGCGAGGCTGCCCGCCTCTCTCCCAGCCCGCCTGCCCCAGCCTGTCTCTGGCGGGGGAAGAGGGAAGTGGTGTCTGGTCTTTGTTCTCTCTGCTTTTGGTGGTCCTGCATTGCAGCCTCCTGAGCCTGGGAAGGGAGGCCCCTGGGCCTCAGGCAGGAGGCTGCTGTCTGCAGGGGGGCCAGCCCCGCATTGTCATCCGCTTGACCTGCCTGCACAGCCTGCAGCCCAGGCCCTCTTGCCCGGTGTACTTAAAGCAGACTCTTCATAGTTGCTGCTTCCACTCTGACACCTTAGTCCATTCTCCCCATGGCCGCCAGGGAGCTCTTTGCAGTATGCACATCTGATCCTATCCCCTGTTGTTTAACCCTTGCCCCAGGCTTCCCTTTGCTCTCAGGCCCTGGTCGCTGCAGCCCTCGGTAGCACAAATGTGTGCCCCTCACCCTGTCCTTTCCACAGTGCATCCGGCCACATGGCCTTTGCACACACTGTTCCTCCTGCCTGGAACACCTTCCCATCCCTTTTGGCTCATTTCTCTTCCTCTTTCTTGGTTGGTCTCTGTTCCTTAGGGAAGCCCTCCCTAATTTCTTGTCTTGCCCATCTCCTGCGTCTTACCTCAGCAGCCATTTGGCTCTGCCCCTTTGGGCAGATGGGAATGAAGGTCTTCCTCCCTCCCCGCCTCGTGCCTCCCTCCCCAAGACTGGCTGGTGCAGCACATGTGCCGAATGAATAAATGAATGAGGGTGAGCCACGGGGGACTGGTAAGATTCTCTCCCTCCTTCCAGCTGTCACAGAGCACACCCTGACCAAGAAGTCAGGGATGGAACAGAACTTAAGGCCTGGAGAGAGCACAGCTCTGACCCCTGTCCCCAACCAGCCACCTTCTGTGTGCTCAGTAAACAGGCAGCAGCAACAACGCAGGGTGGCAAGTGCTGAGATAGTGGAGGCAGAGGAGCCCTGGCCCAGCCGGGCGGGTTCTGGAGGACCCCCGGGAGGTGGGTGGGTCAAGAGAGCCCTGGGGAGGGGGGTGGGAAGGAGGCAGAGGAGGCACGCATCTACTCCCACTCGCATAAGCATGAAAAGGCCTCAGCGAACAAAGTTAATGAAGGATACAAAGTGTATGTTTATGTCTATTTTTTAAAACATTCATACAAAGCAATATAATATTTCTGAATGCAGACACAGATAATGTAGTGAATGCCTGAAACAGGCTTAGGAGGAAACCAGAAGCCCCAAAATTACCCTCCCCCAGAGGAGGGGGCTGAAGGGATCAGGGATGATAACATCATATTTCTTTGTAAACAAAACCCAGAGCAAATATGACAATGTGGGAGCATCGGCTAAGACTTGGTGGTAGGATTCTTTTCTGTACTTTTCTGCATGTTTGAGCCAGACCATGAGTGTTCAGGTCTTCTGTTTATTTTTTTTAATGTTTTTTTTTATTTCTGAGAGAGAGAGAGAGAGAGAGAGAGAGAGAGACGGCATGAGCAGGGGAGGGTCAGAGAGAGAGGGAGACACAGAATCTGAAGACAGGCTCTAGGCTCTGAGCTAGCTGTCAGCACAGAGCCTGACACGGGGCTCGAACCCACGAACCGTGAGATTGTGACCTGAGCCGAAGCTGGACGCTCAACCGACTGACCCACCCAGGCGCCCCTGTTCAGGTCTTTAAAAAAATTTTTTTTCTAATGTTTTATTTATTTTTGAAAGAGAGAGCGTGAGCAGGGGAGGGTCAGAGAGAGAGGGAGATACAGAATCTGAAGCAGGCTCCAGGCTCTGAGCTGTCAGCACAGAGCCCGACACGGGGCTCGAACCCACAAACTGTGAGATCGTGACCTGAGCCAAAGCCGGACGCTCAACTGGCTGAGCCACCCAGGCACCCCTCTTCAGATCTTTTAAAGTGAGGGATGGGATGGACAAGAAGAGCCGGCAGCAGGAACAGTGTGGGCCAGAGCCCGGAAGGGAGCCTGGAGTCCAGCGTCTCAGAGTCCATTCGGCAGTGGGAGAAGGGGTCTCAGGGAGGAAGAGGAGGTGACCTCAGGAGGGACAGGTGCTGAGGCCAGAGGGGCAAGAATGGAGGCCGAGCAGGGAGGTTCCGGATGGGGAGACACAAATGGAAAGTCGCAGCAAGTGGGGAGGGCACTTTGTTTACTGATGACTTTCAGGCTTATGCACGCGGATGCCTCCCCGCCCCCCACCACCGGGTGCGAACATACAAGAGGCTCTGGGGTTGAGCTGCTCTGACTTATGATCATGTTATGTTTCTCTGGTAATACCACCAGGTCTCCTTCCTCCGGGCGAGTCTCAGAGTCTCTGTCGTCTGCCCACAGACTCTGACCTGCTCTCACACGGGCAGTCTGAGCTGGGAGCAGGCAGGCTGGCCACTGGGGCGTCCCAGCTGGCCGCCTGGCCCGCCCTTTGCTGGCTTGTCAGGTCTTCTCACTGGCTGGCCCCTCCACCTGCTGCCTGCCGCCCCTGCAAGGCTGCGTGGCTGCAGGAAAACAGTCCTGTGCAGAATTCCTTGCTGCCCCAGCAGCCTGGGCTCAGATTTCAACTCATAACTTTTATGGTTCCCACTCTCCATCCTGGGCACGGGAACGTTTCAGTTCCAAGTGAAAGCTGAGGAAGCATTCAGCGTTTGTGCCAAGAACTGAGAGGGCTCCGTCCAGCTGCCCCAGATAAGGAGCTCGACTCTCCCCAAGTGTAAAATGGGTGACCAGTGCCCCCCTGTTCCTGAGGGGGAAACTGAGGCCCATGGGCAGGGCCAGAGGGCATGGTGAGTAGAGTAGAAAACCTGAGTTTGGGAGCCGCAGATCTGCCTTTTAGGCCCAGGCGTGCTGCTTGTCAGCTGTGCCGCCGGCCGCATTCCCGCTCCTCTCTGGACTTGATGAAGGCAGGGACTTTGCATCCTGTTCAGTCACTCCATACCCCCAGGAACGGTGCCAACCACATAGTAGGTACTCAGTAAACAGTGGCAGAAGGTCTGTTTTGAATCTGTGAATTGTAGGAGGGTAAGACTGTGGAGAGGACTGGCATGTAGTCAGTGCTTAATAAATGGGGACTGGTACTCCTTGTCCACTGGTCTTGAACCCAGGATGATGTCCTGACACCTGGGTGCACCAAGATTCCCTGGAGCCCTATTTCAACCTTGCAAAAATCTTCAATACGTGCCCGGGTATTACCTGAGGCAGCTTGAACTTCTGCACGTGTGGGGTTACGAGAGCCGGGAAGCACATGCCTGACACGGGCCTGGAGGTAGGGTGGCCTTCCCTGGGCAGAAACTGATTAGGCCACCAAGAAAGGGAACCCTAGTTACTACACCAGCAATCTTCTCCGTTTAGGATATACTTCCCCAGGATTAATAGATGGGTGTGGAGATTTTACTGCCTAATTACCATGGCAGTTTCTAGTAAGGAGAGTATCAGTCAATTGATGAATCAATCTGGTATTTACTGGATGCTTCCTGTGTACTGCTTTCTTACAAGACTTCCTTCCTCTAGAGATCTGGGGATTCTTCCTCAATCTGCTCCCCCTAACACTGTGACACACTGCTGTGGATCGTTTCCTGGTTCCCAGGGGCTGTCCAGGCCCTGTCACAGACTGACGAAGTCAGAATCTCTGTGTTGGGGCTCACACTTCAGTCTTTTGTTGGGTCACCAGGGGCACAAACCACACATTTGTCCTTGAGGTTCACACACCTTGCTTTCCTTTCCCTTTTCAGTAGCAGCTGCCTGATCTGTCGAGTTCTATTCCTTTACTCTCAATCTTCCGGCATCATTCTGTTTCAGGTACGTGTCTTGTAAAATCACAGACTGCTTTTGTTTTGTTTTTGTATTCTCACCTGAGAGCCTTCTATTTTAACAGAAGAGTTTAACTCATTCACGTTTATTGTAATGACCGAAGTGTTTGGACCTACCCTTGCCCTGTTAGTTTGTATTTCCTGTTTATCATGCTTTCTCTTTGTTTCTTTTTGGCTCTCCTCTGCATTTTATTGGATCGAGCTATATTTTCACAATTAAGATAGGATGTCTGTAAGGCCTGAATGGGACAGAGTTGATGAAAATACCCTGACCCGGGCAATTAGAGTTATCAGCGTGTTTTTCTAATCCTGTTTATTAAGTTACAAACCTTTGAGCTTTACCTATCTTTTTGGGGGGAGGGGGGTTCTTAATTCCAGGCCTTGCATAGGTTTGGGGTTCAATAAATAAGTACTGAGCAGATGTTTGGTAGCACGTTAATAACTCCTGTCTCAGGGGTTGGTAATGGAGAAGGGCCTGTATGAGGGGTGGAGAGATGACAAGGAGTTGGGGGTGGTGGTGAAAGTTTATTCAGCAATGATTGATTCTCTAGAAAACTGACTGGGGTGGGGCACCCCTGGGTGGCTCAGTCGGTTAAGTGTCCGACTTCGGCTCAGGTCATGATCTCACAGTTCGTGGGTTCGAGCCCCACGTCGGGCTCTGTGCTGACAGCTAGCTCAGAGCCTGGAGCCTGTCTTCAGATTCTATGTCTCCCTCTCTCTCTGCCCCTCCCCTGCTCATGCTGTCTCTCTCTCTCTCTCTCTCTCTCTCAAAAATAAATAAAACATTAACAAAAAAAAAAAAAGAAAAGAAAACTGACTGGGGTCACAGTAGTCACCAGTCTCGATGCTTACTAGCCCAATGGCCCCAGGCAAGTTGCCCCTCCTCCCTAGGCTCAATCTGTTCACTGGAAACAATTGCACTAGGAGCAATAACAGTACCAACCTCGAAGGGTTGTTATGAGAATCAAAGTGGAAACATGTGTCAGGCCCTGGGATAGGGTGTGGCCCAGGGAGGTGTTCCTTCTGTGCCAAGTCCTTCCTCCCAAAAGTCCTGCTCAGAGGGACAGCCTGGGATCCCATCGTGGTGACATCTTTGGAGAAGCTCTCAGGCTCCTTTGCCAGCACTGTTACTCAACCACTGGGATCCATTGTATCCAGAAAGAAGCCAACATGAGTCACTAGGCCCCCCTGGGTGGTGAGCACCTCGCTGCTTCCTCCTAGCTCCCCAATGTCTCCCTGTCACTTTGTGGTTTGGTATTGATGTCTCCTTGTCCTGAGAAGGTGGCTCTGGAGTCTGTTCAAATCCTGGTGCCACTACTTCCCATCTCTGTGACGTCGAGTAGGTTTCTCATCCTCTCCAAGCCTCCATCATCTGCATCTGGAAAATGGGGGCATAGGAAGTGTGGCCATTCTGTAAAACGTCTGGTCAATTTAATACCTGTTTATTGAGCCCCAAGCCTATTCAAGGCTTGGAATTAAGGGCAACAAAGGGCCCCCCAAAAGATGAGTATATTCTTTCTGTCCAAAAGTTTATAGCCTATTGGGCAGGATTTTTTGTGTCCCTGAGCAGGATTTGTTTTTTAATTAAAAAAGAATTTTTGCTTAATTAGAGAGAGAGAGCGAGCGAGCATGACTGGGGGAGGGGACGGGGGAGAGAGAGAGAATCTTAAGCAGTCTCCATGCTCAGTGTGGATGAGCCGATACAAGGCTCAATTCCATGACCCTGGGATCATGACCTCAGCTGAAATCAGGAGTCAGATGCTCCGCCGGCTGAGCCACCCAGGTGCCCCGGCCTAAGAAAAGTGCCAAGTGGGGGCACCTGGCTGGTTCAGTTGGTAGAGTTTGCAACCCTTGATCTCGGGGCTGTGGCTTGGAGTCCCACATTGGTGTAGAGATTACCTAAAAATAAAACCTTGAAAAGACAAGTGTCCGATGACTGAGTCTAAGGGTGCCTTTCTCCCGGGGCTGCAAGATTCCAGTGGATGTTGCGTGAGGGCGCTGAGTGGGTGATAGGCAGGTGCTTTCCGTGTTTAATTGTTCACACTCAGCAGTCGTTTCCTGAGTGCCTGCCGTGTGTACCTTTGTGTCAGGACAGATGTCTGGGAGGAACAAGCCTTTGCTCTCTCAGCCAGGCAGTAAAGACAACAGGAGCTGAGGGACACCCAGCACCAGAGATAAGCCTCCCACCAGGTCTGGGTGTCCCCAGGGAGCCTGGCTGGCCCTAAAGTCAGGCAGGACCCAGGAGAGGATGATCCCGGCCAGCAGGCAGCCAGGCGCCTTCTCTGAGCTCTAGGATGGGTGAGGCCGGTTCTGGAGAGAGGTGTGCACTTCTATGCATTCCAGACATTCCAAAGCTGATGCCTCCTGCCCACCCTTACCCTTCTCCTGTGCACACCCACCGAGACAGAATTAACCCCAAAAGGGAGGGACAGTAGATGTGATCAAGGGGAACATGGGGACTGACTTCAGGCTGGAAGACAAGGTGGTCCTGGCCAAGAAGTGAGGGCAGTTCCCACTAGATGTGTTCTGTGCCTACCACTTCCCGTCCCTACACCCAGAAAGAGAAAGTTGAGTTGTGACCAATGGGGGACAGCAGTTACAGGCAGGCAAGGACAGCCGGGGCAGGGGCTCATGGCAGGGCTGTGGCACTTCTTGTCTCTGGGGATGTGATCTATTTCCAGAGTGGCAGGTCATGAAAGAGGCCAGGACAGGAAAGAGCCCATTCTCCCAGCCTGAAGGGAGGGGTGGCTAGGAAGCAAGCCAAATGCCTCTGGCTCTGCCCTGTGGCCTGTGGGAAGGATGCTGCAGCTCTGGGGGCCTGGGAAAGGGGCATTGGGCTGTGGTTTACGTGCCCTGGCACTCTCCACCCAGGCACCGTGCTCTGCTGGGTACAGCTGGGAGCCCTGGATTGTACTGAAGTCAGGCAGCCAGGAACCTGTAGATAAGGCCTGGCCTTGGGACAGGTGTCTGGGCAGCCTGTGTAGGTCTGGTGGGACAGTGGCAGAGAGCAAAGGGAATGATCATTTAGTACGTGTCTCTGGGTACGAGGCTCTGAGCAGGACCACTAGATGCTCTGAGCATCTATCAGCTTTATTATGGAAGAACTGGTGGGCTTAGAGCACAGTGGTCCAGAAGCCACAGAATCATCTAAAGCTGCGCCATCCTACTTGGGAACCACTGGCCACACAGAGTGTGCCTAGAACGAGCTCAGATGTGCTGCAAGTTAAGACTACATGCCGGGCTTTGGAAGACATGATATGAGAAAGTAATAGAAAATATCACATAAAATACCACATTAATAATGTTCTGGGGCACCTGAGTGGCTCAGTTGGTTAAGCCTCTGACTCTTGATTTCAGCTCAGGTCATGATCTCACAGTCGTGAGATCAAGCCCCACTTCAGAGTCTGCTTGGGATTTGCTCTCTCCCTCTCTCTCTGCCCTTACCCTGCTCGCTCGCTCTCGCTCTCTCTCTCTCAAAATAAATGAACATTAAAAAAAAATAATGTTCTGTCAATTTCCTGTGAAATTAACTTTTTAGATATATTAAGTTAAATAATATATTGTATAAAAATTAAGTTCACCTATTTCTTTTGACTTTTTCCTTCTGGCTGCTAGAAAAATTTACAAACATGGCTGGCAGCCTATTTGTCTTAGACAGCAGTGGCCTTGAACACAAAGGGACATAGTACCAAACCCTCACTTGGAGACGTTTCCTACCTATGAAATGTGTCTTTCTGTTTGCCACTCCGCTAGTAGACACCATAACCCTATTTATGGATGAGATTAAAGTGGGCAGGAGAAGTAGCACTTTGAGTTTCGCCAGACGTTGGCTCAGCTCATGGACACATTGCTGGCACCAGCTTTCTGCTGGGCGCCGTACGTGTGGCAATGGACAAAACAGACCAAAGCCCAGCAACCCTGAGCCTTTGCCCGTGTGACTGCCACATCCAAAGTGCTTTACAGGAATTGTCTCCTATAAGTGTCTCAACCCTCTGGGATGGGACCGATTTTCATCTCCATTTCACAGAAAACAGCCACAGGGGGGTGAGGAGCCCACCCAGGTAGAGCAACACCAGAGTCTACCTTGTTTCCCTGCACTAAGATGACTCAGTTTCCCTCCCTGCAGGCAGGAGGAAAATGGGCCCGCTGGTTCAGCATGACTTGGGCACCGAGAGTGGGAAGCGGCACGGGTGGCTCGCATTGCTAGCTGGAGGGTTGGTCATTCACGGTGTCCTTGAAGGGCCCGGGTCTTTCCTGGAGGATGGAGGCTGGGAAGCAGGTCCTTCTAGTGGCTGCTGAGCTTGGGAAGGACAGAGAGAGGCTGAGCAGGCCAATGGGCATGCGATCAGTAAACCCAGTCTTAGCCAGGGTGGTCCTGGAGGAGATCTGTGGACAGAGACCCATAGAAGGCACAGCCTGAGGCAGAAAACGCTGGGCACAGGTTGAGGGCTGAGGGTCCTGTGGGCTGTGGCAGGAGCGTGAGCTCTATTCTCAGAGCATTTGGGAGCCCTGGCAAGGTAGAGGCCGGACAGTGGTGGGATGGGGTTGCGTTGTTGGAATGCGCCGAAGCTGGCTGGGGACAGCAAGAGTCGGCACGGGGAGATGGTCGGGGGTGGGCAGTGGTCCAGGTGAGCGATAGCAGCCTTGATGAGGCTGAGTCCACAGAGCAAGGGACGGAGATCGGTTCCCCGGTGGAACCAGGGGAGGGAAAGGCGGGGATCTGGGATTCCGCTTGAACAAGCAGGTAGACAGGCCCGTCCTGCCCTCCCCTTCTGTGGTTTCCCTCCTGCAGACAGGGGAGAGTTCTCAGAACAACAGAAACCCTGTGGTGCAAACACCCCACACCCTTCAAATCCCAAATCTGATTCCAAGCCCAATCCCGAGACAGTTCAGCCCGACCGGGCCTGGGATCTGCATCCTTCCAGCAGCCTCACTACCCGTATATGCACACCAGCCTCTCCCTGCATGGACTGGAAGACACATTTCCAAATATCGAAGTTATCTGCGAGCCTCCCATGCCTGGGCGAGGCGACATTCTCAAGGAGGAGCCAGAGCGTGTCTTGGCTTGCATGAGGATAGGTGCGAATGGCACGGTGGCTTGGGGTCTTTTTTTCTTTTTTCTTTTTTTAGCCTCCCAGTGCCAGCGGGCTCTGCCATTGGGACTTGGCTGCTGGCTTTTATCAGCTCCTTAAAAGAAGCCCAGATCCCTGGACAGTGACCCTGAGTGGAAGTGGAGAGCCTGGGCTGTCCCAGCAGCAGCAGTCTCTCATTTAACCCCTGGCCCAGCCCTGCGGCATGCATATTGTGATGACCCCCACTGACAGATGGGGAAACTGAGGCTCAGAGAGGCTAAGTAATTCACAACTTAGTAAGGACTGAGTCAGGATTCGAATCCAGGTCAGCTGCCTTCTGTCTGGGTGCTTAACCATTAGGCAAATACTGCCCCTTGAGCTGTGGAAAAAGGTGAGGGGCACCTACACAGAATTAAAGTAGGAAGAGGGGGCTAGCAGTGGGGGGTGGGGGGGTTAAGGGTCTCCTGAGATGCCTGTGTTCTCTTTGCCTGCCCATGTACTCCATCGGTGGCGTCTAGATGACCTGGATGCCACCTCTGTCCCCACTTCTCTGGACAGCATCCCTGCTGGCCCGCTGACCAGCTCCCCACGCTGCTGCTGACCTCCTGGGCCGTGATTGGCCACCTGTAAAGCAGGTTGGACGGTGGTTATTGAGTTTCTAACTCCTGGTGATAGAATGGGATATCTGATGCCATTTATGGCTCTGAGGCTCTCTCCCTGCAGTTCTGACGCTCTGAGGACATCCTGGGACACAAAGAGATACCTGTTCCAGGCTGGCGCCTGCAGGCTCAGACCCAAAAAGCACTTGTTTGTCCCTCAGTGTGTCCTCAAACCCAGCCCAGGGCTCTGAGGACATGCCAGGGAGCCCCCTGACCAGCCTGCACCCCATTTTTCCTTCCTTGTGCCAAAAGTCTCATTCGCAGACTAGGCCGTATAAATGGGGCACCTTGTCTCACCTTGGACAGGACCCCGGCCCTCCTGGGCTCGTGCCAGACTCTGGCTTCCTCAGCCCAGGAGAAGAAAATGAGGGCTGATTCTCCGGAGAAACAGGCCCCAACCTGCCAGCGACCCTCACCTGCTTGTGCAAGCCACACGGCAGCACCTGGGCTGGGCTGAGGGGGCTGTTGTGGGGACAGCTGAATCCTGAGTCCCACCAGCTTTTACCAGGTGGGGTCTTGGGCCATAGCACCCTGCTTCTTCCCTGCCTATCCACAAGGGGGTGTCCTGGACGCCATTCCTATCACCAAGAAACATCCACTCCTATAGTGGTTCGCCGGAAAACCCAGAAATCTAGAAGGAAATTTTTCTTTAAAGTATAGAATGGGAGTGCCTGGGTGGCTCAGTCGGGTGAGCCGCAGACTCTTGGTTTCGGCTCAGGTCATGATCTCAAGGTTTCATGGGTCTGGGCCCCACGTCAGGCTCTGTGCTGACAGTGCAGAGCCTGCTTGGGATTCTCTCTCTCTACTCTCTCTGCCCCTACCCTACTCCCACTGAACTGTCTCTGTCTCTCTCAAAAGTGAATAAATAAACTTAAAAAAAAAAAGAGCTAAACTATAGACTTGATTCTGATCCCCCAGTTTTCCGGTAATGTCCTTTTTCTGTTCAGGACCTCACATCTCCTTAGGCTCCTCCAGGCTGTCTTTCGTGACCTTGACTCTTTAGAAGCGGGCTGGTCAGGTGTTTGGTAGACCATCCCGCAGTCTGGGCTTGTCTGCTGGCTCCTAGCCATGAGATGGAGATGAGATGAGATGGAGGTCATATACAGGGAAGGGCTCCTTGGAAGCGATCTTGTGTCCTCATTACCCAGTGTTAGGAGTTCTAGCCTGTCGACATGACTTCTGTCCTCTCCACTGTGAAGTCACGGATTTTCAGAAGGAGCTTATTTTACAGGACCCAGAGCCACTGGCAAACAGGAGTCCATGCACACAGCCCCGGGAGCAGTGTCAGGGCTCAGGTGCAATGTGAATGCCACCCCCACCTCCCCACCACCGTGGGCAGTAAAAGTGCAATGAATACGTGTTGTGTGAGTGAATGGTCATCCTCACCATTAGTGAGGCCCCTACAATGTGCTGAAGAGTTTGAGTTCCTTCACTGAATGGGTATTAGTTGAATGTCTCCTACGCACCAGGCACTGGTTAGGCACTGGTGAAACCAGGGACACCCCACTCGTGCACCTAAATGATTTCTCATCTGCTTTTGGGACTCCAGAGGTTGCCCTGAACCTCTAGCTCAGTCCTTGAACCCCAAAGGGGTCTTTGAAACTCGATTCAGGTGTTTCCAGAACTGTGCCTGACCCTTCCTTACCCACCTCACTCGGCTGGGTAGGATGGACTATTCCCGTTTTACAGATAGTGAAACAGAGGTTCAGGAACATAAAGTAGCTTCTTCAAGATTATACCAATGGTTGGCACCATCAGGATTTGAACCCTGTCTGGCCCCAGATACCGGCCACCTCCCGTATGACCTTGGGTAGGGGCCTTTGCTTCCGAGAGCCACAGTTTGCTCATCTGTGTAATGAGCAGGTGGGGCTGGATGACTTCCCAGATACCTTCTAGTGCCAAAGGCCACTGCCCTGAGAACCTGTGTCCATGTAAAACTTCTGAGTAAGTAGAAGGAGGCTGGGTGTGTCCCTCTCTAAGCCTGTCACTCAGACCTGCCCCCCTTCTCCGGGGTGGGGGCACCTCGGCTTTCCTGGCTCACCTGGTGATTGTCATCTCCGTGGGTGAAACAGGACTGGACGGGGGTGGTGGGGAAGGGCTGTATCTTGGTCTCCATCAGTCAGGGTGATGCCCCGTCTGGCTGCCCCGGTGGGGCTTATTAGTGAGATGAAAAGCTGGACCTGCCAGGCCAGTTCCCAGCCCTTGTGGGATCTGTGCCCCCTCCCTGCAGGCTCCCGACCTGCCCACACTCCTGCCCTCCTGGAAGGAGGCTTGGAGCTCTCAGAGGGACACTGCACTGGGCTCTCCTGGCCAGAAAGCAGGATTCTGTGGGGCTTCTCATTCAGGATCCCAACCCACAAGGCAGATGTGCTCAGGACTGTGCCCCAGAGGCCTGGATTAGAACCCCAGCTCTCCTTCTTTTCTGGCAGTGGGACTGTGGCCAAGTTACTGAATCACTCTGTGCCTCAGTTTCCCCATCTGTAAAATTGGAGAACAGTGCTACTTCATGCTCTGGTAGGATTAAAGAAGCTAATCTATATGTGACTTGCTTTGCACCCATAGGCATGTGGTCGACTCTCTGCGTGTTAACTAGCATCTTCCAGGCAGCTGGGCGTAGCATGGAGCTGGTCTGGCTTCCATGGAAAACAGGATAAAAGGCAGGAAGGCTCAAGGGGTTGGGGGAAGAGGAACAAGTCCCTATCACTTAGAAATGGCACTTGCCAACATTTTTGGTATCTTATTTATTTATTTATTTATTTATTTTTAAGTGTTTATTTTATTTTTGAGAGCACACAAGAGTGGGGCAGGGGAAGAGAGCAATGGGGGAGGGGCAGAGAGAAGAGGAGAGGGGCAGACAGAAAGGGGGACAGAGGATCTGAAGCCGGCTCTGGGCTGACAACAGAGAGCCCGATGTGGGGCTCGAACTCATGAGCCGTGAGATCTTGACCTAAGCCAAAATCAGATGCTTAACCAACTGAGCCACCCAGGTGCCCTGGTATCAGTTTTATTGAGATATAACTCACATACCATACCATTCACTCATTTAAAGTATACAATTAAATGGTTTTTCGTATATTAACAGAATTACACAACTATCAATACCACGACCAATTTTAGAACATTTTCATCACCCCAAAAGGACACCCCATACCCTTCAGTGCTTATTTGCCAGCCCCCCACTCAGCCTGGGCAACAACTAATCTGCTTTCTTCTTCTATGGATTGCCTATTCTAGATATTTCCTATAAATGGAATCAAATTATATGTGACATTTTGTGTCTATATCCTGTCACTCAGCACAATGGTTTTGCGGTTCATTTATGCTATAGCAGGTGTCGGTGCGTGCTTCCTTTTTATGCTGAGTAGTATTCCACTGTATGCCACATTTTGTGTATCCATCAGTTGATGAACATTTGTGTTTTCATTTTGGGGCTCTTGTAAATAGTGCTATTATGAACATTTGTGTTTGATTCAAGTTTTTGTGTGGACCTAAGTTTTCATTTCTCTTGGGTAGATACTTAAGAGTGGAATTGCTGGGTCATGTGGCAACTTTGTGTGTTTTAATTTTTTTTTATGTTTGTTCCTTTTCTGAGAGAGAGAGGGAGAGAGAGACAGAGAGACAGAGCACAAGTCGGGGAGGGACAGAGAGAGGGGGAGACACAAAATCTGAAGCAGGCTCCAGGCTCCGAGCTGCCAGCACAGAGCCTGATGCGGGGCTCCAACCCACGAACCGTGAGATCATGACCTGGTCCAAAGTAGGACACTTAACTAACTGAGCCAGCCAGGTGCCCCTTAACTCTTTTTTTTAAGTTTTTATTTTCTATGTTTTGAAACAGAGAAAGCATGAGCTGAGGAAGGGCAGAGAGAAAGGGAGACAGGATCTGAAATGGGCTGCATGCCGATTGCAGAGAGCCTGATTCCAGGCTTGAACTCACAAATCATGAGTTCATGACCTGAGCCAAAGTTGGATGCCCAGTCGACTGAGCCACCTGGGCACCCATATTAACTTTTTGAGGAACTTCCAGACCTTGCGAAGCAGCCGCACAGTTTTACAGTTCCCACCAGCTGTGAGCGAGGTTCTGATTTCTCTGTATCCTTGTCACCAAATTGTTATGGTCTGTCTTTTTTATTATTGCCATCCTAGTGGGTGAGAAGTGGTATCCCATTGTGGCCTAGGGCACTTGGCATTGTAAAGTAATTGGTTACATGCCTTGGATGTGCTGGCAGCCCTGTAGGATTGTCCCATCGGGTCATTTAAGGCACAGACTTGGGGGCCTGCCTGGGTTGGAATTCCAGCTCTAACATTTACCGTGTGACTTTAGGAAAGTTACGGAAACTTGTTGGTCCTCGGTTTCCACATCTGCAAAGTGGGGATAATAAGGTGATTACCCCCTGGGCCAACACCTACCTCACAGGGTTGTAATGAAGATTAGGTAAGAAATGAGTGGAGAGCCTGGTGTGTAGACAGTAAATCTGACCTCATACTATTTTGGTGATGGCAGCTGTTGCTGGAGGTTGGCTTGCGATCTTCCCAGCGCCCCTGTGAGGCGCTGTGAGCCCAGTGCTTGACCAAGTGGCCTCTGGATCAAGACTGCCAGAGGACAGAGTCCTGGCGCCCCATTCCCAAGCTGTGTAACGCTGGGCAAGCACCTGGACATCTCTGAAACTTGGTTTCCTATAATCTAACGGTAAAGGGACACACAAGCCTTCCCCGGGGCTTAGGGTGAGGATGTCACAGGCACTGCCTGTGAACATGCCTGATGTCTGGTGAAGCATGTGCAGTGTCAAATTACCATGATGCCCTTGTGGTCATCCCCTGTTAACAGATGGATAAACTGAGGCACCTCGAGGGAAAGGTGCTTGCCTGAGGTGGTCCAAGCACAAAATGGCCCAACTGGACTTGGAATCCAAGCCTGTCCGGCCAGAAGCTCCGACCGAACCCTCCTTTCTCTGCCCGGAACACCACGTTCCCGGGACTGGCTGTTCCACCCCTCCCTGTCCCCTTCTGGTGCTGGGCTTTGGCTGGACTAAGGGGCTGAGGCGGGGTCCAGGAGGCGCTTTCCTCACGCTGCCCAGTCAGCGAAGGGCCTGCTTTGGGAGTTGGCCCATCGTCCTGAGGTGGGGCTGGGCCAGGCGAGAGGCTCCCACCTAATCCACACTGCAGCTCCCTCATGCTGGCTTGAGCAGTCATGGGTTAAATATTTGGGTTCAGACACGCTCCATCTGACTGCGGCAGGCCAGGCTGAGGGTCAGTGGTTCTGTGGGGGGAGGAGCCCGGAAGTGCTCATGTCCCCCATGTGGTCTGACCAGGGGGTGGGGGCTGTGGGCTCAGCCCGTCACCTGGTAGCCCCTCCTTACTTAGATCGTCTACACATAGTCCCTTCTTCTCAGCGTTCCTTGCCTTCTCCGCCGAATACCACTTTTCTGTGCTGCAGGACTGCTCAGAGCCTTTACTGGCTCACGGACTTCTAGACGGGCCAGATTTTCCAAACTGCCTTGACTGACAAAGGCTTCATTCTGGGAGTAATTTACAGGACTGGGGTCCTGGGACCCCACTGTAGGAAAAGTTGCCTCCTTGACTGGCTTAGCAGAGGGTGCAGCCTGGATTTTGTTTCTTTCCCCTCGTTCCGTGTGTGCTGGCCTGGCATAGAGCAGGCGCTCAGGCAGGGTTTGAGGCACGGATGGACACCCTCTCAGCCCGTCCTCGACTCTCCCCATGCCCATACCAGTAGTACCTGCAGTGCTGGTCCTCAAAATCTGGAGGGGGTCGGGGTGCCCTGGAGAACCTGTATGAGCAACAGCCCTAGTAATACAGCTTTCTGGGCCCAGCTCTGGAGATGCAGATTCAGAGGGTCTGGGTTAGTGCCTGGGAATCTGAGTGTTTCATGCCACAGTAGGTGGGTCCCAGGCCTTGATTTGGAAATTCCACTCTGAAGAGCGGGGCTTGAGGGTCAAGAGCCCTGCCCTGGCCTGGCCCGGCCCACCTCAAGGGGACCTCTTCTCATTGAAGACTTCTGCCCACGAACCCCAGACTCTTCCTCATTCTTCCGTACCTAGCCACCATCACCTCCTCCAGGAGGCCTTCAGTGATCAATCCCATCCCCACCCAGCCAGCCAGGAGGCTCCTCTGATCATCCCTAGCCCTCTGTCTCAATCTTGTGACTATTTCTATAAGTGCTGATTTCCTCCCCATCCAGGGGAGTGACCTCTCAGAGGGTGAGGCTTTCTCTGTGTGCGGTGCTGGGCCTGGCATACAGTAGGTGCTTAATGTGTACAGGTGGAATGAAAATTTTGGGTTCTTGGCTGCTTGGGCTCCCCTGTGGGGTCAGTACAAAAGGGTTTTCAGTGGAGATTGGGGAATTAAGTGCTAATCTTGACCACTACTGACTGGCTGGGTGACGTTGGCCAAGATGCATTCCCTCTCCGGTTTTTGTTTCTCCCTTTGTTGAAAGAAAGCAGCAGGGGCGGGGCTAGACACGCCGCAGTAAGGCTCCTGAACAACGATAGTCACAAACTTTTGAGACTGAAGAGGTCCCCAGCTCTTTGCCTGCACAACCTCCCTCCCATTCCTAACACCCCACCCGGAAAGGTATGCGGAATGAGAAAACTCTTCTGGTCTCAAGTCTCATTTTGGTGCTAACCCCGCTCTGACTTGACCATGATACATGCCAAGCTCCACTTTTCAGCAAGAGAGGGCAGGGTTAGGCTTTGATGTGTGCAGGCAACCAAGTGTCCAGCTAGAACCGAACGTCATTTTATTTCCGTGGAATTTATGCTGAGTGCATAGACTGAAAGTACCAGGGGCTTGCACGGAAGCCTGGGTCCGAATGTTCACAGCAGCGTGACTGCTCATGGCCCAAAGGAGGAAACAACTCACATGTCCATCATCTGATGACTGGATACAGGAAATGTAACCTGTTCGTGTAGTGAAATCTTATTCAGCCCTAAAAAGGAATGACATCTGCTACAACCTGGACGAACCTCAAAAGTACCACGCTAAGTGAAAGAAGCCAGACATATTGTGTGACTGCATTTGTATGAAATGTCTCGAAGAGGCAAATCTATAGGGACAGAGAGTAGACTAGTGGGGGCTGGGGGGAGGGACCATGGGGAGTGGCTGCTAATGGGGTTTCTTTTTGGGTGACAAAAAACGTTCTGGAACTAGATGACAATGATAGCTGTGTAACCTTGTGAATACACTAAAACCCACTGAATTAGAGGCTTTAAAAGGTTGAATTTTATGGTATGTGAATTGTATCGCAGTAAAAAAAACAGGGGGAAAAAAGAACACAGTAAGGGTGTTGTGCCACCATGGAAAAATAGAAGCCCTTGACCCAAGCTGCCTCATTTCTGTGGCTTTAGTGATGTCGTCCCGGGGCAGGGGCAGGGGTGGGGTGGGGAGCAGGGTGTGGGTGGCCAGGCTCCCTCAGAGCCCCACCCCCTGTCTTGTGCCCGCAGCATCTCTAACAAGGAGCTGTCCGAGCTGATCGAGCAGCTGCAGAAGAATGCCGACCAGGTGGAGAAGAACATCGTGGACACGGAGGCCAAGATGCAGAGCGTGAGTGCCCCCCTGTGCCGCCAGTCTTGTCGGACCCGGCGGTTTTCATCTGAGGAGGGGGGGCGGATTCTGCCCCCCACCCCTGGAGGACATGTGGACGTATTTGGAGACATTTTTAGCCGTCACAGCTGAGGGAGCGCGGTGGTTGGGCATCTAGTGAGTGGAGGCCAGGGATGCCGCTAAACACCCCACAGTCCACAGGACGGCCCCCCGCACACGGTGATCCAGCCCCACATGTCAGTAGTGCCGAGGTGGAAAAACGTCAAGATTGCTGTTAGTACCAGTCCCCCACCCTGGGGGCCGAGCTCCTGCGGCTCATGGACCCTGTCTGGAGGAGAATCATGGTCTCAGGAGCCAGGCCCTGCTTGGGATCCCAGCTTAGCCACTTGCTGTGCGACCTTGGGCAAGTCACCTTACCTCTCTCTGCATGTGATTCCCTCTGAGAGGGAAAGAGGGATCATCCCCATCCCCTGGGCTGCTGTAAAGAGTCGATGAGATTAAGCAAGTGTACTGAGGGCTCAGTATTTTCATCGATATCCTTATTGCTCTTGTTCTACCCCTGCCGCTCCTCAGTTGCATGCAGTCCTCCTCCTTTTTCAGAGAAGAGAGAGAGTGTAGCTGGGAAAATCACGTTCCCTGTCTATGTCTCAGTTTCCTCTTCTGTGACATGGGCTAACAACTGCTCTGAGTTGTAGTCTCCTGAGGAGTCTGTGCCATGCGGGACATTGGCGTGCACTCACACCTGTCAGATGCCAAGGTGATCCTCCCTCCCTCTCTCTCTCTCTCTCTCTCTCTCTCTCTCTGAAGTTTATTTATTTTGAGAGGGAGAGAGAGAGAATCCCAAGCAGGTTCCATGCCGTCAGCGCAGAGTCCAACTCGGACCTTGATCCCCAAACCCTGGGATCATGAACTGAGCTGAAATCAAGAGTTGGGCGCTCAACCGACTTAGCCACTCAGGCGACCCCCATCATCTCTTGGAATCCTCCACCAGCCCAGTGTGGTTGAGCTTGTACCCATTTTGTAGCTGGAGAAACTGAGGTTGAGAGAGGGTGAGGGTGACTAGTCGTTTACAGAGCTAGCCCCAGAAGCATCCCAGAGGTGGGGTTGCCAGATTTAGCAAATAAAAATACAGAATATCCAGTTAAATATGACTTGGAGAACACTATATATTCTTCCCAGATATGTCCCATGTGCTATCTGAGACACACTTATACTACAAAGTTATCCATCATTTCTCTGAAATTTGAACTTAACTGGATGGTCTGTATTTCATCTGCATTCCTACCCAGGGGGGCGACCAGGAGGTGGGTGAGGGTGACCAACAGGTGGGTCCAGAGGATTGGGGGACGGAAGGTGGACGGGTCATGAGGGAGCTGCCCCTCCTTGTGACCATGCAAGTGTCCACCCACCCGAGGGCCAGTCCACAGGCAGCCCAGACACCGGCGGGACGGGTGGGCTGGGGGTGGCGCGGCTGGGAGTGAGAGAAGGAGGTGTGGGGAGAGAAGGCAGGAAATGCAGGCGGAGCTCTCTGCTCCCTGCCGGGCGCCTCCCCTGGCTCCTCTCCCGTGCTGCGCTGCGTCCACCAGCCTCCACCTGCCGCAGTACCTACCCCCACCCCAACCACGACAACTTTTCCTTCAGGCTGCCGCTCTGTCCCAGCTGTATTTTTTTTAATTTTTTTTGTTTTTTTATGTTTGTTTTATTTTTGAGAGAGAGAGAGACAGAGTGGGAGCAGGGGAGGGCCAGAGAGCGAGGGAGACACAGAGTCCAAAGCAGGCTCCAGGCTCTGAGCTGTCAGCACAGCACCCGATGCGGGGCTTAGACCCATGAACCACAAGATCATGACCTGAGTTGAAGTCGGACGCTTAACAGACTGAGCCACCCAGGCGCCCCAAGAATCTCTACTCCCCTCTTTTCATGGGACGGTGCTATTTTCTTTCCTAAATGAAAACAGCTTTTGGGGTGTGTCCATTTTTTGTCCTAATAAAAGGAATATGGGTTTGTTACAAATATTTCAGGACCAATAAACAAGTGTAACGAAGCATGAAATCATGTATAATTCCACCACCAGAGAGATCGATCAGCTATTAACATTTTGGCATATCTTTTGACCTTTTCCTATGCATGCACGCGGGTGTGTGTGTGTGAATAGGGGGGTCTAGCGCTCTCACTTTATTTGCTTAATGACTCACTGAAACAGGGATGTACTTGGGGGATAATTTTGAACAGTTTTTTAACTTCAAATGAACAAACCTGAAAAAAGAAACTGTGCTCTGATGACCGTAGGAACAAATCTCCTTTTCTTTTCTTTCCTTCCTTCCTATCATTTCTCAAAAGACATTACTATTCATTTTATTACCCAAAATTTCTCTTGAATATTCCTGTTTTCTTAAATTAAAGTACGAGTCACATAACATGAAATTAACCATTTAAAGCGTACAGGTCAGTGGCATTTAGGCACCTACCAACTCCATCTGTTTCCAAGACATTTCCATTCCCCCAAAGGAAACCCCATACCCAAAGCCGGTCAGTCCCCCTTCCCCTTCCCTGCAGTCCCGGAAACCCTAATCTGATTTTGGTGTTTGTGTATTTACTTCTGCATATTTCATAGAAACAGAATCATACAATATGACCACATGTGACCTTTTATGCCAAACTTTTTAAAGTGCAGAAAAGTTGAAAGAATTTCACAGAGAGCATCTGTATCTCTAACCCCCGGATTCCACGAGTAACATCTGGTAGATTTGCTTTCTCGCTCATCTGACCATCA
The DNA here is from genome assembly GCA_028646485.1 of Cryptoprocta ferox. NCBI lineage: Eukaryota > Metazoa > Chordata > Mammalia > Carnivora > Eupleridae > Cryptoprocta > Cryptoprocta ferox. The sequence goes on along the minus strand of CM053564.1, from coordinate 3,776,829 downwards.
GCACGTGTGTAATTTATTATTTTTTAAATTAAAAGACTTTTTTTTTTTAACATTTATTTATTTTTGAGACAGAGACAGAGCACGAGCTGGGGAGGGACAGAGAGAGAGGGAGACACAGCATCCGAAGCAGGCTCCAGGCTCTGGCCTGTCAGCACAGGGCCTGACGCAGGGCTTGAACCCATGAACCGCTGGATCATGACCTGAGCTGAAGTTGGATGCTTAACCCACTGAGCCACCCGTACGCCCCGATTTTTTTAATGTTTATTTATTTTGAGAGAGAGAGAGGTAGAAAGAGAGGGAGAGACAGAATCCCAAGCAGGCTCTGCACTATCAGCACAGAGCCCGACACAGGGCTCGAACTCAGGAACAGTGAGATCATGACCTGAGCCGAAATCAAGAGTCAGATGCTTAACCGACTGAGCCACCCAGGTGCCCTGTGTAGTTTATTAGATACATCAGTCCGTATGATTAGTTTTTACTTGTAAAAACCTTTTATTTGAGCCATACATTCCGTAGGGATATAGAAAGTGCCCACGTGACCACTGCTTGGGGCAAGACACAGAACGTTTGCCGGAAAGCTGGCTGTGACCTTCCCAGTCCACAGCCCCCAGGGGTAACTGCCGTGCTGACCTCTATCACCATCGGTCTGTTTTGCCCGACGGTGAACTCTTGACCTGCTAGATGGCCAGCTGACATGTCTGAGCTAGATGCCCTCTTCCTCATCCCGGCTGGCATGTTTCAAGAGGGCTTGCATTCCCACACCGCACTTGCAGGAATGAGGTAATGATTAATTTACTTCCCCCTTTTGCAAAATTAATCTTTGACACTGTAACTGCCCAAGAGAGCTGCAGATCCGCTGGAAATGAGAGTGGATAAAATTCCATCCAAGCCAAGAACCGTGGTGCTTGGTGGTGGTGGTGGCGGTGGCGGTTTTTAACTGGCCTGAGCCAAGCCCCTCCGGGCGCCGGGCCCCGTTGCCCCTCAGCCTTCCCGGAGTTGGGCGGGGACAGATGGGCTGGGCACCTTTTCTTCCTTCCTCCGAGACCCCTCTGGACCAGGCACCACATCACCTCCATTCACCTCTTTTTGCTTTTGTAACAGGTTGATTTGAGGCGGAGTTTACACATAAAATGCTCCCGCTCCAGGGGTATGAGGTCATTTTTAGTAACTTCACCGAGTGGTGCAGCCATTTCCATAAATGGGTCTCAGAACATGGTCACCCCCAAGTAAGAGCCCTTGTGCTCATTTACTGTTAGTTCCTGTTTCCACCTGAGCTGCTGGGAACCGCCCATCTACTGTCTGTGTCCGTGGATTCGCCGACCCAGGCCAGTGCGCACGCGCGCAGCCCTACACCATGTGGCCTTCGGCTTCTCTCGCTCTACAGTTCCCGAGGCTCATCCCTGACGGAGCATGTTGGTGGCTCCATCTTTTTCCCGCTGAGAAATTCCTCCGTTCACTTGGACGCCTCTTCCCTATTCCCATGGCAGCGACGGGGGCCCTGAGACCCCGCTGGGGAGGGCACTGGCTCCTCTGGGGGCCCCTGTGTTACTTCCAGTCTGTCTTCAGCTCGGTCACTAGCCTGTCATCGCGTCCCCCGCTGGCCTGGGGTCCCCGGGGCCCCACACAGCTGTGTGGCTGGGCTAAGTGAATCACAAGCTGCGTTTAGACACCTGCTATCCTGGCTGCCAGTTCATTGTTCTTCCCTAAATAAGCAGAGACGCTGGGCTCATCAGCGACACTGACTGTACCTCCCACATGTCCACCCACTCTGTTTACACTCACCATTTCTGCACGTGCCCCCCCAGCATCGACCAGCTCCCACCTGGCCCTGTCACAACTGCTGACCTCACTGTCCTCCTAGGCTCTGCTCCTACCCTGTACAGCTTCAAGGCATTGCCTTTAAGGATACAGGGGGGCCTTTGGGCTTGGTGCCCTTCCCACTTGCTCCCCCAGCCGGCCTTCCAGACACATGCTTGCCCTTTCCTGCCTCAAGGCCTTTGCACAGGCTGTTCCCTCTGCCTAGAACACTCTTTTCTTTTGTCCTTAGTTCTTAACTTGTGTCATCACTTCCCAGGAGGCTCACTGACCACTGGATCTTAAAGCAGGTCCCCAGGGTGCCTGGTGGCTCAGTCAGTTAAGCTTCTGATTCTTGATTTCGTCTCAGGTCATGATCTCACGGTCATGAGATGGAGACCCTCATGGGGCTCCGCGCTGAGCGTAGATTGCTCTGACCTTCCCCTGTGCGCACATGTGTGGCACCCGCCCCCCAAAAATAAAAAAAAATAAAAGTAGGTCCCCGTTGGGCCACCTCTGGTGTGTATGCTTGGTAAACAAACACTTGTAGTCACCTTTGTGACATTCATCTGTTTACCTGGTGGTCTCCTGACTCGGCTGGGCAGGGCTGTGCCTTTCCATGCGCAGCTATGTCCCGGAGCCCCCAGGTGGGCACCTGGGCTGTTTGTTGAGAGGCAGAGGAGAGGCTGGGCAGGACAGGGAGCCCCATGCTGGCTCTCTCCTCCCGACCCTCCCACCCCCGCCACGCCCACTGAATCCCTCTCTGTCTTGAATGTCACAGGACCTGGCCCGGCTGCAGGAGGGCCGACAGCCCGAGCACCGGGACGGGACCCTGCAGAAGGTGTCGGACTCCGAGAAGCTGCTGTATGTGCTGGAGGCGGACGCGGCCATCGCCAAGCACATGAAGCATCCCCAAGGAGACATGATTGCCGAAGAGTAAGTCCCCTCCACGTCGGGTTCCTGGGACGGGGCAGGAGGACTGCAAGCCTGCTTGGCATCCCGGAGCCCAAGTCAGGGTTTACTGAGGACTCACTGGATGCCAGGCCCATGCCGAACACTTTACGCTATCCTCACGACGACCCATTTTGTAGTCAGGAAAACCAAGGCTCAGGCTGACGTGCCCTGCTCTAGTCATAGTGTGACCACAGCTCCCTGACCACTGTGTGTCTGACCTCCAAGCTGTTGAGCACGCTCTCACACTGCCCAATGCCCCCGCCGTCCGTGCTCCCGGCTCTGCCCTCAGCTCAGATGTAGATAGAACGGCACCCATGGTGCCTCCCGCCTTGTTCTGCACTCCCCACCCTGACAGGGGCCGGGGTCTCTTGATGCCTCCACGACTCCCTGCACTGTTCCTGTCATGGCCCACACCACCCCTGTCGTTCCCGCTTGATGGTGGGCCCCAGAGAGCAGTGAACCCGATCATTTCTTCCAGAACCTTCCACGGTTTGGGGCACACAGTAGGCCCTGGGGAAACACTGATAGGGAAGGAAGGATGAGGGAGGGTGTTAGTGATTGTCTGGAACCCAAGGCCGCCGGGTCACCATGTGCCTCCAGGACACAAAGCAGAAAGTCCCAGGCGGGGGGCTGGGGTGCGAGGCCCCTGCTAGGGGAAGGGCCTGCCAACCAGCCCCGCTGACTAGGATGGCCACTCTCCCCGCTCAGCATCCGTCAGCTGAAGGAGCGCGTGGCCAACCTCCGCGGGAAACACAAGCAGATCTACAACCTGGTGGTGAAGGAGGTGGACCCCCAGGTCAACTGGGCGGCGCTGGTGGATGAGAAGCTGGTACGGCCCAGCCTTCAGCTGTGTGCGGGGTGGACCCCGCCATTTCATGGGTACCACGGTCCTGCCTCGGAGGGTGGTGTGCCTCAGGTCTCCCGACGTCTGGTCAGTGAGAAGGGCAGGGCTCAGAGAGGTGTAGCATCTAGCCCAGTGTCACCCAGCAGAAGTGGTGGAGACTGGGGCCCTCCTGGGATTGTTCTCCAGCTCTGGTCACTGGGGTCCTGGCTGGCTAGGAGGAGCGGCCAGATTTCTGGCCAGATGCTGTCCTCCCTGTGCCCTCCACCGCGGAGAAGCGTGGCTGCTGCAGCCAGTAGTCTTCTCCCAGCAGCCTGACCTGGGCCAGGCCTTGGTTTCCCCACCTGTGCAACAGAAATGACAACCGCGTGGGCCTCTGAAGCGACAGTGAGGTTCAGTGGGACAGTGTCTCCCTGCGTCTCTCCCAGGGACCCTTGGCCCCCTCCTTGGCTGTTGGGGTGGGTGGGCGAGGGCCGCGGGGGCCCTCGCCCACCCCCTGCTGGTCACGTCCTCGCTTCCAGGACAACCTGAGCAGCCAGAGTTTCGGGACAGACCTGCCGCTGGTGGATCACCAGGTGGAGCAGCACAATATCTTCCACAACGAGGTCAAGGCCATCGGACCCCACCTGGCCAAGGACGGGGGCAAGGTGTGCGCCGCGGTGCAGCGGGCCTGGTCCCGGGGACGGAGGGGCTCATGCCCACAGCTCCCCCTTAACCCGTGCCCTCAACTCTGTCCGTAGGAGCAGAACGGCGAACTCCAGGCCAAGTACCAGAAACTGCTGGTGAGCGAGGCCCCCGGGAACGGGGCGGGGGGTGGGCACAGGAGGGCGTACAGTAAACATTTCAAACAGGATGAGAGGGGTAAGTGGGCAGGAGGTGGTACCCTCAGTCCCTACCTGAGAAGCACCCCATCTTGCTCTCTGTTCACGGAAAACCCTAATGGAGCCCCTGGATATAGCCCGTGCTACAATTGGCTGCTTATTTCTTTGTTAAGCACCTTCTGTCTGCACCAAGTATGATGCTACAAAAAAAAGTTTTGTTTCCCTTTTCAGAATCCTTAAGGAATGTGCTCTTTGTAGTTGTTAATGTTTATTTATTTTGAGACAGAGCATACGTGTGAACGAGCAAGGGAGGGGCAGAGAGAGAAGGACAGAGAGAGTCCCAAGCAGCCTCTGCACTGTTAGCGCAGAGCCTGATGCGGGACTTGAACCCAAACTGTGGGATCATGGCCGGAGCCAAAATCAAGATTCGGATGCTCAACCGACTGAGCCATCTAGGCACCCCAAGAATGTGTTCTTTTTAAAACCGCACAAGTTGGGGCACCTGGGCGGCTCAGTCCGTTAAGGGTCTGACTTCAGTCCAGGTCATGATCTTGAAGTTTGTGAGTTCTAGCCCCACATCGGGCTCTGCTGTCAGCGTGGAGCCTGTTTTGGATCCTCTGTCTCCCCCTCTCTCTGCCCTTGCCCTGCTCGTGCCCCTTCTCTCTTCTCTCTCAAAAATAAACGTTAAAAAAAATTGAAATAAAACTGTGCAGGTGATGCATAAAGGCTTCCTTGCTGCAGCCGGTTCAGACACCACAGATGTGGGACTGCAAGGGCCCTGGGGCAGATCCCTCCATCCTGGGGTGGAGGGGACACCTGGAGCCAGCTACTTAGCCTCTTGGAGCCTCGGTTTCCTCATCTGTATGAAAATGGAGTTCCTTGGAGCCCTTGTCTCCTAGGACAGGCTCGGCTGGGGAGAAGTCCCGACCACGATCCTGCCACAGGCCGGGTCCCATGGACGTGTTAGCTACTGTCCTTGTTTGCGAGCAGATGCAAACGTCCCTCTCCCGTCCCTCTCCTCCCGGCCCCACATCCCCCCCTTCTCATGTGGAAAGCGGTGGCAGTTTGTTGCTGTCCTCCCACCCTTGTGTACAGCGATCGTGACGAAGGCAGAAGCAGAAGCTGCTGATGCTCACATTTATTGAGCACCAAGTGTTTGACGGTCTTTGTACCCCACGAGATCAGTGCGGCTGTTATCCCCATTTTGCGGGTGAGGAAATTGAGGTTCCCCGAAAAATGTCAGTTCATTCACTGCTGTGAAGGGCGCATAGCACATGCTCCACAGACGTGTGCTGAACGCGTGAATGCGTTCTGGAGGGTCCTGTGACTTGTCCAAGGGGGTCCAGCCAGGAAGTGTGGAGCTGGGCTTGCCAATACGCGGGCCAGAGCCGGGCCCTGGGGGAGGTGTGGACGGAGGCTCAGCCCTGTCCTTGTCCCCCGTCCCCCCCCACGCCCTGCCGCAGGCGGCGTCGCAGGCACGGCAGCAGCATCTGAGCACGCTGCGGGACTACATGCAGCGCTGCACCAACGAGCTGTACTGGCTGGACCAGCAGGCCAAGGGCCGCATGCAGTACGACTGGAGTGACCGCAACCCCGACTACCCCAGCCGCAGGCGCCAGTACGAGGTGGGCCTGGGGCCTGGGGCATCGGCGGAGGGGCTGGGAGGGGGCGCAGGGCTGCCGGCCAGGCCCTGAGCTGCCCGCTGCCACTGCCCCCCATGCAGAATTTCATCAACCGCAACCTGGAGGCCAAAGAGGAGAGAATTAACAAGCTGCACAGTGAGGGGGACCAGCTGCTGGCCGCCGAGCACCCTGGGAGGAACTCCATCGAGGTGCGTGTGCCCTGGGAAGGGATGCCTCCTCCAAGGTGGCCTCGGGCAGCCCCCAAGATGAGGGTCCTGCATCCTGTGTCTGTCTGTTTCTCCATCGTGCTGTCTTTCCTTGCTCGGTCTGACCCTGTTTCCTCTCACTGTCTCCTCTACCACGTCCTGCCCTTGGCCCCTGGACTTCGGAAGCCCATGCATTGCCTGGGAGTAGCTTTCTGGAGCTGCCCTGATAAACGACCACAAACTGGGTGGCTTTAAACAGAAACCGGGGCGCCCGGCTGGCTCAGTCAGAAGAGCGTGAAATGCTTGATCTCGGGGTTGTGAGTTCAAGCCCCATGCTAGGTGTAGAGATGATTTAAAAAAATACACTTTAAAAACAATAGACAACAGAGAATTATGGTCTCACAGTCTGAAGGCCAGAGGTTTGAGGTCAAGGTGTTGACCAGCAGCTTGTCCTCTCTGGAAGCTCTTGCGTCTCTCCTTGCTTCTGAAGCTTGCCGAAGTCCTTGGCGTTCCTTGGCCGGGGGCTGCATCACTCCTCTCTGCCTCCGTCATCATAAACGTCTCCCTTGTGCGTCTGTCAGCTCCTTTTCTTTTTCTTCTTTTTTTAAAAATCTTTTTAAAAACATTTATTCATTTTTGAGAGACAGAGTGTGAGTGGGGGAGGGGCAGACAGAGAGGGAGACAGAATCCAAAGCAGGCTCCAGGCTCTGAGCTGTCAGCACAGCCCGATGCGGGCCTTGAACTCGAACTCACGAACCGCGAGATCATGACCTGAGCTGAAGTCGGACGCTTAACTGACTGAGCCCCCCGGGCGCCCCTCGTCTCCTTTTCTTATAAGGACGCCAGCCATTGAACTTGGGGCCCACCGTAAATCTAGGAGGATTTCATCTTGAGATCCTTGGTCGATTACACCTGCAGAGACCTTATTTCCAAATAAAGTCACATTCTGAGTTCTGGGTGGACGTGAATTTGGGGAGGGGAGGGACACCATTAAACCCTCTATGGTCCTTTGTGAGAATTTTTAAGAGCACCACTTTGGGAAGATGCAGCCCCTACTTATTCCTTGTGCAGTGCCCAACCCAAGTACCTGAACACAGCAACCCTGCTTGGCTCCTCACCATGTCCCTCCCTCCTCCCACACCGAGGGAGATACCCCTCCCCCACCATTCTCTGGTTCAGAATCCTGCCATTCCTCCCTTGGCATCCCAGGCTCCTGCCAACCCCACCCCCCCCTCACCACCTTCTCTTGACAGGCGCACATGGAGGCTGTGCACGCAGATTGGAAGGAGTACCTGAACCTGCTCATCTGTGAGGAGAGTCACCTGAAGTACATGGAGGACTACCACCAGGTACCGTGGGCCCCGGAGCACCGTTGCTGGGAGCACTTGCTGCCTACCTGGCTTACTCATGGCCTCAGCCCGGATTCCTCCAGAAGCCTCGCGGGGCTGCCTTTTCCCTTCTCAGGCCTCCCAGTGCCCATGCTTGAGATGGCATACATGGGTGCGCCCCGAGCTTGCCCGGCCCTGGTCTGTCCTCCCTGGACGACAGGGCTGGGGCATCCGACTCACCCTTCAATGTGCGGCCCGGGAATGAGTGTAGGGTTTTCATTTTGGTGAAATTCATATAATGTGAAATTTGCCATTTTCGCCACTTTTAAGCACACAGTCCAGTGGCATTTATTACATTCACAGTGTTGTGCAGCCTTCACCTTGGAAAGGTTTCTGGAACCTTTATCACTCCAAACGAGAAGTCTGCACCCATGACACAATCCCTCCCTTCTCCCTCCCCCATCCCCCTCACTCTGTCTGTCTCTCTGAATTTACCTAGCATACATTCCGTGAAACTGGACTCACATGTTAGGTGGAGTTTGGTGTCTTTGGCCTCTTTGGCTTGAACCTCACGTTTTCGACAGTCATCGAGGTCATGGCGTGAATCATATTCCATTGTATAGGCAGACCACATTGTGTTTCCCCTGGTCCTCAATGGTGGATGCTGTCTGGTTTCCACAGAAATGTGTATTTTTCACAAGAGCTGGTCACCTGATACTGAGGACTGGGAACTCTTGAACTCGGGTGACACTCCTGTAACCCCTGGTTCCGTGTCTGGACCCCCACTGGGCTGTGAGCTTCACAGGGACCCCAAAGCCCTGTTCGCGGTCACAGCCCAGGAGACAGCTGACCGGGAGTGGTTTCTGAGTGATGGACTGGAAAATGGGCAAGACAGTTTTCTAGAGCAAAGTGGGGACGCTTGTCTTCCGGGCGTCGGGACTTTGAAAAGTGTAGCGCTTAAGTCAGGGTGTCCCTAACTCAAAGCGAGGAATGGAACAGAAAAGAACCTCAGCTTAATGGTGCATGTATATGAAAACTTGGTATTTCCTGGAGGCGGCCTCATGTGGACTGACGGCAGGGGCCCTGGCCAGGAGGCTGCCAGGAAGCCGGCTGGGGAGGGTTGGGGAGGAGGGATGTCTCTGAGCTGCGGAGAGTGGTGCGGGGACAGCCCCGCCTGGGGGTGGGCTCGCAGCCATAGCCGGGTTGTGTCCGTGAGAGGGCTGGTCTCCCTAGTTCCACCGGGACCTGAAGGCTGCCCAGGAGCTGCTGAGTAAGGTGGACTCAGACCTGAACCAGAAATACAGCCCCGACTTCAAGGACCAGTACCAGATCGAGCTGCTGCTGCGGGAGCTAGACGTGAGTGACCGGCCCCCTGAGGGCCTCCCCCGTCCCTGCAGCTCTGGCCTGGGGAAGGCAGTGTCTCACCCAGCGCCCCACCCCCCCCCCCCCCCCCGCTGCGTGCAGGACCAGGAGAAGGCTCTGGACAAGTACGAGCATGTGGTGCGGGGCCTGCAGAAGCGAGCGCAGCAGGTGGTGCCCCTCAAGTACAGGCGGGAGACGCCGCTCAAGCCCATCCCCGTAGAGGCGCTCTGTGACTTTGATGGGGACCAGGTGAGCTGCTGCCCAGGTGCCCCGAGCCCCCGGGCAGGCTGGGCCCAGAGCTGCCCCTTTCGTGTCACTGGAAGGTCTTAGGAGTGACGAGACTGGATTCCGGCCTCACACGGGGTTTTCCGGGAAGCTGTGTCCATCTGTGTGGTTGGCTCACTCTGCCAACCCCCCACAGTACCCCACCAGTTACCCAGGTCTTCTGTTCTGCCAGCGTAAGCCCTGCGTCTGGCCGAAACCAGTCACTGTGGCTGGCAGGTGCCACTCTCTCACGGGCCAGGCCTGAGTCACATGTCCAGCCTGCGTAGTCAGGGACTGTGGGGCGGGGGCTTCCCCGAAGGGAAGTCCAGGCGGGTGTGGAGACAGCGAATCCAACACATCCCCCTGCAGCTGGACCCCCCCTGCTCTCCGCGGTGAAATGTCCTGGGGAGGGCCACAGAGACGGGCTGAGACCTGGGGGGTGGGCCAAGATGGCGCCTGGGCCCTTGTCACTGGCCAGGGCAGGCCTCTCCGTGCCCTCTGACCGGCCTGCCCCTGCCAGGGCCTCATCTCCCGGGGCTACAGCTACACCCTGCAGAGCAACAACGGGGAGAGCTGGGACCTCACCGACAGCACAGGGAACAAGCTGAGCGCCCCCGCCGTCTGCTTCGTGATCCCCCCGACTGACCCCGAGGCCCTGGCTCTGGCCGACAGGTACAAAGCAGGGAGCCGCCTGGACTGGCCCCACCCTCTGGGCCCCCTCAGGCCCCATTCACAGCGCTGGGCATCCTGACTCAGCCCCAGGAGGCAACTACCACCCCACGCCTGCACCCCCTTGGGGGCTCAAGTGGGACAGGAGCAGACCCTGCCGGCCAGGCCGACCTGCCACGTGTGAATGTCACGCTGTGGGCGGCACAGCCAGTGAGCAGTTTCTCTGCAAGTGCCTCTGGGCCTTTGCATATGCTGTTCCCTCTACCCCGACACCTGTTTGAGGCCTGGTTGGCTCAGGCCTCTTGAATTAAGGTGGCTCTGTGGTTACCTCTTTTGTGAAGTCTCGCGACTGTCCACTCCCCCTCCACCCTGGCTCCAGGAAAAGTGCTGCCGCCTCTTGGCTCCAGCACCGTCTCCCACTGCACACACCGCCCCTTATTAGCACCCTGTGTGTCAGTCTCAGGCGGAGACGGGCATCTCCAGGGCCTTGTTCAGTACCTGGTGCGAAGTATGTACCCAAGAACCCTTTGTTAAATGAGTGATTCAAGGAATGCCTTCATCTAGTCATTCAGCATGTATTTATTGAGCACCTACTATGTACTGCTACCTTAGGAATAACTTCTTGGTGGTGAAGACAAAGGAACAAATGATGATTTTAGGTAGTAAGACTTGGTACGAACAAAGGAAGGAAGGAAGGGTCTACGTGAATCCAGAAGCATAGAAAGGGCAGCATGACAGCAAACATTCCACATGTGCCGGGTTTCCACTTTGCCAAGCATTTTGATGAGCCTCGTGACTTCTGTGGGCCACGCCCAGCCACTACCTGGAGTCCCGGGTCTGTAAGCGCAGGGGGCAGTGGGCTGCCCCAGGCCCCTAGCCCCTGTTTGCCCTCACAGCTTGGGCAGCCAGTACCGGAGCGTGCGGCAGAAGGCGGCCAGGAGCAAGAGCGCACTCCAGCAGCGGCATGAGGTGCTGAAGGCAGAGAGCCCTGGAGGTGGGTGCCAGGGCCACTGTCCCAGGCTCTGGGCGGTCTGTGCTGCACATGGGATGGGAGGGGATGGGCGCGGCAGGGGCGAGGGAGGCCGGGTCAGCCCCAGAAGGCTCTGGTCGGTCTCCTAGGCCCTCTCTCTGTGCCTCGTTCCCCCGCACCGCACCGCCACCTGACTCTGCGATTTCCTTCTGGCAGATGCCTCTGACCTGCAGGGGCGGCATCTGTTGGCTGGCTTGGACAAGGTGGCCCGAGATCTGGACCGGCAGGAGAAGGCTATCACGGGAATCCTCCGCCCGCCGCTGGAGCAGGGCCGGGCTGTGCAGGACAGCGCTGAAAGGGCCAAGGACCTGAAGGTATCGCCAGGCTAGTCTCATCCTCCCGGGGGGCCTTGGTGCTCGGCGGGGCTCACCTGCCACACATCACCAGAAGTCCTGAGTGATGGCAGTGGGGGGGGCTATTCTAGGCTGATGGCCGAGGAGGTACCGGAGCCCTGGTGCCCCAGACATGGCCCCGGACAAAGGGCAAGCAAGGCTCATGCTGCCCCCATAGGGCTTGCTGCCTGCAGGTCATGGCAGTGTTGATGACACCAGTGACCGGCCCGTGCCCAGCAGCACACGGCCGCACGCAGCTTCGGAATTACAGAGCCGCTTGCTAGTTGCTTGACCGCAGACCCGCTATTCAAGCTCAGGCCTCAGTTTCCTCAGAGACACTCAGGGCCAGAGGACAATGGGCACAGGGGTAGGGGTGTGGGCAGGCCACGCCACATCCCTTCCTAAGTGGTCACAGGGTCACCTGTGAATGGGGAGAGGAAAAGTACCCACCTCGTGGGGTTGCCCTGAAGGTGGATAGTCATCCACGTGACACGCATGGAACAGGGGGTGCTTGATCCTTACCTGTCAGTTCCCGTCACTCCTGTTGTCACAGACCTTGCGTCACAATTCCCCGGGATGCTCGTTACGGGCTGGCTCCCCAGGGATGGCTCAGGCTTCCTCAGTGGCTTCTGTTGTCCCACAAAGTCCTGGAGGGAAGTGGGCTGCTGGGCTGTGGCCAACTCCAGGGGGTCTGGTCCCCACAGAACATCACCACCGAGCTGCTGCGGATCGAGCCCGAGAAGGCGCGCAGCACGGCCGAGTGCGAGGAGTTTGTGCAGGCCCTCCCGGGCAGCAGCAGTGCACCTCTGCTGAGGACCCGGGTTGACGACACCAACCGCAAATATGAGCGCCTGGTGCAGCTGCTGGACTTGGCCCAGGAGAAGTGTGTGGCGGGCGGGCAGCGGGAAGGTTGGGGCGGGGGGGACCGTAGAGCTGGTGGGCACCCCTCACTTCTGACCTGTGTCCTCAGGGTGGACGTGGCCAACCGCCTGGAGATGAGCCTGCAGCAGGGCTGGGAGGCACTGGCCTCGTACGAGAACCGGCTGACCCAGGACGACACGGTGCCCGAGGGGGCCCGGGCCCTGGACAACAAGAGGCAGGAGCTGGTGGTGAGTCTGGGGACCTGGGGCCGTGGGACCCAGTCTCTCCAGGTGACCCCCAGCCCGCCAGCTCTGAACACATGGGGACGGAGGCCCCCAGGTTTTGAAAGGCTGCAGTGTGCCAAGTTAGAAGTTGTGGATGAAGTCCCGGGGCATAAATCCAGCTGCTCACGGGGCTGGTGTGGCTTGTGGAAATCAGGTGCTTGCTTTTAAAATCGAGTATCTGCATAAACTGCCCAGATTTCCCGGATCTCTGGGCAAGCAGATCCAGCCAGCTCGGCCCACACGCTCCGGGAGCGCATGGTGCCCCCACCCCCAGCGTCTACCTTATCTGCACAGTTGCCCCGGGCCCACGTCACGTGTCTGCCCGCCTGACCACTGTGGGCACGCAGGCCCGTGGGCCCTTAGGAGGCTGCTTATTCATACCAGTCCACAGTCCTTGCTCTGTGCTGAGGCTCTCACCTCAGAGCCAAGGAAATGCCCAGAGAGAAAGCTTTTGCCCAGACCTTGAGGCTGGAGAGCAGCCGGCCACGCTGGTCCCGGGCACATGCCGCTTCCTTCCCTGGAGGGTTCTTACACTTGTGTTCACGACTTGTGTTCACGGTGCCAGAACGAAACGTTGCAGAAATGACCACCAGGTGTAATGAGAAACACAGAGTCAAAGCCCCCGTCCTTCCCCTGCCCAGGCTTCCCACCCTCCACCCTCCAAAGCAGGAGGCCCCATGCCATCCGGGCGGGGCTGCCCTGACCCCTGGAGCTCCGGCCGCGGCGCCCACCCTCTGCCTCTCCACCCTGGCAGGCCCTGGCCTCCGAGCTGCAGGCCCACAAGTCCCTGCTCGGTGAGGTGGAGCAGAACCTGCAGGCGGCCAAGCGGTGCTCCGGCTCCCTGGCCAGCCGCTTCCAGGAGCACTGCCCGGACCTGGAGCGCCAGGAGGCCGAGGCGCACAGGCTGGGCCAGCGGTCCGACCACCTCTGCCAGCAGGTGGAGCTCAGGTGAGCAGCCGCCGACAGGCCGCAGTCTCCGCTTAGCTCTTCTGCTGAGAGCCGTTTGCTTTCTAGACTTTGTTTTTGGAAAAAGCAATCCATCTGCAGTAAAAACCTCAAGGCGATGACAATGACCAGCCCCTACCCCAAGGTGGGCATGGCTACCAGTTTGTGTACGCTTCCAGAAATGTTCTTGAGGAGCTGGGGGAAGGGTGCGCGTGACAGGAGTGACAACCCACCACATCCACTGCATCTTGCTTGCTCCTGTCCTGTCCTTGTGCCTTGTCGGCCTCAGGAGTCCCTAAGGATGACCCCCTCTTGTGTTTTCTGGACGAGCTCCTGTGGAACAGAGCCTGCTTGCTTCAGCGCTGGGTGCAGTTCACCAGTGGGAAAGCCATGCACACCCGCAGTGGGTTTTGTGAGATTTTAACTACAAATTCAACCTCTTTAATTGGTATCGGACTTTCCTGGGCCCTCTGCTCTGTGAGGCACGTCCAGTAGCTTGCGTCTTTCAAGGAACTTGTCCGCCTCCTCACATGGTTGAATTTACTGGCATAAAATCGTTCATCATATTCTCTGTCCTTTCCCTGTTGACAGGATGTGAGGGGATGTCCCCTGGCCCCATTCCTGATGTTGTAGCTTTCCTCATTCTATTTGTACATCCTCTTTTTCCTTCCTGATCCTTCTGAGGTTTATCGATTCACTGCTCTCCTCTCACGGGCATCCGTTCATTATTTCCTACTGCTGCTTAGGTTTGCTCTTCTGTTTTGTTGGGTTTTTTTTTTTAATATATTTTTTAATGTTTAGTTTTGAGAGAGAGAGAGAATGTGTGTGTGTGTGTGTGTGTGTGTGTGTGTGAGCAGTAGGGGAGGGGCAGAGAGAGAGGGAGACACAGAATCCGAAGCAGGCTGCAGGCTCTGAGCTGTCAGCACAGAGCCCGACGTGCAGCTCGCACCCGTGAACTGCAAGATCATGACCTGAGCTGAAGTCGGATGCTTAACCGACTGAGGCACCCAGGCGACTGTTTCTTTCAGATCATTCCTTTGAGAGCCTCCTCCTTTTCCAATAGAAGCATTTAATACTACGCATTTCCCTCTAAGCGCTGCTTTTGCTGTGTCCCACCAGTGTTCATGTTTTATTTTCAGTGAGCTCACATTTCCTAACGCCTTCTGGGATTTCTCCTTGCACTTCTGGGTTAAGTCCTGTGAAACAGAGCAGGCATCTCTGCCAGTCAGTGCATGTAGACCTACCTGTGCTTCACCCAGGCTGTGGAGCAGTCCAACTTAACATTCCATAATTTAGTTTACTTTTTTTTAAATTTTTTAATGTTTATTTTTGAGAGCGAGAAACACAATGCGGGAGGGGGAGGGGCAGACAGAGAGGGAGACAACAGAATGGGAAGCAGCTCCAGGCTCCGAGCTGTCATCACAGAGCTTGATGCGGGGCTCGAACCCACGAACTGCGCGATCATGACCTGAGCCGAAGTCAGACGCTTAACCGACGGAGCCATCCAGGCGCCCCCTGATAACTTTTTAAAAGGTTTAAAAGGTTATATTTGATCCCTCCTGCTTTTAAAACACGAGCAAAGACGACTTCTTTAAAAAGAGGTAGGAGGCATCTTCCGACAGGGGCAGAGGCCTGACAGGCTCCCGTCCGTAGGGCCCAGAGCCTGCAGAACGCCAGGGCCGCATACGATGGCTACCACGGCAGCTATGACCACATGCTCCACTTCCTGTCCCACATCCCCAGCTACGAGCCCCAGGAGACAGACAGCCTCAGCCAGATGGAGACCAAGCTGAAGAATCAGAAGGTAAGGCGGATGCTGCCATGGTCACAGGCAGACAGCGGCCCGGGGGCTGTCGGAGGTCGGCAAGGCCCATGCATGCAGAGGAGTCAGGTGGTGGCCGCCGCTTGCCCTGGTGGGAGAAGGCAAAGGCCAGGCAGAGTCGTGTCCTCAAGGGACCTTGGCCCTGCCTGGCTGCCAGCACCTAACTCTGAGAACAAGAATGGCCCCGCTCCCTCCTCGGTGCCCAGCACGGGGCCTGGCCCAGAGTGGACGGTCGGCGCAGGCTGGCCCAATGAGCAAATGGCTACAGCAACATAAGAGGGGCCCTTGCGGTAAAAAAATCCCAGTTCCCTGGAAGGCAGCAGTGTCTTGGGAGTGAGGAACACAGGACAAGGGACACAAAACCCCAGCAGCCTAGATTCAATCCCAGGTTCCAACCCTAATAGCCGTGTCCCCATGGGCAACTCACTGAAGGGGACTGTGCCTCAGTTTCCTTACTCATAAACTGGAGATAATGACAGTGCTTACCTCACAGGACAGCTCCCAGAAGAAAGGAGGTCATCAGAGTAAGATATTAGAGCCGTGCCTAACATTTCGAAGCACTCCGTCAACACTGGTTTCCTGGCAAAGACAATGATCTTCCTGGCCCTTCTTCACAGGGCCGGAGAATTGCCTTTTGTGACAAACAACTGTATACAAGGAAGCCATTCATGACACTTTGTACTACACAAGTAGACTTTCAGTCTAAGGAATCCAGCTACTCTGTCAAGGGTTGTTTTGTTTTTGTTTTTTGTTTTTTTAATTTTTTTATTTTTATGTTGAAAGTCTCCGTTGTTTTGCAGAACCTGCTAGATGAGATAGCAAGAAGGGAAGAAGAAGTCCAGAAAGTCTGCACCTGCTCCCGGCAGTACCAGCAAGCTGTGAAGGTAAGCCGGGGAGCTCCCGCCCCGAGTGTGAGACGGCAGGGCCTCTTGCCGCCAGGAGGGCTGGACAGAGAGGCGCTGGGCCTGGCGCGTCGTCCTCGGGCCCCATGGGCAGCCCCGGGAGCCAGGACAGCCCTCTAGGAAAACAGTGGTTCCCAAACACTGAACACCAGAGAAGGGATCACTACTGCTTGAAGCAGTAAACAGGGAGAATTTATCCCCGAGTGAAAACAAAACACCAGTGGAGGATAAATCAAATCTTTATAGTGTTCTTTATGATCGCAAAAGAGAAAAACTAGAACTAACCTACGTGGCTGATGGTGGAGAAGCGGCTAGGTCGATGCATTACAAAGCTGGCAAAGTGATAAAGAGGGAGATCCGGGGCAGGAGCAGGAGAACCGGCTCACGTACTGTGAGGGGAGAGCAGAGCACCACTCGGGGCCCGGAGGGGCCTTTCTGGGGTGGGAGGGGACTGTGGGCCTCCTTTCTGTTGTGTCCTGGGTCGTTCAAGGACACGGCTCTGGACAGCTGACGTGCGATGGTTCTCAGGGCCACCTGGCAGTTCCTGCAGACCTCCGCAGTCAGCTACGAGGGGCAGAAGGACATTTCTGTCTCAAGCGCATCTGTCTGCCTCTGCCATGTCTCTCTCTCTCATCCAGGACTATGAGTTAGAAGCAGAGAAACTAAGGTCCCTTCTTGATTTGGAGAATGGGAGGAGCAGCCACGTCACCAAGAGAGCCAGGCTCCAGTCCCCGGCCGCCAAAGTGAGGGAAGAGGTGAGTCCGGTGGGTGGGCCCCGGGGCGGGGGGGGGGGGGTGGCGCGGCATGCAGGCCTTGGAGACGCGCCCAACAGGGCACCGGGGCTGAGCGCCCTCCCGGGTGCAGACCAGTTCGGTTAGAAAAGATGATCACCTTGTTCCCGGGCGACGACGCAGCTATGCCTGGAAAGAGCGTGCTGCCGGGATCTGGGAGTGAGTACACGGGGAGGGCCAAGGGGAATTCCTTCAGCATATGAGCATGCTAAGGCTCAGACACAAAGACCTGCTCATGGTCGCTGCAGACTTTCAGCCTTCTTGCTATAAATCCAGTTTCTCCACCAGCTGAGACTACAGTTCAACTCCAGGTAGCAAGAGACCAGAAGCTCCCCTCTATCCCCAATGCCAGACTTTCCCAACACGGCCAGCTCCCTCCTGCTCAGCCTGTTGACTCCTGTTTGCTGACTGCTTTCCCGCAGGAAGCAGCTCTTGTGGCCAAGTTCACGGAAGTTAATGCCATCAACAGACAAAGGCTGCAGAATCTGGAGTTTGCTCTGAGTCTCCTGAGACAGGTAATGGATCTGAGTAAGACAGTCTACTTAAAACTATTCCAGCAGGTAGGAAACGAGGCTCATTCTGCTTCAGCAAAACAGTCTTTGAGCCGGTGGCCCTATGCCTGGCTAACGGACGCACCAGCGCGAGTGCTGGCCCAGCCCACACTCCCGTCGGCATGAGAGCAGCATGTATTCCGTCCAGCAAACATTTGCCAGGTCCCCAGGGCAGGTAACTGGTTTTCAGAAGCCCACACCTGTCCGTCCATATGGCGGGAACTGACCCAGAGCCACCGTGGAAGTCTTGCTCTCTACCAAGTGCAGCAAGCGGAGTGCAGACCAGGGGCCGACCGCTTGTGCAGAAAACTAAACATGTGGCACGCGCTAAAAATGTACATTCTCAGACAACAGCCTCTGGGAACAGCACTGGAGGTGGGACTGTGGTTTCACTTCATGCTCTGCCATGGTTATAACCTACTATTTAAAAAACCTAAACTATTTGTTTTACCATCTTCTAAAGTAACCCTAGAACTCCGTGAATTTGACACTAGGGGAGCCTTGGCCGCGGAGGCGGGGGAGGTGTCACAGGGTGACTGGTCTGACTTGTTCATGGGGTGACTGAGGTACACTCTGACCAGGTGGGAACAGGCCAGGTGGAGCCTTAACCGTGCACTGTCTTCTCTGTCTCAGCAGCCAGAGGTGGGAGCGAGCCATGAGACCCTGCAAGGCAGCACCCCGGGCTCCGCGGTGGAGGAGACGTGGAAGGTCCAGAAGGAGCTGGAGGAGGAGACTGAGCGGAGGCAGCAGCTGGAGAAGGAGGTCAAGAGCGCCCAGGAAGAGATCCAGGCCCTGCAGAATCGGAGCCCGCAGGAAGCGGTGGTGCAGAAGCAGGTGCTGAAGAAGGTGCCAGACCCCGCGCTGGAGGAGAGCTTCCAGCAGATGCAGCGGACCCTGGTGGAGGAGCAGCACAAGAATCAGCTGCTGCAGGAGGAGCTGGAGGCGCTGCGGCTGCGGCTGCGCGCCCTGGAGCAGGAGACCAGGGATGGGGGGCAGGAGTACGTGGTCAAGGAGGTCCTGCGCATCGAGCCGGACCGAGCCCAGGCGGACGAAATCCTGAAGCTGAGGGAGGAGCTGGAGGAGCTGAGGCGGCAGAAGGGCACCCGGGAAGCGGAGGCGGCCCTCCTGCAGCAGCGCATCGCGGCCCTGGCCGAGGAGAAGGACCGGGCCCAGGAGAAGGTCACCGAGAAGGAGGTGGTAAAACTGCAGAATGACCCCCAACTGGAGGCCGAGTACCGGCAGCTACGGGCGGCCCAGCAGCGGGAGGGTAAGCTCAGGGAGGAGCATGAAGAGGAGCTGAGCTTCCTCCAAGACAAGCTGAAGAGGCTGGAGAAGGAACGGGCCATGGCAGAGGGGAAGATCGTGGTGAAGGAGGTGCTCAAGGTGGAAAGGGATGTGGCCACCGAGAGGGAGGTCGGCGACCTCCAACGCCAGTATGAGGAAGAGGCCGCCAAGGCTCGCAGCAACCAGAGGGAGAAGACTGAGCTGCTTCGCAAGATTTGGGCCCTGGAGGAGGAAAATGCCAGAGTGCTGGTGCAGGAGAAAGTGAGGGAGATTGTCCGGCCGGACCCCGAGGCAGAGAGGGAAGTCGCCGACCTCCGCCTGGAGCTTGTGGAGCAGGAGCGCAAGTACCGGGCGGCCGAGGAGCAGCTGAAGAGCTACCAGAGCGAGCTGGAGGCTCTCAGGAGGCGGGGCCCCCAGGTAGAGGTCAAAGAGGTGACTAAGGAAGTCATCAAGTATAAGACTGACCCCGAGATGGAGAAAGAGCTTCAGCGGCTCCGGGAGGAGATTGTGGACAAGACAAGACTTATTGAAAGGTGTGACTTGGAAATTTATCAGTTGAAGCAAGAGATCCAGTCCCTGAAAGACACCAAACCCCAGGTGCAGACCAAGGAGGTGGTCCAGGAGATCCTCCAGTTCCAGGAAGACCCCCAAACCAAAGAGGAAGTGGAGTCTCTGAGGGCCAGGCTCTCAGAGGAACAGAAGAAACAAGTGGATCTGGAACGAGAGCGGGCCTCCCAGGAGGAGAAGATCAGGCAGAGGGAGGAGGAGCTGTCCCAGGTGAAGGAGAAGGTGGTCCAGCAGGAGGTGGTCAGGTACGAGGAAGAGCCCAGCCTGCGGGCTGAGGTGGACGCCTTCACCGAGAGCATCGATGTGGAGCTGCGGCAGATCGACAACCTCCGCGGGGAGCTGCGGCGGCTGCAGCGCAGGCGCACGGAGCTCGAGCGCCAGCTGGAGGAGCTGGACCGCGAGCGGCAGGCGCGCAGGGAGGCCGAGCTGGAGGTGCAGCGCCTGAAGCAGCGGCTGGCCGACCTGGAGAAAGAGGAGGGGGAGGCCCGGGAGAAGGTGACCCTCAAGCAGAAGGTGGTGCTGCAGCAGGACCCGCAGCAGGCCAGGGAGCACTCACTGCTCAAAGTCCAGCTGGAGGAAGAAAGGCACCGGCGGCAGGTCCTGGAGAGCGAGCTCGAGACCCTGAAAAAGAAGCTCGCCAACCTGGAGAAGATGGAGGTCAAGGAGAAGGTGGTCTTCTCTGAAAGCGTCCAGGTCGAGAAAGGCGACACTGAACAAGAGATCCAGAAGCTCAAGAGCAGTCTGGAGGAGGAGAGCCGGAGCAAGAGGGAGCTGGACGCAGAAGTGAGTCGGCTGGAGGCCAAGCTGTCGGAGCTGGAGTTCTCCAACTCCAAGTCGTCCAAGGAGTTGGACTTCCTCAGGGAAGAAAACCACAGGCTGCAGCTGGAGCGGCAGAACCTGCAGCTCGAGACCCGGAGGCTCCAGTCGGAAATGGAAATGGCAGCCATAGAAACCCGAGACCTGAGAAACACCACCACTGTGGACCCGGGGACGAACCTGGACTCCAGACTGTGGTCCCTGGAGAGAGAGCTGGATGACCTCAAGAGGCTCTCCAAAGACAAAGACCTGGAGATCGATGAGCTGCAGAAGCGCCTGGGCTCCGTGGCCGTCAAGAGGGAGCAGAGAGAAAACCACCTGCGGCGCTCCATCGTGGTCATCGACCCCGACACAGGCCGGGAGCTGTCCCCAGAGGAAGCCCATCGGGCCGGCCTCATCGACTGGAACATGTTCGTGAAACTCAGGAGCCAGGAGTGTGACTGGGAGGAAATCTCGGTGAAGGGTCCCAGCGGGGAGTCCTCCGTGATCCACGACAGGAAGTCTGGCCGGAAGTTCTCCATTGAAGAGGCCCTGCAGAAAGGACGGCTGACCCCGGCTCAGTACGAGCGCTACGTCAACAAGGATATGTCCATCCAGGAGCTGGCCGTCCTGGTGTCTGGGCAGAAGTAGGCCCGGCCCGCCCCTTCCCCTCCCTGGCCTCCCTGTGCAGGTTCCAAACGTGTGCAGAGCTGAGCCCGTCACCCAAGCCCTTCTCGCTGTCATTCAACCTGGGTGAGGGACCTGCTTCATCCTGTGACTGGACAACCACGATTCCCCTCTTCTGTCCCTTTTCCTACACACTTCCATCAATAGACGACTTGTGTGACACCTGGAAGCATCCCAAAAAACTAGAGCACATGACAACCACAGTGGACGAGCAGCTCCACGTGCCGGCCTTCACACTCCAGGCGGACGTGCTCTAGGGCCGAAAGGCCTCCCTTCCACACGCCTTCAAGTGTACCAACGGACTGGGCCCCTCAGGGCTGCCAACTGCATTCACACACACCCCGGAATTCTGGCTGCGAGCCCACTTTCTGTCAGAGGCCTCCTGGGGCGACAGATCCGGGCTCTGTGCCAGAAAAGGCGCAAAGAAACCAGAACACTGTCTGGCCTTTGGTGCTAGAGTGAAGGTTAACTGTCAGCCAGACTGTCCCCAGAACACACATCATTCGAGAAGATGTAGTGGTTCTGAAATTAAAGTATTTTCATAACGGACGGTGTTGCTGTTGGCCTTAGTTTCAACGCCTTACGCGGCTTGTGTGTCAGCTCCTGGGTATTTAGGTATACTACACTATGCTTTTTCACTAAATGAATTTTAGGTTCTGTGTTATCTCACCTATTAGGGAAGGAAATGGGAATAAGGAACTCTATTTATAGTGTAAAAATAAACACCTGGTGGCTTGATTCTAGTTTCATGGTGTTTGTTCTTTCGCATGTGAAGCTTAGTTATTTACCCGGCTCCTCTGGGCTTCTGGCAGAAAGGGATATTCCACATCTACCTGTTCCTAGGGGAGGAAGAATTAGTTGCAAATATGGTAAAAAGAATTAGTTGGCAAAACGATGTTTTGGAAACCTTGAAACAATTTATTGAGGTGCTTTATACAAGATTAACAATCTCCACACCGCCCCCAATACCAACATCGTCGCGCCGCTGCACAAAAGCCACAGCCCCTCTCACACCTAAGGACCGGCTGCGCCAAAGAAAGCGCCGCAGCCCCAGGCCCCGGGAGCCCGTCTGCCAGCCCGTCTGCCCGGCCATGGCTGTTTAGGTCATTCACTCTTTCATTACCACAAATAAAGCATAACGAAGAAAAAGAAATCTCAAAAACTCCCCATCAAAGAAACGTTTCCCTGAGGCAAGAGGCATCACTAGATTCCTAAAAATGAGGGTATTCAGCTCCAGCTGCACACTCAATGGTACATGGGGAGGAGGGAGCGAGCGCTGCAGGGAAGGGGCCTGGGGTGTTCTTGGGTGGAGAAGCCTGGGGAGTTCCCACTGCTCAGTGTTCACGGAAGGCCTCTGCAAGGCTCTGAGCTCAGCAATACAAATCTCTTCTTTGGCTCTTTTGCTACTACCTAAGACTACTCTGTAAACAAACTGGGAACCCAAGATGCAAAAAATAGATCAATGAAGGGATAAGGAATCCACTTTAGCCAGATGTGAAACACAGGTTGGTTCTTACATTAAAAAAAATAATAAAATAAACACCAGAGGCCTAGCCGGATAGCTGATAGAGGTCTTGCTCCACTGGAAACCGGGCAAACCTCTGCATGAACTGTGAGTTACTGAGCACTGTACCCTGGAAGGCAGGAACCAAGAAAGCTGCCTGTACATTCTGAGGAGGCTGTTGACTCTTAACATATTTGCAATCACTTAGCTGAAGCAGTCAGTTCAGACAAGCCTTGCGGTGCACACTTCACAGGACAGGCAAGTGCCCCAAACATCCTTGTGAAGCAGCCGCCGGCCGAGCACGCTCCAGGGCAGCTGTCCCAGTCTGTCTCTGACGCACTCTCCAAGCTCATGGGTGCACCACCGTCAAGTCAGCGCACAGCCCTGCTGCCTGGAGAGCCCCAGGACGTCAAGGCCCGTTTCTGCACGGCAGACGCTTCACAGGGGCCTGTTCCTGCAGCTCTGCTGAGAATGGTTACTAAATAAAACAAACTGGAATGTCTGTGACTGGGAACCCTCATGTCCTTGGCCCTCCGGGATGAAGGGCTCTGGGGCTCTTCAGTCCGCCTGAATGAACTCTGAAAAAACAAAATGGGGGCCCTGGCTATACTGGGACCTGGGGTCTAGGGGCCCAGATGACCTTCAAGTCAGGACGGCACAGATTAGGATGTGCAACTGTAAAAAACTCAAACTATGTCTTAAATACAGACATATCTTTTTTAAAAAAGTCTTCATCTGAGATCCACTCAGAGGGCTGAATGGACAGGTGTCTAATTCTGCTCCACCATAAAGGCACTGGAATTTTGTCTTACTACAATATGACATGCGGAAAGCAGTCCCATTCTATCCAATGCATTAATGGTAATGATGAAATCTGGACCAAAATAAGTGTCTTTAAAAATCCTGTCACAATTGTTTAATCTACAAAGGTCTTTTCTCTGAACGAGCTTCATTGTCATGTTCAGCAGAGAAGCTGGCCCCCACCACGGTGAGCACGTGTTAGGTGTTCTAAGTATTTTTCAAAAAGACAAGGTAAGTCTCCCAGCTGTGTGTCAGCCTGGGTTTTTGTCCTGTGAGGATGGGACGGACGTCATGACCATCAGGGATCCCACTGTGGCCAGGAGGAGTCCCTGATCAGTAGGGCACCATGAGGTACTCTGACCAAGTGCCAGGGCCAGGCAGGTTTAAAACAGGTGTGCCCTGCTCTGCACTGACACCAGAGCTTTGTACATGACCCAGCACGCACCCCAGCCCAGAATTGCCCCTCCAACGATTGTCCATGACAGAGCCGCGGGGCCCGGGGCACCAGGCCTGTCAGTGCCTCCAGAGGAGCCCGGGCTGCTCCCCTCACTGAAGGCACATTGATCGCAGTGCCAAGAAACGCTCCCCTCGGCACTCACACCTTCACCGGAAGGAGACCAGCTGGCAAAAAGAGCATGGTGACTATCAGTCTCCGAGACCTACTTGGTCAGCTGCCACCCAGACCTAAGTTAGTCGGGCCTGTCCTCTGAAGAGATCACAATTTCCGTGGTACACCAGGCCCTTTTCCATGAAGCTGAGAAGCATCTAGAAAAGAACAAGCAAAAAGAACGCAAGTCTTTCAGGATCTCGGATTCCCCTAAGGCGGCAGTAACAGGAAGTCGAGGGGATCACTTCCCTAGCAAAAGCCCCTGAAAGCTGAGTGTTCCAACGATCAGACGAACCCAAACGCCCTCGACAGAGGCTGAGGTGCAGCCTGCAGTGTGCACGGCCCTCAGAGCACCTCGAGGGCAGGGGCTCTGCCACCGGAGCCACGTGTGTTCTCGGTCGCCACCCATGTCCCCTGGCAGGCTGGGCTCTGCTGTGGGGTCCCAAGACCGTACTGCACTCAAGCAGCAATGAGACTCTCACCCTCGGAACCCTCAGGTCCTCTGAGACCAGCTCAAGGTGCTAGAAGGCTAGCGTTCTGAGTCTGCACAGGAAGGAGAGCAAAGCAGACGCAGTCACACAGCTTTCCATTTACAAGCACTCAGTGGAACCCTCCAACCTGAAGAAGGTGTAAAGGAGACAGAAGTGGTACAAGAAAGCCCTCCCCCTGCCCCCCTCGTTTTTCTTAAGTCATGTTTCCAATGGCTCTTCAATTATTTTCTTTTAAAGTGTGACGTTCCTGAAAGCAAGCAGAGGCAGGGCTATCTTTTAAACCACAGGTCTCACCGAGGCAGTTCTGTGACCCCACATCAGCCTCGGAGCTACAGCCGCCGCCTCCAGTGTGTGAAGGGAGTCCGCTGCAGCCACCGCTTCTCTAGAGGCAAACGGTCCTTGTTCGCAGAGGCTTAGCCCCTTGCTTCCTTTCTCTAAAGCAGCAAAATTTCCACCTTACAAATCTTCGATCCCTTCTTACATGCAGATGGCCTCCGGCATTCACTAGGAACCTGTCAGCCTCAGGCCAGGGGGCCAGGGGCCCTCAGCCACTGTGGAGGCGCACACACTCGGAAGCATCCGGCCACAGGCATGCCCAGCCAGGCAGCTCCCTGTCTTACTGCCATCCTGGTGCCTGCGCACCAGGGCTCCCTCAGGCTCAGCGTCCTGCAGAAGAGCTCTCCCCTGACTGGTGTAGCCTCCCTGAGCCTCTCTGCAGCAGCTCGAGAGCAGTAAGAAGAGCAGGAGGCCAAAAGCAAGACCTCCTGAGGCTGCCCACCAGCGTCCCAGTAGGTGTGCACTTGAGAATCAGGTTCCAGCTGACTTCTCACAGCAACACCACACCCCCTTCTGAAAGCCACTGGTCTACAGAGATGAAAAGCAGGAAAAGAACACTGCCCCAGCTGTGTTCCCGAAGGTTTGCCTTCACCCCTGAATTCAACTGAAAGCTGCTCCACCTGAGCACACATGCTGGCATCACAGTCAAGGGTCCCTCCTAAAACCCTGCCACCGTGACATCGCTGTTGGGCTCTCCGTTTCACATAAAGTTTTGAGTACCTTTTGGGGTGCCTGGGTGGCTGAGTCAGTTAAGGGTCCAACTCATTTATTTTTGAGAGAGAGAGCAAGTGAGCCCAAGTTGGGAAGGGGCAGAAATGGAGAGAGAGAATCCGAAGCAGGCTCCACACTATCAGCACAGAACCCGATGGCAGGGCTTGAACTCACTAACGGTGAGATCATGACCTGAGCCAAAACCAAAGAGGGAGACGCTTAACTGACTGACCACCCAGGTACCAATTAAGGCATCTGATGCCTGATTTCAGCTCAGGTCATGATCTCCGGGTTCATAGGATCAAGCCCCACATCAGGTTCCATGATGACAGTGAAGAACCTGCTTGGGATTCTCTCTCTCTCTGTCCCTCTCTCTGCCCCTCCCCACCCCATGACTCTCACCCTCCCTCTCTCTAAACAAACACATAAATAAAGCTTTGAGAGCTTTCTGTTAGCTGGCAGCACCTGGAAGGTGTAACAGCTTAAATGTGAACACTTTTCAGTTCCCCAGTGAACCCTTGAAAATGAGCACCAATGTGAGCACCAAAATTAACTAAGAGAATTCCCCTGCTTCGAACACAGGCCATCACTACCTGCCCTGTGAGCACACAGGGTAAGGCCGACCCAGTGGTTATCCCAAGTGGAGAACGAGGGGAACTTCCGAAGGGGAAGCCTATGTTGATCTGAGTACCCAAAGAGCCAGAGCAGTGAAGGACAAACCAGGACAACACAGTGACAACGAGTGGAAGACACTGAACTCCCTGGCAGCAGACAAGGCATCTTAACGAGTGGAGAGCAGAATGGCGCATGGTGCGCGTGGCACTCTGACCACCTGGCAATTACCTGGCAGGCTCTGCGGGATGTGGGTGGACACGGCAGCGTGTGGGAGAGGCGCTGCACGGGGTGGGCTGGAGTGCAAGCCAGCCAGGAGACCTGAGAGAAAACAGGAGGGGAGAAAAGAACAAAACACACACATTGAAGACAGGAACAGAAAAGCTGCTTTGGTGGTCGAGAGCCCAGACAACCTACTGGACTGGTTCTGGGTCAGAACCCCAAGGGGAGGGGGCTCAGCACGGTTCCAGGGACACTGCCCCGGGTCACACACCAGACACACACAGGAACCCAGCATACAACAACAGAACGCATCAATCACAGCACAGGCAGTGGGAACCTCGTCCATCCAGCACAAGGAGAGAAGGAGAGAAGCACTTACTATGGTTGAGGCCATGGTGGAAGGTCCCAGGGGCAGGACCCGTGACGATGGCATCCTTGGAAACCCCTGCTTTGGCAGAGGACTCGGCGCTGAAGGAGACCACATGGAGGGGAAACTGGGAGATGATCCCTAGGGAGTTGGAGTTCATGGCTCCAGGCAGCTTCGGGCTGCCAGACTTGTAGGACGCAGACAGCAGATTTAAGGGTGAGGAGCTGGCCAGCAGCACAGCCCCACTCGTTCCTTTCTGGGGAGAAAACACAGCACAGTCAGAGCACCAGCCTTGTCCACAGCTCACTCACAAACAAAACCCGGTAACAGATGCGCAGGGCAGGGACCCACTTGTAGACCGCCCCTTGAGAAGGCAGCCCCTGCTCTGCTGCCCTCACAGGAAGGAAGAGGACAGTCTCTGAACTGGCATGTAGTGCAGCACCTGGGGGGCTCAGTCGGTTAAGCGTGTGACCTGGGTTCAGATCATGATCTCACGGCTCGTGGGTTCGAGCCCCGTGTCAGGCTCTGTGCTGACAGCTCAGAGCGCGGAGCCTGCTTCGGATTCTGTGTCTCCTTCCCTCTACCCCTCCCCTGCTCGCTCTCGCGCACACTCTCTCTCGCGCACGCTCTCTCTCTCAAAAATAAAAATAATAATAATAATAATAATAATAAAATAAACTGGCATGGAATAGCTCCCAGAACCATGTTCATTTAAAAAGCCAGGTATTGGGGTGCCTGGGTGGCTCAGTCGGTTGAGCGCACGACTTTGGCTCTGGTCATGATCTCAGTTAGTGAGTTCAAGCCCCGTGTCGGGCTCTGTGCTGGGCTCTGTGCTGACAGCTCAGAGCCTGGAGCCTGCTTCAGATTCTGTGTCTCCCTCTCTCTCTGACCCTCCCCTGCTCACGCTCTCTCTCTTAAAAATAAAGAAAACATTAAAAAATAAAAATAAAAATAAAAAATAAAATGTCAGGTGTTAAATATGCCTCCTTTGTGCAAGAAAGGAAGACCACCTTACACAGACATCCACAGATGTAGACATATAGAAACACCAGAGTGTTCATATTTATATACACTACATACACACACACACGCAATTTGTATGTTTTGAACCTGGTCTTTAGAAAAGAATCAGAAAACCCTGGCAACTAAGCAACACAGTACCTTGCAGGGGTGGTAGCTGGGTAGAGGTAGGTGAGACCTTGCTGAACATACCTTTCTATAGTTCTGTCTTTGTCACTGCAGAGTCATTTTATACATTAGAAACATGAAAACAATTGCTGGCTCTCATTTCCCCAGCCTATATCCAAACTTCTTGTAATTACCTACCAGCAAGCCTCATCGACCACTGGACTCTGTCAAATTGCCTTGGTCTGATCTGCAGTGTCCTTTAAAATCCAACCAAAAGGGAATCACTCTTACAAGTTACTCATTTCCTGGGGCATGAACACCTCCACAAAACTCATGATCTAAGAGATGATACCATATTCATTTCCTTGTTCTGAGAGATGGATAAATAGGAGGCTATGAAATAGGAAAGGAGTTTTGTGGCTCATTTTATGCCACCCAGGATCATAGCATTGCTGCAAACTGGTCCTTTCTCTCTGCTCATCCTCACAAGTTTCAGGCTCTCCTGGGATTCCTACCACTAGCAAAGCAAAGACCTGATAACAGGAAGCCCAGTCCTCCTTCCGATTTCTGGGCTCACTGTTCCTACCTGACCTTCAGTGTCAGATCTCACTCTCCGACCAGGGCAAGGCAAGTAGCCCTGTCCACAAGACCCATGAGGGGCGGGCTGCTGTGCCAGGACACTCACTGGCAAGGAGGTAGACGATGTCATGCTGCTAACTGCGCTGGACTTCAGGGAGGAGGTCAGTAGCTTTGCCACTCCCTGGGTCCCACCACTGGAGTCTCCATTTGGACCACCCGGAGGGGCCACCAGGGTCAACTTCTGGGAAACGGGTGGTTTTTTCACTGCAGAGCCTGGGACGGGTCTGCTAGCAGACTGTCCTGCAGAGGGAGGCTGTACGCTGGGGAGCAGGTTCCCGGAAGTGGAGCTCTGGACTGGTGCTCCTCCTGAGGAAGAGCTGCCAGAAGAAACCCCATGTTTAGAGACAGAGCTGGCAAAGGGACTATTCTTGTAAGACGGCCCTGAAGAGCTGGCTGAGTGTTTTGCTGGATGGCTCAGGGCAGTGGAGGACGAGGCTGGGGTCTTATGAGAGTTGCTGCTGGAGGCCAGCGTGCCTCCTGAAGAGGCCGGCGTGGACGGATGGAAGCTCTGGCCTTTGGTTGCTGTCTTCACAAGCTGGAGGAGGGAACGATGGCACTGTGGGGAGGAAGGCTTGGGGCCCTGGAGCTTATTGACAAAAGGAGTTGGGGGGGTGAAGCTCTTCTGCTGTTGAGCGCCCGCATGAAACACTTTCACTTGGGGGCCGGGCACAGGAGCTGCCGCCTGGGGTGTGTGAGACGTCCGTTGCAAGCCGTGGTGCTTTGCTTTGGACTGGTGCGCTTCCGGCAGGCCCTTGCTGAGCACAGGCTGACAGGATAGCTCTTTGTAGCCAGAAGCCTCTGGTTTTTTCTCCTGAGAGGGCTGCCCCAGTGCCAAAGCCTGTTCAGCCAGAAAATTGAGGGGAGACTGCAGAGAACTAGAAGGTGGTGGGGCGGAAGGGTTGGGCTTCGGGAAGTTCCTCTTCTCATCTGCACATACGGCGCCTACGATCTTCTCTGCAGGTGCTTTTGGGGGTGCGGGCAGTGTGAACTCAGAGCTCCCACTTGCTCTGCTGTTCAGCACAGCCAGTTCCTTAGACACAGCCTCCAATGAGGAAGCTGAATTACGGATCAAGTCTCCGTCCAACGAGTCCTCTAGGTTGATAGGACCAGGATTCGCAAGGTTGCCAGATGCCTGGGATGAGAGTTCCCTGTTTGTGGCCCCAATGCTCAGGCCTCCTCCCGCGTGTTCTGAAGGCAAAGCCAGGGGGCCGCCAATCTGGCCTGATGGGACGGAAACCTTTTTATCAGGCTTAGAAGAGGATTCCTAAAGGAAAGTGGAAATTCCAATGGTTAGAAACGTCCAAAGATGCCAACACTGGCCCTGTGGTAAGGACGCAAATGTGAGAGCACCACGAGGCCCGAAAGCCCTGGCCTTCCTGCACGGTCACAGAACAAGAGAGGCGGCTGCTACCCCTTCACCCCCGCCAGCTCAGGTCTGGCTGGCTGGGACTGGCTTACCCAGCATGCTTTCTTGCTAAGTACACATCCACCCACAAAGAGACTCTTCTTCTGTTTCTGAGAAAGTATAATACTCCAGCAAGAGATGGCTCTCCCTGTTGGCCTCACCTTGTCCCAGAGTGCTCCCAGCTGCAATCAGAAAACGATGCATGGCATGAGAATTGCCTCAAATTAGCTTTCTTTTCCTCCCTGGTCTCTCTAGCATCTGTCTCCTCAGCTGGGTGCAAAGGAGAAGTCCTGTCATGGGAGCAAGAACAGGGCCCACTCCTCACTGCCACATCCGGAGTGCTTACTGCCATGTATCTCGGATACCGTAGGAGCTCAGCAGATACTTAGGAATACAGAATTTGCACAGCTTACTCCCATAGACTAGGTGTAGTTAAGGGCACTATAAAGCCTCAGGAACTGGTAAAAGTTTTGGTAAAATAGCAAATTTTTCTACACTGAGAGGTTTCTGCAATGCCGGAGATGGTTCTTGGTCTCCACTCTCTGCCCACTGTACTCCATCCATCTCTGCCAGGCGAATGCAGCAAAGCCAGCTGTCCTCCAGGCTCACCGCTTGGCTGGCAGTGAGTGCTCTTCCATGAAAAAACCACCACCACACTGTAAGCATCTGCAGGGGCCCTTCACTCCTCAGAGGGCTGTCAGGAGACCTCACCTGGTGGAAGAAATCTCTCCTCCTCCTCCACCACCACCACAGCTGACCACGCGGGTACCATCTCCTAGGACTAAGGCAGGAAGATACTGCCTGGCCCAGCTCAGGTCTCTGCCCTGCCAACCTCAGGCACCTGTGGTGGGCCAGGCTGCCTCTTGGTATACCGTCAAGAATGCCATCCTGAAGAGCTGCCCCCAGCGCAGCACAGCTCGAGGAGCTGCATGGTCACCTGAGAGGTTTCACACACATGGCTAGAGGATGGAGAATGGCACAGGACCAGAGCAGGCTGACTCACCTTCATCTTGATTTTGGAAGAGGCCATTACTTTCTTCTTGGCCCTGGTTAAAGGAATGAACACAGAAAAGGTTTAGAGGAAACCCACAAAGCAGACGAAAATAACAGTGGTCCCCAGAAGAGAAAAGACAGAGACACTCACAGGATTGATGTCAGGTGCCCATGGCCTCGTCTGCTCTCCTTAAACAAAGTCCTGAAACAGAGAACACTGGATGGTCTGCGCAAGACCCAAGAGCAGGCACTCTGCTTCTAGGGCTTTCCTACCACCCCTGGTACTCAGTAGCTATTAAGCCTTAAATGTTAAGTGGACCAGTGTGCTGGATTCCTAGAAGAATCTAAAGTAGCTGCACTGGCCACTCAAAAGTGAAGAGCCTAGGAGTGATTCAAAAAGCTTTGGCTCTGCCCTAAAATTTCTCACAGGAGTTTTCTTCTGAAGACAACAGTGCTTTCCGTATTGCTGCGGAGGGGATTCTTACCCCTTCCAAAGGTCAAATGCAGAGTGACCCAAAGCATGTCTTTTTCCAGGGAAACACAACAAAATTTTATGACCCTCCCTATGCACTTTAGGAGGGGTGCCTGGGTGGCTCAGTAGGTTAAGCGTCAGACTTCACAGGCCATCATCTCATGGCCTATTGAGTTCGAGGCCCACATCAGGCTCTTTGCTGTCAGCACACAAAGCCTGCTTAGGATCCTTTGTCTCCCTCTCTGTCCCTCCCCTGCTTGTGCGCACGCTCTCTCAAAAATAAACTTAAAAAAAAAAAAGTAAGTCAATCTATAAAGGAAGAAGAGCAATCTCACCTAAAGAAGGGACAGAGACAAGGAGGCTCCATGGTTTGGACTCTGGGAAGGTGGTGGAGTAGGAGGCGCCAGGAACTGCCCCCCCACCTGGACAACATACTGCACTAGTATGACCTGCCTACTGTCTGGGACCCCTAGGGTGTGTTGAAGGCTTACCACGGGGGGCGGGGCGAGGGGGGGGGGTGCGTGCTGGAGGTAAAGTGCTGTCAATTTCAACTCCTAGCACTAGTGCAGTCCCTGTCCCAGCCCCGAGGCAGGGAGGCGCACACATGCGCCTCGAGCAGCTTGCACGCACCTCGTGGGGAGCTAGGGCAGGCCAAAAGGACCCTCCTCCAACTATCAGGAGCGCTAATGGCTGCTTTTCATCACAGAGGTGCAAAGAGGTGAGCAACCACTGCTGTCCCCTTCCACCACCCACTGTTGCACGCCCCCAGCCCCTCGGGCTGAGGTGACTCCCAGGAGATTTCAAAAACCAGTGCCCTTTGTCCCCACTTCATTTGTTCACTTTCCCACTTTGAGGAGCCAAACATTAAAAACCAGAACATTCAAAACAACTGCATATATGGGGGAAAATGAGAAAGTGACTACACAAGTATGAGGAAGGGCTTGGCCAAGACTTGGGAAGACCATTCACACCGCAGGCTGCTCAGGCTGCTGGCACAGAGATGGCCCACAACATTCACAGAAACAAAATTGATCAAGAGAACGGTGACCATAGTTAACAATACTGAACTGTAAATTTGAAAGTTGCCCAGAGAGTCAATCTTGTAAGAATTCTCCTCCAAGAAAAGAAAAATTGTGACTATGTGAGGTGATGGGACGTTCCCTCCCTAGAAAGTAAAAAGATGTAAGAACAAAATGGAAAAAAATAAAAAGATGTAAAACCTAAAAAGAAATCAAAGACAGATTCTGCAGCTTTAAAGTGCAATAACTGAAATGAAAAATTCCCTGGAGATGTTTGAACACAGATGTGAGCGGGCAGAAGAAAGAGTCCACAAACTTGGAGAGAGGATAACGGAAATCACCAAGTCTGAGGAACAGAGAGAAAAAAGACTGAAGAAAAGTGAACAGGGCATAGGAGATGTGCTGCAACCCCATCACTTGGAGCAGCACACACACCACACGCTGTACAAGTCCCAGAAGGAGAAGAGAGAGAGAAAAGGGCAGAGAGAATAGTGAACAAAATACTAGCCAAACCCCCCCTAAATCTGGTTAAAGAGATGAACATAAAAATCCAAGAAGCTCGAAGAACTCCAAGATGAACCCCACACAAAGAAACAGTATGATCAAACTTTTTTTTTAAAGTTTTTATTTATTTTGAAAGAGAGAGAGAGAAAGAGAGCGAGAGCGAGCACAGCCATGAGCAGAAGAGGGGCACAGAGCGAGGGGAAAGAGAGATTCCCAAGCAGGCTCCATGATGTCAATGCAGAGTCCTGTGAGGGGCTTGATCTCTCAAACCAGGAGATCATGACCTGAACCAAAAATCAAGAGTGGACACTTTATCGACTGAGCCACCCAGGAGCCCCTATAATCAAACTTTTAAAACACAGAGACAGAATCTTGAAAGCCCAAAGAGACTCGTAAATCATCATTTAAATTATCAACAGATTTCTCATCATAAATTTGGGAGGTCAGAAGATAGTGAGTTAATATATTCGAAGTGTTTAAAAAAAAAAAAAAAGGTTAAACAAGAATCCAAATCCAGCAAAACTGTCCTTCAAAAGTGGGGGAATTATTAAGATACTTGCAGCTGGGGCGCCTGGGTGGCTCAGCTGGTTAAGCGTCCGACTCCTGATTTCAGCTCAGGTCATGATCTCACGGTTTTAAGACTGAGCCCCAAGTCAGGCTCCATGGAGCCTGCTGGAGATTCTCTCTCTCCCTCTCTCTCTGCCCCTCCCCCCTGCTTATGCTTGCTCTCTCTCTCAAAATAAAGATTTATATATGTATGTATATATGTGTGTGTGTGTGTGTGTACATATTATTTTTTTTTTAAAGATGCTCACAGATGGACAAGAGCTGAAGAAAATCGTGAGCACTAGACTACCCTAAAGGAAATGCTCAAGGGTGCCCTGTGAGGTCAAATAAAAGGACACCAGACAGTACTTCAAAGCCATGTGAAGAAATAAGGATCTCAGAAATGTAAATACAAGGGCAATTATAACAGCTAGTATTCTCATAAAAAATGGTTTGTAACTGTGCTTTTTATTTTCTACAGGATTTAAGAGACTAAAACTTTCAAAGAAAAAAAGCAATTAATATTATAAAAGCTAGCATTACTATCACTTTGGTTTTTAACTCTAAATCTTGTTTTCTACCTAATGTAAGACACTAATGCATTTCTAAAAATTATTAGCTTATGTTTTGGAGCACATAATGTATAAAAATGTAATTCTGTGATATCAACAACCAAAAGGGGTGGGGGACAGAACTATAGGGAGCAGAGTTTTCCAGGTCACTGAGATAAAGCCCTTCCTTATCACTAATTACTTTAAATATGAATGGATCAAACTTTCCAATCAAAACACTGAGATTGGAAGAATGGATAAACAACTCAACGCTGTCTACAAGAAACTCACTTAAGATCCAAATGCAAAAACAAGTTGAAGGTGAAAGGGTAAAAGAATATATTCCACACCAAGAGTAACCACAGAAGGCAGGGCATCAGACGAAAGAGACTTTAAATCAAGAAATATTACAAGACAAAAAAGGTCATTATGTATTAATAAAGACTTCAATATAGCAGGAAGATATAATAATCATAAACATTCCTGCAACTGAGGCAAAAACTGACAGAACTGGAGGGAGAAACAGAGAATCTTACAGTAATAGTTGGAGGCATCAATACCCCAATCAGAATAATGGATAGAACAACCAGAAAGAAAACAAACAATAGAAGACTTAACACATAAACCAGCGAGATCTAACAGACATACCCAACAACAGAATACATATTCATATCACGTGCACATGATACATTTCCCAGGATGGAGGCCACAAATTAAGTCTCAAGAGATTTAAAAAGATAAACATTATACAGAGTATCTTCTCTGACCATAAGACGATATAGTTACAAATTAGTAACAGAAGGAAAACTGACGAGTTCACAAATCTGTAGAAATCAGAACACATACTTTTTAAACAGTCAATGGATCAAAGAAAAAAAAATCACAAAGGAAATTAGAAAATACTTGAAAGAGGGGCGCCTGGGTGGCTCAGTCGGTTAAGCGTCCCACTTCAGCTCAGGTCATGATCTCATGGTTCGGGGGTTCGAGCCCCACGTCAGGCTCTGTGCTGACAGCTCAGAGCCCAGAGCCTGTCTTCGGATTCTGTGTCTCCCTCTCTCTCTGACCCTCCCCTGCTCACGCTCTCTCAAAAATGAATAAAAACATTAAAAAATTACATTAAAAGAAAGAAAATACTTAAAAAATGGGTGAAAAGGAAAATATACCAAAACTTAACAGACACACCGAAAAGGATGATAAGAGGGTACTTATAGCTATAAATGTTTAAAAACAATCAAATCAACAACCTAACTTTACAACTTAAGGAACCAGTAAAATAACAGACCTAAAGCAAGCAGAAGGAAGGAAACACTGGAGCTCAGAGCATAAACAAACAAAACAGAATAAATAGAGAAAAATCAGATCAACACAATTGACAAATCTTTAGCCAGATGGGCTAAGAAATGTTCAAGAGAGGAGACTCAAATTACCAAAATCAGGAATGAAAGTGGGGATGTTACTACTAATTCTACAAATAAAAAGGATTGTTAAGAGAGTACTATGAATAACTGCGCACGAACAAACTGGATTACCTAGTTAAAATGGACAAATTCCCAGAAACACAAAACCTACCAACACTAAATCCCAAAGAAATAAAAATTCTGACTAGAGCTTTAACTAGCAAGGGGACTGAGTCTATGATCAAAAATCTCCCGACAAAGCAAAGATCCAGATCTGATGGCTTCATGAGTGGATTCTACCAAGTATTTTAAGTACTACCAATCCTTCTCTAACTTTTCCAAAAAACTGAAGAAGAAGGAATACTTAGAAATTCATTCTATAAAGCCAGTGTTACCCTGATATCAAAGCCAGGCAAAGACACTACAAGAAAACTACAGACCAATATCCTGTATTAACACCAATGTAAAACTCCCCAACAAAATACTAGTAAACAGAATTTAGGAGCAGGTTAAAAAGATTATATATCATGTCCAGGGGCGCCTGGGTGGCTCAGTCGGTTAAGCATCTGACTTTGGCCCAGGTCATGATCTTGCAGTTTATGAGTTCGAGCCCCGCGTCGGGCTCTGTGCTGACAGCTCAGGGCCTGCAGCCTGCTTCGGATTCTGTTTCCCTCTCTCTCTGCCCCTCCCCCACTCGTGCTCGGTTTCTGTCTCAACAATAAACAAACATAAAAAAAATTAAAAAAGAGGATACATCATGTCAAAATGAGATTTATGCCTGGAATGCAAGAGTGGTTTCATATACGAAAACACCACATCAACAGAATGAAGGAATAAAACCCCACGTGATCATCTCAATTGATGTAGAAAAGACATACGACAAAATTCAACACCCTTTCATGATAAAAACACTTAAACTAGGAAGAGAAGAAAACTACTCCCACATAATAAAAGCCAGGTATGAACACCCCCGCCCCCGCAAACATCATACTCAATGGTGAAAGGTTGAAAGCATTTCCTCTAAGATCATGAACAAGGTAAGAATGCTTGCTTTCACCACTTCTATTCAACACAGTGCTAGGAGTTCTAGCCAGGGCAGTTAGGCAAGAAAGAGAAACAAAAGGCATCCAAAGTGGAGAAGAAGTAAGCTGATCTCTGTGTGCGGAGCATATGATCTTTTAGGTAGAGAACTCTACAGATCCCAAAAAGTCTTCAGAATAAATTTTGCAAAGTAGGATATAAAATCAACACAGAAAAAAATCAGTTGCATTTCTGTACACAGAAAGTGAACAATTTAAAAAAGAAATTACAAAAATAACTCCATTCACAACATCATCAAAAAACAAAACAAAAACCAGGAATTAACCTCACCAAGGATGGAAGAGACTTGCACAATGAAAATGACAAAGCATTGCTAAAAGAAATTAATCAATGGAAATACATCCCACCATGGATTGGACTTAATATTACTAAAATATCAATACTACCCAAAGCAATCTACAGATTCAATGCAATCCCTAGCAAAATCCTAATGACTATTCTTTGCAGAAATAGAAAAACCCATCCTAAAATTCATAGGGAATTTCAAAGGCCCCTACATAGCCAAAATAATCTTGAAAAAGAATAAAGCTGGAAAATCACACTTCTTGATTTCAAAACTTACTACAAAGCTACAGTAATCCACACAGTGTGCTACTGGCATAAAAGCAGACACATGAACCAACGGAAGAGAACAGAGAACCCAGAAATAAGCCCTCACATGTATAGTAAAATGATTTTCGACAAAGGTGCAAAGACCAATGAGGGAAGCACAACCTTTTCAACAGATAGTGCTGGGAAAACTGGACATCCACATGCAAAAAAATGAAGTTGGACCCTTAACACCATATACAAAAATTAACTCAGCTTCATGACACTGGATCTGACTATGGTATCTTACATAGGACATCAAAGACAGAAGCAACAAAAAGTAGACAAATTAGACTTCATTAAATTTAAAAATTTTGCATATCGAGAGGTGCCTGGGTGGCTCAAGTCGGTTGAGCATCTGACTCTTGATTTCAGCTCAGTTCCTTATCTCACGGTTCTGAGATCAAGCCCCACGTTGAGCTCCACACTGAGCGTGACTCCTGCTTGGGATTCTCCTCTCCCCACCCCCCACCATGCTCTCTCTCTCAAAATAAACATTTTAAAAAAATGTTTTGCATCCATCAAAAGATACTACCACAGAGAAAAATGGCAACTTACAAAATAAAATATTTGTAAATCACATCTGTTAAGGGATTAATATTCAGAAGACAAAAAGAACTCCTAAAATAATAAAACAAATAACCCCATTAAAAAATGGGCAAAGGACTTACAAAAAGATAAATAAATGGTCTAATAGTATATTAAATGATGCTCAACATCATGAATCCCCAGGAAAATCCAATCAAATACATAGGGAGATACCACATCACAACCATTACAATAGCTACTATCAAAAACCAACATCAAGTATTGACAAGGATGTAGATGAATTGGAATCCCTGTGAACTGTTGGTGGAAATACAAAATGATAAAACCACTAAGGAAAACAATGATGGTTCCTCAACAATTAAACAGACAGGGGCACCTAGTGGCTCAGTTAAGAGTCCAACTCTTGGTTTCAGCTCAGGTCATGATCTTGTGGTTTGTTGGTTCGAGCCCTGTGTCAGGCTCTGCACTGGCATCTCAGAGCCTGCTTGGGACTTTCTCTCTTTCCCTCC
Source organism: Cryptoprocta ferox (assembly GCA_028646485.1). NCBI lineage: Eukaryota > Metazoa > Chordata > Mammalia > Carnivora > Eupleridae > Cryptoprocta > Cryptoprocta ferox. The sequence continues at coordinate 3,739,065 of CM053564.1, read as the reverse complement.
CTCCCTGCCCCTTCCCTGCTCACAAACACACTCTCTCTCTCTCTCAAATAAATTAACATTAATGACGATATTAAACATACAATTACCATGTGATCCAGCAATTCCACTTCTCGGTGTATACACAGAAGACCTGAAAGCAGGGTGTCAAAGAGGTATTTGTACGCTCTAGATCATAACAACATTGCTCACAACAGCTAAAACCTAAGTATCAACGGATGAATGGATAAGTAAAATGTGGTCTGTACATATAACGCAATTTTATTCTGCCTTAAAAAGGAAAGAAATTCTGTAATGTGTAATACAAACAAATCCTTGGGAATATAATACTAAGTGAAATAAGCCAGTTACAAAAAGAGAAATTTTGTATGATGCCACTTACAAGAATTACTCAGAGTGGTCAAAATTATAGACAGAAAGTAGAATGATGGTCAGAGAATCTGAGGGCGTGGGGGAAACACGGACTTATTGTTCAACGGGTGCAGAGTTTTCAGTTTTAGAAGACGAAGAGTTATGGAAATGGATAGCGATGGTTGCAAAAACAACATGAACATACTTAAAACCACTGCGCTGTGCACCTAAAAATGGTTCAGATGAATTTTATATAAAGTGTATTTTCCACATTAAAAAAAAAAGCACAGAGCACTAGCTCCAGGCTAACTTTCCCGTTGTGTATTGCAGAGTCCATTCTCATGGGAAGCTACACAATACAGAAGTTTAGCACTTAACTCCAAGAAGCAGCCAGCCCTGCCCCTCGCAAATGAGACTTCTGTTCAGAAAGGGAAGACGTTTCCAAGATGAATCTACTTCTCAACTTCTCCCAAGAGCCATTATCTCAAAATAGGTAAGAGCACAGTGATGTGGGAAGAACATGCAGCCAACTCCAAACTGAAGTGTGACAAAGAATACAAAATCCCACAGGTAACTTCCCTCTTCAAGGGAAGAGTAAGAGCAATCAGTGTGCCCCCACAACTCCTCGAGCGCCACCAGAGCTGAGGCTGACTCCCTGAGGGAGGAGACCCTGTTGGTCTGGCACGACAGAAGCACTCAACTATGTCCTAATGGCAAGAACACTCCACATCAGCACCACAGTGACCGCACTGGCTGCTCGCGGCCCTCACCTGGCCTGCATCCAGCCTTTGGGCCACAGAGGTTTGACCTCAGCATCCAGAAAAGCCTTCACATAGTCCTCCCAAGACTGGGTCTTGTTATTCCTCTCCAGATCGTAGCTCTCCAGTTTTATCTTCACCACGTGGCAGAGCAGCTCCCTGAAGAGTAAGCAGAAGTCAGAAACTTCAAACTACCCCAAATCCTTCTTTCAAGGTTTCAATTATGTGCTTTCAGCAGCCCTGATTAAAGTAAATGATTCTAACCTTCATTAGAAACACGGGAACATGCTCAGACACTGGCCCCACAAACCCTCCAATGAGGCAAGGTCCCAGTTTGGGCACACCTGATTTCATCATTCCACTGGAATTTCTTCCGGGGTCCCATTATCCTCCTGCCCCCCTTTTCTTCATCTTCTTCCTCATCAGAGCAAATCCGCTCCCTCTGCTCCTTGTCTTTCTCCTCTTCCAGCATCCTATAGCATGAACAGAATCAATGGGACCCTAAGGGTCACAGTCACAAAAGAACAACTTCCTCCCACTCACCGCCTCCCCACTTGCCCACCCCTGCCCTGGTCTTCTAAGAAAAGGTGCAAATGCTGCAGAAGAGCCAACAGTCTCATTCACAAATGTAATAATGAAAACAAAACAAAACAGAAAAAAAAAAAAACAAACAAAAAAGGAAGAGAAAGGTTAGGAGGATGATGTCCTGTGAGAGTGATGGGACACACTTACTTGGCGACCTTGGCCTGTGTGTGTGCCTGGCACTCATCTTGGTACTTGGCCATCTGCTCTGGCATTGCTCTTCCAATGGCCTCCTTAAGCTTCTGGAGAGGCTCCTTCAGACGCCCCCCCTGCAGGAAGCAGGACACAGTTTAAGACTGGTTTTTGCATCACTTCCTATACCAAGGACACGCTATTGGAATAACTGCACGAGGGCGGTACAAGAGCAGAGGGGGCATCTGTGAAGACTCAGTCACCCTCTCTGCCGGGCCCTAGAGCCAAGAGACTCCATTCCAAAGTCACCCACCTGTTCATAGAGGTGAAGTTTCCGAGCACGTTTAACCAGTGTGTCCTTGCTGCAGGGCAGGAATGAAGCAAGATAGGCATATACCCCAGAACGGATTTGGCTACTCAGCTCCCGAGTTTGCACCTCTATGCTGAAGAACAGAACAGAGTCATCAAGGGTCCGCAGCCCACTGGAGCAGATTCTCTCCTCATTAGGTCACCCTACCACAGACAGGAAAACTAACAGCCAAGAATAGGTCAAACCTTATGTCACTGGTCACACAATGTAACCGGGTGACCAGTGCAACAGATCTCCAGTAGTCACCAAATCAGAATTCCCACACTTGATGAACTTGGTTGGTTAGGTAAAGAGGGTCAAAACCCACAGGTCAAAGTCAAGACCAAGTCAAAGGTAGTCAGGAAAACAGAACCCGAGAGAACAAACTCTGAAGTACTAAGTATCACAAACAACAGGAACATAAGAGCTTTCAAAATGGAAAGTGATTGAGTTACTTGGTGTGGCCAGGAAATACTTTCCAACAGCGTTTCCTTTTTTCCCAGTTCTATCCCTGATTAGGAGGTCAGGGAAGTCCTCACCCCTCCCAGTGTCCCCAACTAGATCAGCAGAAAAATATTTGTCTTCAATCCCTCGAGCTCTCTTTACCCAGCATGCTCCAGCAGGCTACTGTTCACACAAATCTCTTGTGTGTGCTGACCCTCAGGTGCTCTCTAGAATCCAGGCTTACTGACCCAAGAGGCCAATCCCGATCCTGGTCATTTGCTAGTATATTCCCAAATCTTGACAACTGTTCTTACATGTGTAAAATCCTCAGTTGTTGAACAATAAGCTTCCTCTACCACATAAGGCAACTGAGAGAGAAGCTGGCAAGGCTGGAGGACTGGATACCAAGAAGCTGGTTTGGATTTATATATGTGATTTTTCTGCTTTTTAATCCAATCCATACAATGCAACATCTCAGAGGTTCAGACGTACTGGAGAAGTGTCAGTGGATGATATGTATATTCCCTGGCCTTGGGAGAAGTGAGAGCGAGAGGAGAATGACCCCAGGAGACCAGGCTCCCGAGGCTGCACAAAGTTATCTCTTATTTTTCCGCACAGGCAAGCAACACCTTTTCTCTCATCTCATACTTGCCAAGAACTCCTCTTCCAACTGGCCATGATCCTTATATACAGTGTTCTATTAATACCTGCTGCTTAAGGCTAGTTAAGATGTACCATCTCCTGGAAACAGGTATTTGGTGTGCCCAAGCCCCTTAAGAAAGAAAAAAAAAAAGAGTAAGAGTGCCAGGGTAGCTCAGTCGGGTGAGCGTCTGACTCTTGATTTCGGCTCAGGTCATGATCTCGCAGCTCACTGGTTCAAGCCCCACATCGGGCTCTGTGCGAACAATGTGGAGACTGCTTGGGAGTCTCTCTCCCTCTCTCTCTCTCTCTCTCTCTCTCTCTCCCCTTTCCTGGCTTGTGCTCTCTTTCTCTCAAAATAAATATAAGTAAACTTAAAAATAAACAAACAAACAAAAGGAAAATAATCACTGTTTTTTCCCTTCACAAGCAGTCATCTTTAGGTAGTTCAATCCATGCCCATTTCCCCTGGCTGCACAACCCAAGCATGGTGACAGCAGACACGTGTAAACAAAAGATACTCACTCTAAGAGGGTGCCATTAACATCCTGGGTGAAGAACTTCTGTCTGCTCTCTCCTTCAGCAGCTCTGGCAGCCTGGTTCACAGCAGACAGTAACATCTGTTAGTGCACTTTCCTCACACAGCCACACATTCACCCACAGGCACAAGGCCACTCCTTCCCTACAGAGCACCTGCTGATCAGTAAAATCCTCACTCAGCCCTAGATTAAGTTCACCTATCATCACCCTATGCTCCCGAATTGGTATATCCAGCTTTTTTCAAATGCTGCTGAAGCATCTATGGACTGTCCGTTCTCCCCAGGACTTGGAACACCATCACATAAAACTCAATCATACAGAGTCAAAGCAATCATGACACACTGGATTCAACGAGCTAGTTACCTCCTGGGACCAGCACTCTATCAACTCAAATGTGAGTTGGAATTTCCATCCTTCTCCAGTACAAAAACAATCAACAACTTGAACAAACCTACAAGATGAGAAAATCTTTATCCCTGTCACCCCTAAATAATAACAATGTGCTACTTTAGCACTTAAGGACATTGTGATTCTTGGGAAATTCACAATCCACTTACAGTTTATCACACACTCTATTATCCAGGCCATCTTAACCACTAACACACCTTCCTACCTATTGACACAAGGCATAGTACTATACAGTCTTTTGCTTCCCACCAGAACACAGTCAGCACCCCGCATGGCAGCCACAGCAGGCAGCCAGGGCACTAAGTGCAGAAGTCAGGAAAGCAATCTTGGCAAAAGTCTGAACCATTGGCTGCATACTGGAATTACCTGGCGGCTTCCCCCACCCCAGACCAACTGCATCAGAATCTCTGGGGACAAGGCCCAGGAATCTGCATTCTCTAAAAGTAACCCTGGTAACGCTAATGTGCAGAGGAGATTGAAAACCCTGACCTAAACCCAAGAGTTGTTGGTCCAAAGGCTTTAGGCAAAATAAAATATCTAAAATCAGGTTTGATCTAGAATAATGATGGGAAACAAAGGCAGTGAGATTCTTGTCTTAAAACGAATGATCAACCCTGATCAACCCCTCTGAGACTACAGGCACTGAGAACCACCCTCCACCTTCCTGTCCCCTCACGTGTGTTCCCTCATTATAGCCTCTGGGACCTATTCCCACCTCTGACTGCTCCCTGTCTGTCATTAGCTCCTAAACAGTAACAGAGCCAAGACTCTAGCTAAACCTATCTTCTCCGGATACCTTCTACGCCTTCATAGCTTTGAAATAACAAATAATGTGTGTAGATCTCTCGAATCTAACTTCTAAGCTCTGGATTAGAATTTCCAATTACTTCTGTAAATGGATGATCCCCCGGTACGGACACACAACTTACCCAAAACCAAACCCACCAGTTTCTGCTCCTCCTCCGGTGTTCCCCACTTCTAATATATGCTCCATCCTCCTGAAATCCTTCCACTCCCTTCTTTAAAACCCTTAGGTAGCTCTCTCCAAGCCCAGAATCAAACCCAAACTCCTTTACGTGGCATTTATGATTCCCATTCCCCACCACATTCCAGGGGGTCCCCACCATCCAACCGTTCAGCGACTCCTCGTCCAATCTCAGCTCTATGCCCTGGCTTCCTATAAGGGCATCTCTCCACTGAGCCTGGCCAAGCCTGTTGCCTCCAGTCTGGTTCCTACGTACCTAAGGAGGTTCTTTCTTATCTCCTCAAGTCTGGCTGTCCACCTGACCATCTGCTTGGCCACACAAATATCACAGAGCTTACCTCATTCTGCTCTGCCCTACAGCCAGCTCTTTACATGTCTACTGGTCCACTTATGGAACAAGCTCATGGAAAACAAGAACTGAATCTTATTTGTCAATATATTTCTCACAGCTGCCTGTTATGTAATAGAGCTTAGTAAATGTCGCCTAAGTGAATGGATGAAGGAACAAACAGGTATTACTGAAGGAATGCAACCAGAGGAAGAACATTTGGTACCGACAAACAGAACCTGCAGAGGATATGCAAAACTCAAGCTTCTTCAAATCCCTGGAGGGAGGGAAGTGCAAAGGCCCAGAATGAAAGGGGGTGAAATGGATAGATGGAAAAAAAGAAAGAAAGAAAGAAAGGGTGCAACTTATAATCCATTCACCTGCCTATTTCCTACATTTTTGGAAGTATTCAGAATTCTTGGGACCTCTAAAATACTGAGAGTATGATTTTAGTTTGAGAGAAAACAAAACGGAGTCATTCTTTTGTTGAAGTTTACATACTGCTACTTCTAAGATCCAGAAGCATTTTCGTATTAATTCAGTCTAATCACTACAACATGTATTTCAAATGCCCCACTGTTTGTCAGACCTATCAACCACTTAGGTTTTCATTCAAATTTTATTTTAGATATCAGCCAGTTCTCCAGTATGTCTGAGGCTTTCTGGCTATATAAATTTTAAGATCTTTTTCTAATATCTTTTGAATTGTGTAGACAGTATCTCTGAGGGTTTGGTTTTATACTGAAGATAATTAGTCAAGTGCCGTATTTTTATTTTTTTTAACTTTTTTTTTTTTTAACATTTATTTATTTTTGAAAGACAGAGCATGAGCAGGGGAGGGCAGAGAGACAGGGAGACACAGAATCTGAAGCAGGCTCCAGCCATGAGTTCGAGCCCCTCATTGGGCTCAAAGCCCAATGAGGGGCTCGAACTCATGGACGAGGAGATCATGACTTGAGCCGAAGTCGGATACTTAACTGACTGAGCCACCCAGGCGCCCCAAGTGCTATATTTTTAAATAAATCCAATTAAAAGAACAATTGGATTTGTATCTGAGAGTCTTCCAGAAATAAGCGAGATTCTTCAACCCTAAGAGATAGACTTGCTTAAGGAGTTGTATAAATTGATCAATCCTAGATTAACTAAGAAATGAAGTTAAACAAAACAGCTCAGTCATGCTGATTTGTAATAGTTCCATAAGCCCTTTAATGAGCTGTTTTAATTATAAGAAAAGTCACTTGCAGCCTCTCAACACCTTGATCAGGGCCTTATATACTGTACCTGTTTTTGCTGGCATAATTTTCTTTTTAAAAAAGATCAAACAGGTTAGGTTTTTTTTCTACCCTTTTCTCCCTGGATCTAGGTCTCCCTGGATTTGTGAGGCAGGGGTTCTAAGTCTGTAGGAGGTTAAGCTCTGAGCAGGTAGAGCAGAAAGGTGGCTGACATGAGGTCTCTGTTTTCTTTTCTCAGTATTGTTCCCAGTTTATGCTTGAGTCAGTAGACCTGGTCAACTGTATGGACCAGGCTGAGGAGCTGCCAAACTACATCAAGACAGCAACCTGAGCAGGGCAACACACCTAAACTCTCCAACCATCAAGACAACAGGTACAATCAAGGCATACTAAGTGAAGACAGGGGAAGGCCATCAAATCCAACCACTGGATTCTTTGGGGCCATAAAAACGTACAGTACAAAGAAACAGGAAATGAAAAACAGGCTAACCCAACAAGACAGCAGTGAATACAGTGATCGTTGCTCGGCATCCACCAAGACGGCCTTCTTGGGGTACCTCGTTAACATAGGTAAGTTTTCAGATATATTTTTTCAAACTTTGAAGCATCACATCTAGTTAGAAAGTACATCTCCCCCCGCCTCTAAAATAAACTTTAAAATTTAATTTTAAACGTAAACAATCTTATAAAAATAAAGAAGAGAAAAAATAAACTAAGGGGAGTGAAAAATAAAGTGAGAACACATAACACTGGTAATGTTACAGTTATGTACATCAAGTTTAATTTAAAATTTAAAAACGCAATGTCCAGTTCAAGATTGAGGACAGGGCTCCTTATTAAGGATCCACGTATCCATGGATGGCTTTTGAAATAATATGCAACTTTTGTGTACGTAGGCATTTTTTTTTCCTGGGAAGAATAGCTTTCCCAGCAGAGTCTCAGTGAGGTCTGGGTTTAGAGCACTCAGCACACATGTAGGAATCTCCAAGTGCCCACGTACAGGGCCCTGGTGAGAACGGAGCACTTGGGGATCCTTTGGAGTGGCATTAAGTAACTTTCTAAAAAGAAGCCTTCTTTTTTTTCATGCAACCATCAAAAGTGATGAGAGCTTTAGAATAATATTTATTAAGTGAAGAAAGCAGGAAACAATTATTCACAACTATAATTACAACTGCATAAAAACATACACACAGAGGCTAGAAAGGAATATGCAAATTAAAAATAACTTTCAGATTGGCAGAATGATAGGTAATTCCCATTTTCTATCCCATTTCCCAAAGGTTCTTAACGCTGTTATAGAAGGGCTAGGTGATGACTTAAGTATCAATTTGACATATGAATGCTCATTTTCAGTATGTCGATTTGTCCTGGTCACCACCTCCCCACCCAAACTCAACCATGCCTTTCTTATCTATAGGGTCCAGAACTCTGTCTCCTTTGTCCCAAGAGATAACTTGGCAATCACTGAGGAAGGACAGCTGGCTCGGGGTCCATCCAGGGGACTCCAGAAAGTGAGGCTTTCTTGAATCACAACCCAGTGCTGTTTCATGTTAAGCCACTTTGTTTCCATGGAATTTGTCCATGTTTTCCAAGAAAGCGAAATAATCAGTCTAAGTTATCACACTAGAACACTACTATGGTGGGCGTAGGAGCACATCCAAGAATGTTTTTGACTTTTCTCTAAAAACACAACTGCCACATATACCTCACTCAACTTACTTAACAAGACTTTCAGAAGCTACAAAACAATTAGATTACAAACCAGAGGACTGAGAACAACAAGGAGTAATTTTTTTAAACAAATTCTGAGAGCAAACACAGAATAGTATGCTCAAACATGCCAAGTTCAGATTCTACTTCCACCTACACGTCCTATTAAGATATACTCTGAAACCCTGACGTGGCACAATTCATTTAAATCATCACATTCAGATAGAATACTGCACACAGGTCAAAGAGGAAGAACTGGGGATCTGAGTAAGACATTTGATTTCTTCATCTATTGTGCTCCAATACTTTTTCGAAACAAGAAAATCGTTTGCAGCCGTGGTTAACATTTTACCCGGCCCTAAAACACAGAGATATTACACACAACAGTGACTCTGAAACGCTATGCGAACCACTGGTTTAATACTGAAGCTACAGAGTCTAATGCCACCCGAGTTGCACTGTAAGTCAGGATGCCCCAGGTAAAATGTTTTTTTAACTAAAAGTCATCATAACTAATGACCTATGTTCGGTTTATGGTCAGTAATACATAACTGAACTAATTCTTAGCACTCTAGAAATCAATTCCCAATTGCCAATGGCTGCTATAGCCCGAAGACCGTTGCTGTTTTTAATGGGTCATGGACAGTATGAAGGTTCAGCTTCTTCTTGTTCGTCACATTTGAGTTTTCCTGTGATCACTACCTAACACTGATGATGGGCAAGTCCAGGGAGCAACCGAAACCCAGTGGCAATTAAGCGCATACCCTATGTGTAACATACACTTGCAAACCTTTCATTTTCAAAACCTTCAAAAGATTACTAAAATAACAGATCTGTGCCTCAGCTGCCTGCTGCCAACATTAGTGTCAGTCTACTGCACCAAAGAAAAGACATTTGTGGGGAAGGAACGGACAGGCAGGAAATGGAAAGAGAAATTCCCCCAGGAGAAAGTTAGATTTTTTTTTTCAGGAGTAAAAGATCACAAAAGGCCTAAAAATGATGCCTGATGGTCAGAGCTTACACGGTTTCCTCACTTGGGAGAAGAGAGCTTGGTAAAGCTTACACCGAAATTGCCAACTCGCTAAGGGTTGCTCTGGGCAGCGAGCTTGATGTGGTGCAGAACCAGTGTCAATCTGCCCAAACCGCTTCCAGGAAAGCCCGGCCACTCTGTGTCACCATACCTGAGCCAGCTCCTTAACGCGCTTCTCCAGGGGCGCAGGCAGGCCTTCGGGGAGGGAAGAGGGCTGCCTGAATTCCTGGTCCAGTCCCACCCCAAGGGAATCGCTCTCATCATCCATATCACGGAAAGGGCTTCCTTCTGGAGACTCACTGAGCAGCTGCTCCAAGTCCAAATCAGTCAGCGAGTCCATGGCAGTGGCCGCCTGGAGCAAGTCGTTGTCAGAAGTGGAGCCGAAGAGTGAGAGCAAGGGGTCAGAGGTGCCCTCCAATTCCCGTAGGCCCTGAGCTTCCGCCGACGAGACTGCTACAGGCTTATGGTCTTCGTCCCTCTTTCTCTGAGCCTCTTTCTCCTTCTGAAATTTCTTTAACATCTCTTTAACGCTCAAAGCCCCAGAGTATTTCTTTTTCTTCTTCTCCTTACTGGCATTGAGAGCTGTGAAGCTGCAAGCAAGGAAGAAATGGGTTATGAAAGCTGCAGCACACCTGAACAGGGAAATTCATGAGAGACTGCCCCTGCTCCCAGCGCAACTGTCTCCAGGAACCTCAGTCACAGGACCACCCTGTTACTCCTCCTCCCTCCTCTTGGCATATGGAGCTCCTTCTTGCTGGGACCAAAGCTTGAGATTTAATACAGGTTAGCAGAATGTCACAGAATGCTAAATATCCGATGTGTTTTTAAAAACCACTGCCAGGCTGAAATAAAAGGTTGCAAAAAAGTGGTGGGGGCAAGAAAAATATTTAAAAGGAAAGAGCAGGAGCAGCAGAGAAACAGCAGCAACTTGAAGAGCAGCTGGGGTGAGACCGAGTGAGGTGAAGAAAGCAGGACCAGAGAAGACAAGGGAAGTGGCAGAGACAGGAGGAGAACTGGGGCAGAGGAGGGGTGCCCAAGAGAACAAGAAACATCAGCAGTCACACAGTGACAGAAATAGCTGCCAACACCAACAGAAGAACAGAGCAAACTCCGATGTCTGACACACAGAGATGTGAGAGCACTGACTGCCCACGGTGGCACTGTGGAAGGCGTGACGGGGCACAGGAGGCCAGGCCCTGCTGCCTCTTCTGAAGCTGTGAGGAGGGCGCATCAGCTCCCAGGTGTCCTGCCTAACAGTTCAGATTTCATCCTAGCAAAGAAGCTGCAGCCTCTCACCCGGCTTTGGAAAACTTGGACTTTTTCGATTTCTTCTCCTTGTCATAAGTGTCATCTTTTTTCTTCTTCTTTATCTTCTCACCACCTTCCTTCAACTTCCGCTTCTGAGAATTAAAGACAAGGCACAGTTACACGGCTCCCTAACTCAGGGAGCAAGTGCACTACACAGCACTGGCCTTGCTCCGCCCGGGGTTCATCCCGAGAGCTGTCTCACCTCCTTCATGAACAACAGCTTTCAGACCAGTTCCTGGACCACAGACCTGCAGCAGGTCAAAACAGCATTCCCACCATCAGCATCTCCTGGAAGCACCCAGGGCTGAGGCAAGAGGCCATTCTGTAGCCTGAAACTTTTCTAGTTCAAGTAAGCTGTATGCAGGCCCCATATCTTGTTTTAAATATATGAGCAGCGGTAGGTAGATTTCAAAATAAACTTATCTTAAAGCTAACTCGTTTTTGTTGGGGTGACAGCCCTGGGAACCGAAGTCCTCTACGTGTCCACAGAAGAAACAAAGCAAGGCTGGTGCAAACTCCCCTCACTCCACACCCTTCACTGCCCTAGTCCCTGTCCTGAAACCACTTTGAGAAATGAATCCCTGCCGAGCCTGCCAGGACACAAGCACAAACACCTCCAGGTTCACAGCACCTTGCCACACTCTGGGTGTGAGAAGTGACCTGTCAGCCTCGGCACGGCTCATGCCATTCTACCCATCTCCTGAGCCATCCTAATCCAGCACATGTTCTGGTAAGTCACCTACTGATCTTATAAAGTAATAATAATAAAAAAAAAAAAAAGCAATTCTGAAATCCAAAATCAAGTACTGTTCTAACCTTTGGAGATTTTTTCTTCTTTTCTTTAATAAAGTCATCTTCAGATTCTGATGCTTGTCTAAATTGCAGAGTTCCCGAGTTAATGTAAAATCCTCCATACTTTGTAGTCAAAGAAGCAGGAACAAGCTCATCATACTGAAGGAGGAGAAAACAAATGGTTAGCTACACGTTCTCGTACTGAAGACCAAAGGTGCGGAGTGGGTCTTGACAGAGCACAGAACACAGATACGACTGTGTTCTTCCATCACGTTTCAGACAGCATGCTAAGATCTGCTTCTGGTCAACCACAAATGTCCAAGCTAAGGGACGTTTGGATAGATCCGGTCATCATTTTCAGTGAGGAAGGGAATCGAGGGCAGATCAAGGGTGTCACTTCCCCTCTCTCTCACCAGACCACCTCTTTCTTCACACTGAAGGCATGCCCATACTGACCCCATCCCACCTCCAGGCCATCATCAGTAGGAGCTAAGGTGGTTCCAGCAGCATTTTCAGGAAGGACTTACCGCCTCAGAATTATCAATGAAGGAGTCCGATTCATCATAACCGTACCCCATGTCAATCAGGTCCTGTATCCGATCTTTTCTACGTTTCTTTCCACCCTAAAATTTAAAATAGGTCATGTGCTTTTTCTACATTTAACTGTAGTAAGAACACATAACACGAGGCCTACTCTTTTAACAAACGTTTAATGCTAAGGTCACATACTTTTTTGATACACAGAATTGAAAGTTGCCTTGAATTCCATCAACTAGTGACTCAAGGTTGTAAAGCATGGAACAGTCACACACACACACCCCTACACCCACCCCATACTCCCTTCCCTGAAGACCTTTCAAAATAGAACAGATTTGTATCTGCATAAAATGGCCTAAGACAGAAGAAGGAACTAAATGGCTTTGTAGGCTTTGTATCAAAACATTTATTCTAAGCATAAATTCTAGGAGTAAAAGGCCCTTCTTGCTCATTCATCCATTTAGCTTCACACACTAGTGCCTGCCACATGCATTTTCTGTACCTTAATGCATTTATCTAATAATTGCATTTTGTTCTCTCCAACCTCTGTACTTGTTTAGATGATAATCCACTAAAGGAACATAAAAATGTCTGGAAACCTCTCCCACTCAATGAGGTTGTTTTGTTGCCCAAGAGAGGAATCTTACATATTTTTCTTCAAATTTCCGGGCAAGGGCCTCCACTTTATGCCTTTCCTTTTCTTCATCATTGAAAGGATCTGAGAGATCTTTCTTCTGTAAAGAGACCATTCCACAAAAATAAGAGTCACAAAAAATTCCCACAATCTTATTCATAATACCTGACTGCAGTACTGACTACTCAATACCCTTAAATTGAATAAAAACAACTATTTTTCAGAAAAGGGAAAATACTTCTCTACTATAAAGTTACTATTTTAACCTTTGTAATTAATCTGTATCATTTGGATTTTAAACATATAGTATTTTAAAACTATATAACCATAACTTTTTTCTCATTAAAATTTCACCCACTATGTTTAACATCAAAAAAAAAAAAAAAGAAGAAGAAAAGGGAAAATACATGCTACTGTCCCATCAGTGTTTAATTGGCTGTTTAAGAAAGTCAAGTTTCGGGGCGCCTGGGTGGCTCAGTTGGTTGAGCGTCTGACTTCAGCTCAGGTCATGGTCCCAGAGTTTGTGGGTTCGAGCCCTGCGTCGGGCTCTGTGCTAACAGCTCAGAGCCTGGAGCCTGTTTCCGAGTCTGTGTGTCCCTCTCTCTCTGCCCCTCCCCTGCTCACGATCTGTCTGTCTCTGTCTCTCAAAAATAAATAAATGTAAAAAAAAAAAAAAAAAAAGTCATGTTTCCATTCATGTAATTCGACAAAACTTAACTGAATGTGTACAATGGCCCACCATAGCACTAGGTCCTAGAGGGCCCCAAAAATGGCAAAGGGCCTTTATTCTGGGATGCGCAACCTACAAAGAACTGCGTTTCAATATAGCTGGTTTCCTCTGTACTCCTACAAATTATTTTACATATTTAAAAACATTATTCTAAGAAGGTCCACAGATTTCATTGGACTTCCAAAGCAATTAATGGCTCAAAAAGGTTAAGAACCCAATGAAAGTAGTGCAAGTCCTTGAGAGCTATTCTGCCTTACTGGTTCAAAGAGAGGTATGAACTTGTACTTCCCTCAGTGCTACCAGAAGTCAAACTCAGGTTCACAGCATTCCCTTTCCTTAGAGGCTTATCTTGATGGATCAGTAATCTCGTCTTTCCTCCCAAAATCAATACTCACTCCAAATATTTTCACATGGATTTCCAAAGTTTATTTCCACTCTGTAAACTGTTGCATTTTTCTCATCAAGTACATTTTCCAGAATCGGGACCTTAGGTTTCTTTGGCAAGAAACCTTCATTTTAATAAAGGTCTCCTATACCAAATACATTTAAGACTTCAGGGTAGACCAAAATCACTAAAGATTGGATGCCTGTCGGAAGACAAAACTCAATTGCCTCACTCTCCCATTTCTGCCTCCTGAAATCCCACCCACCCATAAAGGGCCTGTTAAATGACTGAGGGTATAAATGCGTAATGAGATATTAGGGAACATACGTAGGATGCAGGCATCACCAATGAGTGGTCTTTAAAACATGCACTCATCTGTTTCTTCTAATTTTTCTATAATGATCACATACAACTTAAGTGGTTAAAATAATCTTAAGAAATTCTACCAATAAAGAGCAGTCCTGGATTCAATGTGCACTCTTTCATGTCTTACAAACAGTAGTTATCCAAAAGCCCTACTTCCTGAACAGGTGAAGGTCCAGCTCTGTGCAAACACAGCATTGGGATGTAAGCTCTCCTCTGTCCAAGCCCTCCAGGGCTTGTCTTTGTACTAGACTTAAACAATTACCACATTGTAACACCTGTTACCTGTGTTGGCATAAGTCTAAAATACCTACAAGACTGAAAGTTCCCTTGAGGCTGGGATAGTGGCTTCTCCACCTTTATATACTCCTCGGCATCTAACATAATGCTTTTACATTACAAGAAATATATGATAAATGAATACATGAACCTGTCAGGTTACGTAATATTTTGAACACCACAGAGTACACACAAAGATTCAGGAGTTCTGAATTCAAAGGCCAGGAGTGAATCCCCTGAAAATGAATCCAAAGTTCTCTATGCTCCAAACATTTTTCTCTAACAGAGGAGGGCACTTGGACCCCTAAGAAAGGTGAAATCAGGGTATTGGAATTCTAATTCCTACTGATGTGGTTTGAGCCCATAAATCAAGACTTTAACCAATCTCTGCTACTGGGTCTTCCTCTCAAGGAAGATCATCCCATTCCTACTTTGGAAAAGGAAGCTTGCATGGGTTTGAAATTATTTTTCCTCATCTTCCCCACTAGCCTAAATATAAAAGGTTGACCTTGGCACAAACTTACTGGCTTTCATTCAGCTAATGGAAGCTGATCTTAATCAAGGAAACACATTTTTATCTGAGCAAAGAAAGTAGATAATGCTTCTAACCAAAAGCACTCACCCCAAACAGCACAACAATGAATCAGACTGAAGGAGCACTGGCCACTGAGTTCTGCTGCCAGAAATTTTGCCTACATGATCTCATTCCACCCTCAAACACCCTGCAAGCCAGGTACTAGGCTGATCCTTATTTTACTAAAATCTACTCTAGAGACCAAAATACTCCAAGTCTGGGACCCTGCTGACCTTGCCTCAGAGCCTAGCACAGTGTGCCACAAAAGGTGCTTGTGTTCTTTACCTGTTTCCTACTCATACTATAGGATTCCATCTACATAAAATACAAACACGTGCAAAACTAGAGACACCTGCATGGCTGAGTCAATTCTTGGTTTCAGCTCAGGTGATGATCCCAGTTTGTGAGTTTGAGCCTGGCATCAGGCTCTGTGCTAACAGAGCAGAGCCTGCTTGGATTCTCTGTCTCCCCCTCTCTCTCCCTCAAAAACAAGTAATTTGAGGCGCCTGGGTGGCTCAGTCAGTTGGGCATCCGACTTCACCTCAGGTCATGGTCTCACCGTTCTTGAGTTCGAGCCCAACGTTGGGCTCCGAGCTGATAGCTCAGAGCCTGGAGCCAGTTTCGGATTGTGTCTCCCGCCCCTCCCCCACTCACATTCTGTCTAAAATAAATAAATATTTTTAAAAATTAAATAAAAAAACTTAAAAAAAAGTTCAAAACGGATCTAAGCTGCAGAAATCATGGCACTGGGCCTGGTCAGTATTTTGGAAGGACAGGAAAAGGGTTTCTGGTGTCCTGTAAAATGTTACATTTTATAATCCAGGTACAGGTTACATGGGTGTGCTGAATTTGTGAAAACGCATCAAGCTATGAATTTACCATACATGCACTTTTATTATATACATAATTCAGTAAAAATTTTTACATTGTTAATGAATTATCAAAACTTCAGGTATGCTGAAGCTGGTGATGGGTACATGGCCCTTATTACACTATTATTCTATTCTGTGCACGTTTGAGAAGTTCCATACTAAAAAGCAAAACAAATCTGCCAGAAAAATAAATAGGTCATTTAAAAAACATTTAAGAGGGGCGCCTGGGTGGCTCAGTCTGTTAAGCGTCCGACTCTTGATTTCAGCTCAGGTCATGATCTCACAGTTTGTGAGCTGGAGCCCCACATCGGGCTCTGTGCTGAGTGCGGAGCCTGCCTGGGATCCTCTGCTTCCCTCTTTCTCTGCCCCTCCACTGCTCACTCTCTATCTCTCCCAAAATAAACAAACATTTATAAATAAATAAGTATAAATAATAAAAAACATTTAAGAAAGCAAACTGATTCTCAAAAGACTTGAAGGCTACAACCCAATTCCGGCAAATAAAACAAAACGACAACAAAGAACTCCCACAAAAATAGGTTTGTATTCATCCAGGTAAAGAAACTATTGGGAATATCACTGTTCAGGAGAGATGAGCCATCAGTGTCTTTTCTTGTCTGTCCTTACGCTAACTAAAGCAGAGTGAGATTTTACTGGAAAGAAAAATGTCCAGCACAAAATTCCAGTGAATCAACAGTCAGTGAATGAACAGTCATGGTTCTAGAAAGAATTCTATCCTTCCCGGCACAGAGGCAAAACCAACACACCTTGTGACTGCTTTGGGCTGAATGCTGCAATCTTGGGGCAGCAAAAGCCTTTCGAGTCTTGCTTCCACCCTCCAGAAGTCCCATCTGCACAGGATGCCCCATGCATTCTATCTGCAGACAGAGTCTGGGGCTGCTGGGGTGTACCTTGTCTGTGGGTTGAAGGCCTTTCACCTTCCCTCGTATGTTCTTCACCAGCTCTGGGTAGAAGAACTCTGGGCAGCGCTTGTGATCTGGCTCAAAGAGGGTGAGTGTGATCCGAACAGCTGCTGCAGCCGGCTCAGAGTCCTGATGCTGTTCTGTTCCCCCAACCTCCTCTTTCCGGGATTTCTTCAAAAATGCAGGATTCAGAGAACCTGGGAGAGAGGTGAACTGGACCCTGTGGGGCTCCGACATGGCTACCAACAAGTCTTAGCGGGTGTCACTGCATGGCTTCTGTTAACATTAAAAGAAGGACCAGGTCAAACCAAGATGATAAAAATGATTTTTCCTGTTCAGCTATACAGATTTAAGTTTAAAAGACTTTCATTGTCAAAAAGAATCCATTGTTAAATTGACCCTAATTAACACTTAGTGCTTTTTTCTGCTTCAATTACTATTCATCTTAACATTTTTATACTTGTATGTAAGTCACCCCAAATCCTATCATTCACGGATAACCAGCACTCAGCATACTGCCGTCCAGTCTTTTTTTCTATACCTAGACAAAATATCCTTGATGTTAGAGAATCCATGCTGACAGAGCCTTAAAGAATCCTCAAAATTGCAAAGACCACCAGAAAATATTTTTCATTTAATTTATCCAACACTTTTTTTTTTTTCCCGGCTGAGAATAATCTCTTTCTTAATATGTCTATGCTTTTATCACCGGCAGTATACTTTCATTTGAAGCCAGTCTTCACAATGACAAAGTTTCAACAGCTCACAGAAGGTACTGCCTCCTCTGGGATAAGTAAAAACACCAGTGTCTCAAGAGGAGTGTGGCTCAGCTCACTTCCTAATGCACCAGGCTCTTCCACCCAAAACTGGGTCTTGGCACAGTGAAAAATTGTCACATCCCAGAGACTTTCAAAGTTACTTGGGAATGGTCAAAACAGATGGTAAAGCCCAGAATTCCAAGGGTTTACAGAATATAAATATACCAATACACACACACAGTCATACATATGTGTGTGCGTATATATATATAATTTTGCATGTGCTTTGTGTATGTTATGTCTTGCTTTTTTACACTCACACTTCAGTGTGAACTTTTTCTACTGTGAACTTTCTACTATGACAATAAGTAAGGATATTCATTGCAGACTAGGAAAAATGATAAAAACAACCTCAATATGCAGTATTAAGGGAACTGCTGACAAAACTGTATTTTTAAAATTGATTTATAAGAGTTGATATTCTATAGATATATAATCCCTGTCATACTTCTTCCTGCTGTTATTTACTGTTTAATTTTGACTTGAGTAAGGTACAATAAAAAATTTTAACTTCTTTTTCACACTGAACTCTAACTCGGCTTCTTCCCAGCATCTATCACCAGCCTCTCTTTCCAATGCTAACTTGGCATGTATTAAATATAAATGTATTAGACATCTTAAGGTCTATTACTGAGATCCAACCTGTTAGATTAATCCGTATAACCAGATATTCTTTTTTTTTTTTTTAACATTTGTTTTTTATTTATTTTTGAGAGGCAGAGAGAGACAGATCAGGAGCAGCGGAGGGGCAGAGAGAGAGAGAGGGACACAGAATCAGAAGCAGGCTCCAGGCTCTGAGTTGCCAGCACAGAGCCCGACGCGGAGCTCGAACCCATGAACTGTGAGATCATGACTGGAGCCGAAGTCGGACGCTCAACCAACTGAGCCACCCAGGCGCCCCAAACCAGACAGTCTTTAACAAGTACTACACTCTTGTGAAAATTTTTATGGTGTATTTTAATATCTTCAATCAAAAGTTCATCTTTTATTCTTCTTTTAAAATTAACCCTTAGCTATTCCAGCCTGTTTATTATTTTAGATCAATTTTAGAATCATTTTGAAAAGTTCCTAAGAAAGACTCACTATATTTTGACAGTAATGAGTAAGTCGTGACTAATTCAGGAAGATTTACACATATCATATATAGCCACATATAAGAATGTATACTGGTACATAGACAATATTATTCTTTCCAGTATGACCAAAAATTGTGCTAAGACCAAGGAGTAAAATATCTAAAAATGAAGAGTTAAGGGGCACTTGGGTGGCTCAGTTGGTTAAATGTCCAACTGGATCTCGGCTCAGGTCATGATCTCACAGTTCTTGAATTCGAGCCCCACATCAGGCTCTGTGCTGATGGTGCAGAGCTTGCTTGGGATTCTGTCTCTCCCTCTCTCTGCTCCTTCCCCACTTGTGCTCATGTTTTCTCTTTCTCAAGATAAATAAACTTTTAAAAAAGAGTTAAAATAATTCTAAGTAGGCATCCAAGTGATCAGCATCAAAACACGTTGGCAGTGCAAAAAACCATGATGCAAATGTTGAAAAGAAATTCCCCGGGGCGCCTGGGTGGCTCAGTCGGTTGTGCATCCGACTTCGGCTCAGGTCATGATCTCACAGTTCAGGAGTTTGAGCCCCGTGGGGCTCTGTGCTAACCCCTAGTTCACAGCCTGGAGCCTGCTTCAGATTCTGTGTCTCTTTCTCCCTCTGTCCCTCCCCTGTTCACGCTCTGTCTCCGTCTCTCAAAAATAAATAAAATGTAAAAAATGAAAATTAAAAAAATTAAACAAGCTAGTATTTAAAAAAAAAAAAAAGAAAAGAAAAGAAAGGAAATTCCCCTAAAAGAAACTTCCAAGGTTCCCTGGACATTCATGATGCACTGGGTTGTGAAAATAAATCACACCTGAAAGGCTGAGCCTTAAAGATGCCCCACTGACACAAGCAATGGAGTTTCACTATAGGAAGGGAAGCTGTAAGTTAGCCCACGGGAGGGAAGTTAACCCTGGAAGCGACAACCAGGTCCCTGTCCCTGTCCAGGCAGTAATTTTTAAAATGTAACCTTATCAGGGGCGCCTGGGTGGTTCAGTTGGTTGAGCGTCCGACTTCGGCTCAGGTCATGATCTCACGGTTCGTGGGTTCGAGCCCTGCGTCGGGCTCTGTGCTGACAGCTAGCTAGGAGCCTGGAGCCTGTCTTCGGATTGTGTCTCCCTCTCTCTCTGACCCTCCCCTGCTCGTGCTCTCTCCCTCAAAAATAAAACGTTAAAAAAAATTTAAATGTAACCTTATCATAATCCAGATTTTAGACACTGTATCTTCATTCACCTAGATGGTAAAACTGCTTCTCTCAGTTTTGTGACTTTGCAGGCCTAAGAAGTTACAGAAATAAGACTAGGGAATAAAACAAACCTGTAACATGTTAACACTTAAAAATATTTTGGATTATATTTTATAATCATAACTGTTTGCTACTTGTTATTACTAAATTATGTGAAATATTTATGAGAATCAGACATATTAATGACTTAAATGTTAAACTTACAAATTTCAAATGCCTAAAAAACAGAAGTTTAAAAGTATTCTTTTAAACCTGATTCATACAGCTATCAGACATACAAGAGTTAGGTCTTTGAGAAAATATTACTATTAAGTTTATAAGTTCACCATTTCAGAAGTTTGAAATATTTGAGAGAACATAAAAACTTTAAATGTAATTTAAAACATTTAAGGGGATTTAGCATTGTAAAAAGAGTTCACTGTTTGGGGGAATATAATCTGTTAAATTGGTACCTTAATTGAAGCTCTGTCAAGGATCAAATACTCTTATTTTTATATAACTATTCTTAACATTTGTAAATAAAAGAACTTGGGGGAGTAAAACTTAAAAGGCTTAAGAAAACCTAAGTATTTAAATACTCAAGTTTAACAAGTTGAACATCACTCTAAATAAAAGCACAGAATTGTACACACAAAAACATCCCTCTTAAAAAACCTCAACTGGCATCATCCAAGCGTTTGCCTGCTGTCTGTTGCATCTCGGTTCCCAAAAAACATTATTTTTTAATTACATACCTTCTTAACTATTGTATTTTCAAACCGATTATCAGTGGAACAGAAAAACTAACTTAATTTTGTTTGCTGATTTTGTAAAACATTTATTTTAATGGCTTTCCCTTAACTTTTTTTCACAATAGGCTGTCCTATCATCCCCAGAAATGAGAATTTTGTCTAGTTTCTGCAGTGTTATTTTTGTTTCATGTCTTATTGCATTGGCTAAAACTTCCAGAAAAATATAAAACATATATCCTTCACCATGTTCTGACTCTCATGGGAATGCCTCTAGGTCCAATGTGACGTTGACATTTTATCAAATTATTAAGATATCCTTCAATTCCTCAAAAATTAAGAGTTTTTAAATTAGGAACATATGTTGAACTTTATGAAATCATTTCCTGGAATCTTAAATGTGCTTCCAATTATTGGTTTGTCCTTAAAACAGTAAATGACAGCTGCTGAAACTAATTGCCGGCACTTTAGGGAAACCGAAGTCCAAAAAACTTCCAGCCTGCGGACAAGCCAACTCGCTAAAAAAACAAAAACAAAACAAAACGCTCTTAGAGCCAACATCTGTAGGACAAAAACGCCTACAGGAGGTGCGTGGGGATCCGCCACCTTTTCAAGGAGAGGGCGACCCAAGAAAAACTCTTAAATAGACACTTAAGACTTCTTCGGAGTCTGCACCTGGAACTGGGACCTTTCCAAAAATTATTTTTCGCCCCGGGATGTTTGGGCCCCGTGCGGAACTGATGCCAACAAGTTCCCCATTCAATAACGTGGTTTTCACATACTGAAACGACGCGAGCATCTGTCTTCCTGTTGTCACAACAGCCAGCTCCCAACTTCTCTAAAAGTGTCAAACTACAACAAGGCTTATGTGAGAGCCCGGTCCCGACAAACACACGCACCTTTGTCCCCGGCGCGACGCAGGCTACGGCCCCACGGGCCGCACTCGTCCCCCCGCGGCGGTCCTCATGCCGGCCCGGGCGCCCGGGCTGCGGCGCTGCTAGCGGCCGGCCCCCGAGCCATGCTTCCCGGCGGGCGGCCGGCCCGCGCCGCGGCCCATGGCCGGGTCCCCGCGCGCCCGGGGGAGCCTCGCCGGCCGTGCCGCCGCGCCGGCCCCGGAGGAAGCGGAGAGACGCCGGCTCCACGTCGGTCGAGCAACTCGGGACCTCGGGAAGGCTGCTCGGGAGCCCCGGGTGAACTTGCGCGAACGCGGGCTCCGGTCCGCTCCTCGGACGCCGGCCGTTAGAAAGCGCGCACGGAAGGATCCGTCCGCCCCCCCGGGCGAGGCCACGCAGAGCCCGCCGGGTGCGGGCCCCGGGCTCGGGCGGAGGCTGGCTTCCAGGCCGCGCCGAGGTCCGTCAGGGCAGCTCCCGGAGTGGCGACGCGGCCGGCCCCCGCGCCGGACTAACGGCCGTAACGGAAGCGCGGACGGGAGGGGGCTGGAGGCCGGAGCCCAGGGGCAGGGCGGGCCTCAGGGCCAGCTCCCTCGCGCACTCGGCTGGCAGCACCTTCACCGCCGCCTCCGCCGCTTCAGACCGCGGGCGCTCCGTTGTCACGAGCGGAGGGAGGGGGAAGGAGCCGGGAGTCTCCGGGCTCCGGCGCGCCGAGACCGCGGCGCCCGGGTCACGTGCCGCTCGGCCGGCCAATGAACCCCTGCGGGCGCGGTGACGTCAGAGCAGCGGCGTGGCCGGTGACAGCCGGCCCCCGTCACGTGGCCAGAGGCACTCCAATGGGCGGCGCCGGGGCGACCTGATGTTCCCGGCGGCCCGTGCGTCGGCGGTGGTTGGGTGGTAAGATGGCGGCTGTGAGTCTGCGGCTCGGCGATTTGGTGTGGTGAGTCCGGGCGGCCAGGGTAAAGCGAGGTGCGCCGGGGGACTCCCTCACTGGGCGCGGGGTTCGCGGCCCGCCCCGGAGCTGCCTTTCTATGCGCTCCAGGCTGCGGAGAGAGGGCGAGACGAGGTGCCGGCGCTGGGAGCGACGCCGGGCGGAAGGGGCAGTCCGGCCCCGGGGGACTGAGGCCGAGAGTGGCCACAGCGGGCCGGGCTCTGAGCTCTCAGGCCGCCCGGGGGAGGGCTCCGCTCCGCACCTGCACGCCGGCGGACGCCGCGAAGGGAGTCTCCGGCGCCGCACAGCTCCCGCGGACGCTGGGTTCTTGGGGTCTTGCGGAGGCTTCCCGGAAAGCGGGAGAACCGGGGAGCCAGCGGGGCCATCTCGCCTGGGCAAGCCCGTCAGAACTCCCGTTGCGATGGAACCGACCTGTGCGGGCGGCTTGGCCGGGGGTGTCGAAACCGGACTGCTGGCGCTGCCCCGTGAAGAAATGGAAGGGAGACTTCTCCTTTACAACCGGAGGCTTGGCAGTGACCGGTGCCTTCTTGGGTGCCTCTCGTGCTCTGCTGTGTCCCTGACCACCGCTCCAACCAAGACTGACTGTCGCCGCTTCCCTCGAGCGACGTAGCTCTCTTCTCGACCCAGAGGAAGGTTTCCATTAGCATTTGTCAAAGTGGGGCTGGTCTCGCGGTGAATTAACCCAGACTTTGTAAGGGGAAGTCTGTGTTTACCGAGCAAGCTGCCCCCCGCCCCCGCCACGGGGAGGCTCTTAGACGAGTGACTCTCGATTGGTTTTGTTCTTCTGTATTCCTTGTCAGCAAAAGAATGCACGTACCTTATGCACTTTTGTATTCTATTTCCGAAGAGTTTGGGCCTCTCGGGCCCAGCTGTGGAAGCCAAATTAAGAACTCCTGTTTGCCAGCTTTTGTTTTAGCACTTGCGGGTGCTGGTGGAGAGTTAGGAAGATAAATTTCACGTTGAGTGGGTTGAAGGAGATGGACTGGCTTTTCCGGGGCAAATGCTGACTCTGTGTTTTCTCTAGGGGGAAACTCGGCCGGTATCCTCCTTGGCCCGGAAAGGTGAGTGTCTTGCTATTAATGGAAGACATCTGAAGTTGGGTGTGAGGAGGTGGGAATGTAAGATGCGTTCCCCTCAATTACTGGCATTTAATTAAACTGGACCTACTTTGGGGAAAAAAAAAATTAATCTACTTATTTATTTATGTAACGTCTGCACGCACCCACGCTGGGGCTTGAACTGTCAGAATTTTTCTCTCCCTACTCAGATTGTTTGGAAAAGGCAGTATAATATAAACTACCTCATTTAAACTGCAGTACATGCTTCTCTCTGGAATCAGAGATGGCTTTGGTGAAGTTTTTTAATGCTGGAAATCGATTTTAATTTGAATTTAGCTTTACACTTAAATGTAACAAAAGGAGAGGAAAATAAATTCTCCAGGAAGAGAGAGATCTAAATGTAGGTTAGTGAAAAGTCAAAGTATTTTTGTCCCAACTAAGTTTAAATCTTCTTTCCATGTTACCATATGTGCTGCTCCAGTGTCTCTTTGCAGAAGTTGGCATTCCAGATTTTGCATGAGGCGATCCGTCATAGCTTTCCAAATGTTCTGTTTTTATATTCTTGCCAGGAGCCCAGGAAATGTCTTGAGACTGTCTTTTTGCAATATGGCATATTCATTGCCTCAGTTGTCCTTCATTGTCATCGTTACCTGTCTCAACTCTTCCTGCACAGTTTTTTGTTTTTGTTTTATTGACGCGTGATTGACATACGAAGTTACAGTAGTTTCAGGTGTACAACACACTGATTAAACAATTCTATACCCGATGCTTACCACGAGAAATGTAGTCACCACCTGACATTATTACTTCCCAGAAGTGTTTTTAAGAGCGTTCTCTGCATTTCTTCAGTGATTTAAGAGTCACACAGTTGAGGGGGGTTGACGCTGATCTTCGTTTAGGTTTCGTTTTTGTTTTTGTTTTTTTTTTAATGTTTATTCATTTTTTGAGAGACAGAGAGTGTGAATGGGGGAGGGACAGAGAGAGAGGGAGACACAGAATCCGAAGCAGGCTCCAGGCTCTGAGCTGTCAGCACAGAGCCTGATGTGGGGCTCAGGCTCACAGATCGTGAGGTCATGACCTAAGCCGAAGTCGGTTGCTTAACCGACTGAGTTACCTAGGCGCTCCCGTTGATCTCAGTTTTAACTGCTTTTAAAACAAGTCCATTTAAGTGAAAGGAATTTTCTATCTACCAAACACTGCTACATGGTAGATATATTCTAGAAGTTCCTAGAATATTTGCACATTTCCACACATCTCAGTAGGCAAATGACAGGTTTGGACATGTAGTAGGCCCTGGGTTCTTTTCAAGGATATTCCTTTTCTTTTATTTCATTTTATATTTTCTCACCAATTTAGAGGTATGGAAAAACTTTTTTTTCCTCCCTTTTACTCCCCAGATTGTTAATCCACCCAAAGACTTGAAGAAGCCACGTGGAAAGAAATGCTTCTTTGTGAAGTTTTTTGGAACAGAAGATCAGTGAGTAGTGCTCATCAAGAGTTTCACTTTCGCTTGGGCATTTTCCTGGATCTGAGCTACTTACTCGCAGGAATGTTCTAGGGACCCTAGTTCATTTTTACCATAGTCTGTCAGAATGGCATATCGTTCTGGCTTTATACCTAAATAAAAGATGGTATTCTTAGCTCATAGAAATTGTCCTGGGGCCAATAACAACGTCAGTTAAGGGAAAATAGCGTTCACTATCGTCTTAATATAATCCCAAATAAGATAATTTCTCACATCTTTTTATCCAACTCCATAGGCAGTTCCTTTTATGAGCCACGGTTGATTCTCTTTTAATGGTTATTTATCATTGTCGTTCATGTATGAGGTATACACTGCAAACTGAAATCTTCTTTAAGAGAAGTAATTATTTAATTCTGTTCTCATTTGTAAAACTAGGTGACTTTCTCTAACGTTATAACAGTGGAGCTTTTTAACCAGATCTGTCCTAGAGGTGAAATCAGGACCAGTGATTTGAGATTCTTTGATATGCAATATAAGTCACAGTGAGGGGGGAAATGTGTATTTACTTGAGTTTCCAGTGATTCATTCAGCTTTCTCCTTATCATATGGATCTGATTACCTGGGTCTAGCTAGAGGGTTTGATTTAAGTAGTTGTATTTCCACTTATGATTCTTAGAGAAAAATGTAGCTTTTGCTTTGAAAAATGTGTGTGTGACTTTTCTGAGGAATCTAATACCAGTGGTAAAATGTGTGTTCCTACAAAGTGATATATTCTATCGCAGAATATCTTATAAATAGTTTTAGTCATTCTGGAGTTAATATGCTGAGTACTTACCCTAGTTGAGAGTTTAAATGGTATGTCTCCCTTCACCATGCAGAGCTACCCATATACTCAGCCCCTGTTCTCTGTCACAAAACAACTTAACATCCTTTTGATGACAATATTTTAAGGGAGTCACTGGCCCAGAGCTGTGAGAGCCAGAGACATTCTAGAAGCAGGAATGTTCTGGTAATGCCATTGACTTGACAAGAAAGATTATCCTGATGCATAAAACAAGTGCTAATTGTTTTATTAGCAAATTCAAGTTTCTGACACTGAAGGAAACTTCTGGAGAAAAGTGAATGTTGTGGTCCTTGCTTTTCAGGAACTTGAGTAACAAGACAAACATTTCAGATGGGAATACGTGCAGAATGATTGATATGGGTGATTGATTATTAAAGTGTTCTAGAACAAGGAGAGAGTAGTGGAGAGCAGGCAGGTCAAAGGTGGCTGATGGTGGTGGGATTAGAATCCACCTTTGGAGGATGGATAGAATTTGAGAAGATAAGAAGAAGGCATTGCAGGCAGTAGGAAGACGTGAACAACTGGGTGTTAAGTTGGATGTGTGGGCAGAGGGAGGCTCCCCACCTGGGGTGAAGAACTGTGCTTGAGAATGAGAGAGGCATTATGGTTGGTTCAATTGGTTAGCTAAATGAAGATGTACACACGTCTAGAGCAAAAGTGGAAGCTCAGGGAAAGTGGGGGCTTGATGAGATTACAAGAGGCTTGAAGGCCTTTGTGTTCTTACAATTTTAAAAATGCTGGAAGGTCAGAAGAATGAACTGATCTTTCTGTATAATAAATACTACAGATAAGACAAAAAATTGAAGTTGAGTGAATTTCAGCAGTTCACCAGGTACACAGTGAAGCCAGTGTAAAGGGGTGCACTTACCAAACACGAAAATAATATAACCATGTTAGTAGTGGTGGAGACGATATAATTTCTGACTTAAGTGTTTTCAGGGGATTCATAACCAAGTAGATTCGGGGCAACTATTAGATATAATATCTTTTAAGTTTTTTTAACTCTCTTGGTAGAATTCCATGTAAAAAGTTATTTAAGGGGCACCTGGGTGGCTCACTCAGTTAAGCATCTGACTCTTGATTTCAGCTCAGGTCATGATCTCAAGGTTTGTGAGTTCAAGCCCTCTGTTGGGCTCTGCACTGACAGCGTGGAGACTGCTTGGGATTCTCTCCCTCTCTCTTTCTGTGTGTGTGTCTCTCTCTCTCAAAATAAATAATTTGTTTTAACTTTAAAAAAAAGTTATTTAAAAATTAAGTTACCACAGGCTAACATGTTACCTTTTGGGGCCAGGCAGTTGACAATGAAAGGAAACAAAGGTAAGGCTCTCCAAGCACTTCTGAACGGAGAAGGGTTCTCAGTGATCGGCAAATGTTAGTGTCTTCACATTATCTGAAGGTGAAGTGTCCAGATGGTCGGGTATCAGGGAATTACTTTGGGGAAAGCTTTTGGATTTTGGATTTGATGCTGCCTTACTGTGCATTCAGATGCCAGTTATACCTGCCATACAATTTGGGCCAGCTGTTTTCACCTTTTTTTTTTTTTTTTCAGTTTATTTATTTATTTTTTTGTTTGTTTGTTTTCACCTTTCTAACCCTTTGTGTCCTTGCCCACATGTGGGGGTGATGCTCCCGGAAGGAGAAGGAGCAGCACTTACTCATACTGTGGTTTGGCATACATCTGGTGTTCTGTAAACTTCAGGTCAGGATAGAGATGTGTTACAAGAGACAAGCCGGTAAAAAACCAGGTGGCTTTAAGTAAGGGAAACTTGAGTGAGAGAGAATCTATTTGAAAAGGAAGGCATCTAAGAGTTGGAAATTCCTGAGGGCTTCAGCCAGGTCTCCTCTTTTGATCAAAAGTCTTTGAGCACAAAACAGTAACTTTGCCTTGCCAGGAGTACTGTGTGCAGTCCAGTCCATGCTCCCAAAGGGGTCTGATGGATCTAGTCAAGATCAGAAAAGGGGACCAAGTCATATCAAAGAGTAGGATTCTTAATTCGAAAATCAAAGTCTGAAAGAGCACAATCAGAATTGATGAAATGATGAATGGCCTTAGAGGGTAAATACTGACATGCTCATAAATCATCAGACGTTTCAACAAAGGGCAGTGTGAGTAGAACAGGTGCTGTGGTGACCATGTTTAGGGCCTGCGTAAGGAGCACTGTAGGAAACACATTTGACAAGTGGTTTAGACAGAAAGTACAAGTGGATTTTTTAGAGATGAGAATTGTTTTGTCCAGGGCAAGGCGCTAAGTGGCTCCAGAAGATACTGGGCTCTCCCTCATCTTTAATGCTTGGTGTTAGGGAGACAGAGGGCCCTATGCTCCTGGCACAACCGAGGCTAGACACTCTGTTGGTTACTGTGCCCGGACTTTGGTGGATAGGGTCTGACCCCATGGGGCTGTTCCTGAATTCCTAAGGAATATGGGATTCAGTCAGAGATGTTCAGTTTCAAAACTGACATAGTACGTATGGGAAAAAATACAGGTAAGGGTTTTTTTTAATATTAGCAAAGATCTTTATTAAAGAGTTAAAAGGGTAGCTCCCCCTTAAAGATTTCTATCTTTAGAAAACTAATTTCTTTCTCTCCATTTTTTTGTCAAAACATCTAACAAATTGTGTTGACATCTGTTAGAAAGAGAGGACCAGACCTTCCTGGCCAGCCTCCCCTGTAAGGAGAAGGACTTAGTAAGAGGCTAGATTCAGCTCTCCAAGCGTGGATGGCTACTGTGGGAATTACCCATGGTTGCTTTCTGTTTCGTGAAAATAGAGAGGGAGGGAAGAATACCTTCAGCACTAACTTTGACACCTCCACCAGGTAACCACTCCCAAAGATTAAGTCTCAGGCCTATGAGGGCCCACCCTTGATAGAATAGACATTGAAAAGTTGAAAAGTTTCATCAGCGGCTATGGATGGCAGAATGGAGGGAGCTCATTTAGTTTGAGGGTACTCAAAAACCCCCAGAAACAAGTTCAAGAGAATACCGTCGGCAAAAGTGGGTAGTTCCCAAATGACCACCTGAGAGTTTCTGTGACAGTGTTGCTACCTGAACCCACAACAGCCCTTTCAAGAAATGGATAGGATATTTGTTCTGGTTCTCCCTTTTTAACAGACGTAGACACTGAGAGGCAGGACACTTGTGGAGTTAAGTGATAAGATGTCCAGGATCCCATCTGAGGTACTTTTTACATCAAGCCATATATAAGATATGCAGTGTGTGAGTATCAAAGTAACTTTTGGAGGAAAACTTGTGGCTTGTAATTAAAAGCATAGCACGTTGAAACTATCTGAGCATCCCTTTTTCTTTTCTCCTGGCACCTGCTTGGCCCACTTTCCCTACATCGAACACTGTAGTAGTTGGAGAACAGAGCCAAGAGGACAGTGAGTGTTCTGCTTCTGGTATTATTTGGACTGAGCCAGCAGTGTCCCTCTGCCAGCGCTGGACAGAACTTATCCTAGAGAGCATTGAGTAGATTTTCCTCTCCCAGCACCAGCATCCATCCTCCAGGTGACTCCCTTCGTGGCTGAGACAGTGGACTCCAAGAGCAGGTGTCATGCACCAGAATTGAAGAGTCTGGCACAAAAGAAGCATCTGGCCACATTGGCAGGGGCAGCGCAGCTTGAAAGCCTCCCCTAGCATTTGGGAATGTTTTCAAGGTTTGAAAACAGAATCTTCTAAACCTAATTTATTGCAAGTCTTTGCATGATAATCATGGCTTGAAATTAAATGAGGAGCTCTTATATTCTTTGTGGGTTTGGTTTTGGTTTTGGTTGTTTGCTTTTTGATTTGTGATTTCTGAGCAGCGTAACTTGGGCCTGTAACAGCTACCAGTAATCCTCAGTCCCTTTGACTGGTGTGAGGTGGTTGGCGGGAAAGCACAGAAACCGTTTGTCAGTCCTGCTCTCCAAATCAGATGGAGAAAGAAGCAGACCCACGTCTTCTGACCCCATCTTTGTTCTCACCTTGGACTGTGCTCACCCTTGTACGTGTTCTCTCTCTCACCCCTACTCCCACCCAAGTCATTGTGTCATGCAAAGTCTGAGACACATATGTTGGAGTTTTGGAGATTGTTCCTAGACCAGCATGTTTAATATGATATCTACACGGTGTGATTTTAGCTTAAGGGTAAAGCGGGTCAGAATTACGGAAGGTTTTGAAAATGTGAGGTGTTTAAATTCATTTTCAATGGAGTGTGTAATCTGAGGGTGGCTTATAGTGGAAGGTTTATATTTGCTAAGGAGAAGAATTTATAGGAGGTATATCAGAATACCTGGGTGGGTTTGCTGCTCGTGGCTGTGGTACAGACAGTTACACCTGCAACCAGGCAGTATTCACCTACCTGAGCAAACCTACAAACAAGGAAGTCACGGGGGGATCCCCCTGGGCAGAGTAGCCAATGTTCTACCTTTGTTGTTAATTTGTTTTTTAAAGATAATACATGTTTGGGGCGCCTGGGTGGCTCAGTCTGTTAAGCGTCTGGGGTTTCAGCTCAGGTCGTGCTATCACAGTTCCTGAGTTCAAGCCCCATGTCAGGCTCTGTGCTGCTGGTGCAAAGAGGGACTCTCTCCCTCATCCTCTCTACCCCTGCCCACCCCAAAAAAAAATGTTTACGGTCTCCCCAAAATCAGGCTACAAACTGTGAAAGGGTTCCACTCATCTCTGTTCCTCAGCCACCCAGCTATCAGCCCATGAGCATCCAGTTATACTAGTTTCTTATGTCATGTCCTTCCAGAGGTACTTTGTGCAGAATCAAGGGGTTACAGATTCCTTTTTCCTGATTTTTACATAGGTGATAGCATACTACCCACACTGTTCTGCCCCTTTATTCCACTTAGCCAGATCATCTTAAGGGGCCTTCCATTTTATTCTTCATAATGAGCTCACTGATTGCCACTACAAACCACGTAATTAACTTCCTCGTATGTAAAAAGCAAAAGCCTGTACTTTACACACCACTTGACTAAGCTTGCTTTTTCTGACTTCCCAACCTATAAGCAAATTAGGCAGAAAAGGTCCTGCTCCATCTAGGCTTGGGAGGATGATGGGAAAGAAATCACAAGTCACAGCTTATATCACAGAAAGAAACAAGTCTCTTAAAAATAAACAGGGGCGCCTGGGTGGGTCATTCGGTTAGGCCTCTGACTCTTGATTTCGGCTCAGGTCATCATCTCGCAGTTGATGAGTTTAAGCCCCACATCGGGCTCCATGTGGATAGCACAGAAGCTGCTTGCTATTCTTTCTCTCCTCTCTCTGTGCCCTTCTCCTCCCTCTCTCAAGAAATACACATTAAAAAATAAATAAACAAAAACTACAGACAACAGCAACAACCACAAAGGGCCACCAGAGTCTTACAACATTTAACCAAGATGCCAGCATTCCAGCCCCTCCGAATGTGCCAAGAAGGCATCATGGACTCAGTGATTATTTCTTGAGCGCCAGTTGCATGCCAGGCCCAGCTGGTGGGCCTCAGTGTATTGGAGAATGGCGCATTATTGAAGCTGCAGCTGAAAAGCATACTGTTTAAGGAGACAGGGTTTTGCAGTACAGCCTTTAGAGAAAAAACTATTCAGATGACTAAAGTGATTTCAATTTGGCTTGCTTTCAAGAGGTAATCCTTTTGGGCTCGGGTGAGCTGGCTTTTTATTTAGTTTTTCTGATGGGACACGATGCTTCAACAACAGACTAATTTCTTCACTAGATTAATATTTCTTGCATTTATCTTCTTGAAGTCATGCTTATACTCCCAGTTTGTTTAGCAAACCATTTTCACTTTTCAAAAATGGTCAGAGAGGAAATTGTCATGTTAGTCTTCAAGTGCCAGTCTTGAGGGTGAATCGAATTTTGACCATACCATTCTGGCAGAAATCAGTAATTCACTTAAAATGCTTCAGTGAAAAAATAAGCATGGGTTATTGGTGCTTCCTCCACAGATGTCCTTACCTCTCCGTTTCTCTCAATCGGAGGTTCATGTGGGGAGAGGGAGGCAGGTATCAGGATGCCTGGAGTTACTTCCTATCTCAAGAGGCTCCATAAAAACCACCCCGTTGGTCTTACACCGGAACTTGTGTGGGTCTCAGCTTCTAACCTGAAGCTCGGAGAAGGAAGAGGCATGTCCAGAGCACAGGGGCTCTTTAAACTTTATCACTGATACTTCTGTCATCTTAGTGTGACAGTTTAACCTGCTTTTCAGGGCATGTCTAGCTTTGCATCTGCTCTGAGGGTCTGTCCTTAGAAACACTAAAAGGGGGGAGAAGCAGGAGGGTCTGTTCAGTGGTTTACCTGCCAGACAAAGTAAGGGCATAACCTAATTCCGTTTTTCCTCCCCATAGATAAGACCAATTGGCTCTATCATATCAACTTTCAGATTTAAGTTGTTCCCTGGAAGGTACTTGCCTACCTCACCTGATTGGAGGTTAATGCAGCGAGACGGTGTCTGAGTCCTTGTTCATCGTTCCATTCCCTGTGGGTGTGTTTGGCCTTAGATACCTGCTAAATCCTGATTTGCTGTCATATTTGCAGGCTGATGGCCCCACAGCTGTTGTGTTTATATAGATCCATTGTCACAGTTATTAACATGACACTCAAAGCATAGGTGCCTGTTGATGTGTTGGTTACGCTATTTTTATGTACAGAGATTAGCACTTTTATTAGTGAATATTTTCTAGCTTTCTCTAACGGAGAGTCCCCTAAGTCAGAGTGATGGCTCAGTTTCTCCTGAACCCAACCTACTTTTTCAGAAGGTTATGCTATGAAACCTATGAGCATTACACAGTAGAAACATCGAAGTTACTGTTACTTTGCCAAGCCCATAAAATCATCTCCTTTGTGCTAGGAAGCTGAATGTCATTTAGGGAAACCACAGGAAGCCAGCTGGGGCATATTTGTTCAGGTTCTTGTGGCAGGCCAGATATTCCAGAAGTGACCGCTGATGGCTATTTTACTTTCATGTGCTTTGTGTTGATGGTAGGAATTAAAAATTTTCACTCATAGATCTAACAGGAGAAACTTAACAGAGGACCATGGGGACGGGTAGGGGGGAAAAAAGAGGGAGAGGGAGGGAGGCAAATCATGAGAGACTCTTGAATGCTGAAAACAAACTGAGGGCTGAAGGGGGAGGGGGAAAGGGGAAGGCGGGTGATGGTCATGGAGTAGGGCACTTGGGGGGAAGAACACTGGGTGTTATATGGAAACCAACTTGACAATAAACTATATATTAAAAAATAATAATAAATAAAAATAAGAAGTAAATATCATAAAGGTTTGTTCTACCTTTCATCGCAAGCAGCATGTTGTCACTAAAGGCCCCTTGTTATGAATGCTGCCCTCATTCCAAATCATGTGTCACACATTTTGTGTGGTTTCGTAGTCACAGACGCCATCATTTATGAACAGGTACCTGTAAGAACAACAGATTTCAGATGCTGCATTTCTTGAGCCTTGGGAGCATCGCTGATTCTCAGCTGCTTGGCAGGTTGTCCTTGTGGTTTGAGTGTCGCCTGGGCGCTGACATTGCTATGGTTAATAGTGCTCCCTGACGCTCTGTGAGGAGAGTGGGAGAACATCTCCAGGCTCCCTCTGCCCTGCACCGGCGGCAGGCAATGGATGTGTGGTTCAGTGTGGAAGGCTGGTGAACAAGAATGGATATAACTAGCCTTCAATTTTGTGTGGAGGATGTTCTGGTTTTGTTTGTGGTGGTCAAGTTGTGCTTGACTTGTTTCAGGAAAACATACTTCTGTAACACCCCGTGAGTTTGGGGTAGTTGATAACATGTTTTTAAAAAATGGCAAGCCTGTTTCAAAGTCCAGTGAAACCAAACCTGTATCTGCATTCTGTTGAGATGAGGTATTTGATACTTTCTGGCATAGATGTTGTGGATCATATGCTTTCTGTGTGTTTTCTGCTAGTGCCTGGATCAAAGTGGAACAGCTAAAGCCATACCATGCGCATAAGGAGGAAATGATAAAGATTAACAAGGGAAAACGATTCCAGCAAGCTGTGGATGCAGTTGAAGAGTTCCTCCGGAGAGCCAAAGGGAAAGACCAGGTGAGAGACTGAATCTCACTTTATGCCAACGTGAGACTGGCTGTTTTAGCATAGTAACTAACAGATTAACTATTGCCCAAACCCCAAGCTCCATTCTTACGTAATGCCAATGCAGAGAACACCACTTTGTTTCTAAGGTACCCACGTTTTGCCAATCAGCTTGAAAGTCCATGCATACGGCTGACTTTTCTGAAATATAGTGCTGCCCTTAGGAAAGTCACCTGGACTTAGAAGAATCATCTCAGCTTTTAAGTACAATACAGGCCACTTCTCCTTTTAATATCCTAGAGATTAGGGCATAGCTTCTAAGAGATATCCACTGCCTGAGTGTAAATCCCACTTCTTAGCTTTGGGACTATAGGCAAGTGATAGGATTTGTTTATCTGCCTCTCCAAATATCACTGGGAGCAATAGCAGAATCTATTTCATAGGGTAGTTGTGTGGATCACGCATGTAAAGCGCTTCTCATAGGGTGTGGCTTGTGTAAATGGCAGTGGCGATGGCAGTGGCTGCTGTGGTGGCTATCATTATTATTATTAAACTTTCAGACATCGTCCCACAATTCTGCTGATGACAAGAATCGGCGTAATTCCAGTGAGGAGAGAAGTAGGCCAAACTCAGGTGATGAGAAGCGGAAGCTTAGCCTGTCTGAAGGGAAGGTGAAGAAGAACATGGGAGAAGGAAAGAAGAGGGTGTCTTCAGGCTCTTCAGAGAGAGGCTCCAAGTCCCCTCTGAAAAGAGCCCAAGAGCAGAGTCCCCGGAAACGGGGTCGGCCCCCAAAGGATGAGAAGGTTTGTTTTATTTCTGCAGCTTCTGGGATTTAGTGGTTTCTTTCTGCTGTGGCAGAGTTGAGCTCTACAGCGTGCCTCAGGTCACTAAGAGGACACAGAGAACTGTGCTAAGTGCTTCCCTAAAGAATCCTGCAGACCAGGGGAGGGACCCAGCCTGGATACACCGGCATGAAATAGGAGCAAAAGACAGCAAAAGATGTTGCATTCAACTGGATGGTCAAGGCAGGAGAACAGTCCACCTCGGCCAGCCTGAAGGGCTGGCACTGGAAGGGGCTTTGGAAGGAAGAGGGGAAGGCGTTCCCAGAGACAAAGGGGATAGCCCACGTGGGGCTTGATGTTGGTGTGGATATTCTCATTACAGGTAGAGGACAGGAAGAGAGCAGAGAGGGAAAAGTGGGTTGTCCCTGGATGTGGAGGGCCTTGAGGTCTACTACAGTGGTATTTACTGTCACGGAATCGGGGTCATGAACGTGTCTGAGTGGGGTGTCAGGACGGCAGTGTACTCCAGGCTGTGTGCTAGCAGTGGTGGAGGCCAGAAAAGAAAGGCTAAAAAGCCGGTCAGAAAGTTAAACACAGGTGTGCATTTATCAGGAGCTATCCTCATAGCGAATACTGAAAGGAACTGCCTGAGAGGCGCTTAGCAGGAAAGGGTCATAAGACTTAGCAACTGGATATGTAGGGTTGAGTGAGGAAACTGAATGGGAGAGGATTTCAGGTGTTTGCCTGGGAAACGGTGATGTCCTTCTCAAGAGCAAGAGTCAGGAGTAGGGCTAGCTCACAGAGCAAGAGGACTAGTTGTTTTTTGAGTTTGAAGAATTAGGGGTGATACCGAGACCATCAAGGAACCCTAGAGTAACGTCAGGATGGAACGTAGATGTGGAAGTTGCATGTGTAGGTGTGTATCAGTGAGGCCTGGCGGGATCTGTCTTCAGGGAAAGTAAGGAGGGAAGGACAGAAGTCTGCTTTGCAGGGAGATTGCCCATAGGTCAGAATTGGAAGGAGTCAAAGGAGCCATCGTGGTGAAATAAAGTGGAAATAATGTACCTTTCACCTTCCTGAAAAGATTTGGGTCAAGTCTCAAAAGCCAAGGGAAGAGAATTCGAGATGGAGGAGGTAGTCTGTCGAAACACAGGGGAGGATTGTTAGAGCACAGTCCAGGATACAGGAGCCAGATGGCTGGCAGGAACGGTTGGGTGATAAGGCCATGATGAAACACTAGACATCATCAGATCAAGGCATGCAAATTCAGACACCAGCGAGACCAGACAGGTAGTGGAAGGAAGCAAGGGGAGCTGGCTGAGGGTCCACAGCCTGGGCCTGCCTCCGTGCTGAGAGCATTAGGTATGGCAGCTGGCGCTCTGGGGAGGTCATGCTCCGTCCATGGGGTTCCAGCCAGCTTTTGCCAGACTGTCTGGTTTTTCTCAAGAGAAGATAGAAGTACAGATTTTTATGTGAAACGTTCCAGTTTTACATGTTACAAACTAATTCAAGATTTTTAAATGCTTTTAGTTCAAAGGAACATCTCGGGCCAGACTGAGTCTGTGGGCTGCCACTTGGTGACCTCTGCATCAGAGAGGGTCCTTCTTGCTGTCAAGTAACCTGAGATAGAGAGTAAGGATCTTGCCAACTCCTATGCTAGCCCCAGACAGAAACAACTTCTCTTTGGATCAAGGGAAGTGTACAAGAGAGGTTAGGAGGAGGTCTCAGTTGGAGCTGGGACTCTGTGACTGGCTGCCAATGTGCGACCTTGGCCAGCTACCTTTGCCTTGGTTTCCTGGTCTAATCATGATACCTGCCACCCCACTTTGTTGTGAGAAGTAAATGAGCAAAAAGAGCGGAGTACCCAGAGCAGCGTGTGCGATGCACTACTCGTTTGGTCACTGGCTTACATGCGTCAGTGTTTGGCAGTGGCCCATTGTGCAGAGAGAGCATAGTGGTTTTAGTGGAACCAGAGGCCACCATGGGCTTACCGCAGGGACTCTTCTCACAGGCTCCCAGGGAAAAGCAGTTTGCCCTTGAGTCTGAATTATTAATCAGGGCTGGTGACATTGCTGCTGCTGTTCTCAGTGCCAGGTCCCCAGCCAAGGGCTCTACCTGCTATTTACCTTTAGCAGAGTCCTTCCTACAGCCTCCTTGCTTGGCCCGGCCTCTAGTGAAGGATTTGTCAGCTGGAGAGGAAGGAGCATGGCTAGTGATGCAGGGCAAACACAGCTGTTTTAGTTTGGACTGTTGGTCTTGATCAAGCACTTTCAGGGATATAGGAAACACAGGCTTGGAATTTTGGTACATCTTTTGATCTAATGGGTCTTGTAGTCTAAAAGAGTGTATGTTGCTATCGCAATTGTCATTTGGCTGTTAAGACTTCTTTCTGAAATGGCAGTAGCCTAGGCTGATAACTGGGCAAAGCCCTGGATGATGGCTGTTCTGAGCCATAATCCCCTGTCCCATGAGGATTAGTGGACCCGACTGACCTTGACAGTGGAGGTGTCATTTACGTGCACACAGGCGAAGGCTGGGTTCATGCTTAGACTCTGGTGTGAGAGGTGTGCTCTCTCCTCTCTCAGGGGCTCTTAACTTCCGAGTCCTGAGCTGAGAAGCAGAACTGCAGCTCTAGGCACGTGTGAGCCTGATACAACAGAGCCATCAGTCTTGTGGCTCTCCTGAAATCCCTAAGTAGTGAGTGCAGAGAGTGATGATTTGGGAGTCAGGGCTTTTGATTGGTGCCAGATGGAGAGTCAGTGCACTCCACCTCACCCTCCTTCTGTCCTGGGGCCTGGAGCTGTGCTGCCCCTAGCCACAGGGGACAGACACACAACGTGTCCATCACAGCAGGACATTCTTTAGGACAGTACTGCACTAGGGCCTCTTGTTCCCCAGAGCTTTTTATTCAGCAAACATTGGTTGAGCAGCTCCACCACCGGCCAAACGTCTAGAGATAAAGCAGCATTATAGTGAGACAAGTCGTCTCTCGTGTTCACTTCTTCCATAAAATAGTGAACATCTTCTCTCTGCCAGGCATGGCTCCCAGCATGGGCTACAAAGTAAACAAAATTGGGAATGGTGTTGCTTTCATAGAACTTACTCATAATCACATTAGCATCACATTCTAATGGGAGAAGACCGAGAGGTCAAGGAAAGCAGCCCGATAAGGTGACACTTCAGCAGAGATCTAAAGTGAGCATGTGAGCCGAGCACATAACTGCTGAAAGGGCATTCCCAGTAATGCAAAGGCACTGGGGCAGGCATATGCTTGGTGTGTTTCAAGAATGAGTGGAGGGCCAAGAAGGTGCCGGTGAGTTGGAGAGTGGTGAGGGAGTAGAAAATAATAGGGCACAAGGTCAGGGATTAGCGTGGAATGGGGGTAGGGCCCTTTATGCCACAGTAAGAAAGGCTTTAGTCTGATGTATGAGACCGGAAGTCAGTTTTAGGCAGAGAAGTGGACATGCTTCACTCTGGCTGCTGTGTATAGTCCACACTGCAGGGTTCCAGAGCAGAAGCAGGGAGATCCATTTTACTCCCGTCCAAGTGACAGGTAATGGTGGCCTGAGCATGTGTGTAAGCAGTGGGGCGGTAAGGAGGGGTTACAGATCCCCAGTTATAAAGCCATAATCGTTGCCAAAGAGATAAGAGGAAAGAGGAAGGCAGGATCAAGAAGGACCACAAAGATCGCAGCCTGATAGAATGGAACTGCTTTTCTAAGATTGCGAAGACCGTGGAAGGAGCTGTTGGTCAGGAGATCGGGAGTTCAGTGGCCCAGGTCAGGATATCCAGTAGGTATCCAAGTAGAAATGTCAGGGGGCCACTGGTGGCTGGAAGATCACACATGTGGAAAGTGGGTATGCAGTGAACTCAGGTATAGGGGATGAGAGCACAGCAGGTGTGAAGCTGAAGCAGCGCCTCCTCCCAGGACAGGTGTGGGCCAGGCTGTTGGTTGAGGGGGCACAGCCCATTCCACTGGGTCCTGCCCTTGCATCAGCCTGGGGAGAGGAGTGGGACTCTTGGCTCCCAGTTGCCCTGGGGTTGAAGTCACTTAATAGCTAACACGTCGGGCACATTTCCTTGTCAGCACCATGTGCCTTTCTCAGTCTTTTTGAGATGCGGTGGATTCCCTCCAAAGCTGGTACTGTTTTCTGAATGTGCGTTATTGGCCATAAAGAAATCTTCCCTGTGACTTGCTGATAACCGTGAGTTCCGTAATTGAGCTTTCCAGTGACATCTGTCCTTGTGCAACTTGGACACGACATTTTGTTACCTCAACAGAGAAGAAAGGCTCACTCCCTCTCGTTGAGAACTTGACTGGTTTCCCCCCAGTGGAGAGTCCGAACCGTGCCTGGGGACTGACGCTGAGACCAAGGAGCTGGCTAGGGGTTTAGTTTAAGGTGGCATGTGACTGTAGGAAGCAGAGCAGTGAACAAGTGCCCTCCGATTTGGGGCAGGAAGACGTCTACTGAGGGGGCTGCAGCGTCTTGACCATCTCCCTTTCCCTCTATAGGATCTCACCATCCCTGAGTCTAGTACCGTGAAGGGGGTGATGGCTGGACCGATGGCCGCGTTTAAATGGCAGCCAACTGTGAGCGAGGTAACAAGCCCCCCACAGGCCAGGACAAGCCTGGCCTCCGAGCTAGTTTCCTGGCCTGTGTGAGGCACTTGTCCTTTCCCCCTTTTTTAAATTGCAAGACAGTTCCCAGGTGTGTGATGGGAAAAGTGCAAGTCTCAACCACCCTCAGGGGTGCTCACTGTCAAGTTTGATGCAACTTCTTCCAGACCCTTGGTTCATTCCCCCACCTCAGCCATCAATTATAGAATTATAGACCCACATGGGGTTTTTATTGTTGGGAATAGGGTTGGTTTTCACAAACCTGAGATTGGCCCACACGTTTTTTTCACTTGATGCTTATAGTCAACCTTTCACTGCAACTTTACTATTCAGTAGCTGCACATTATTTCATCCTTGAAGTGGATGCCCTAGTCTCCAGTTGAGCCTGATTGTGAAAAGCCCTTGAAAGGCCTGCCCTCATTGCCACTGTGTTTCTGTTTATACTGATCTTCCATGAGACGAGACACTCAAGGGTCTGGCACCAGACACAAGTAGGCTGAAACCCTAAAATTGGAAGAGTCTTGAGAATTGATTTGGCCATGTCTGCAGCGTTATCCAAAGGGACTGGTAAATGCTGCATTTTAAAAATAGCATTGTGCCTCTTAAATATTTTCCTGCAGTAATTTCCTGCAGTGTTACTGGAATAATTTGTATACCAACCTGACAGAATTGTCTCTCCTTTTTCACTTGTAGCCAGTTTCCCTCTATATGGAACAGGGGTCCTTTATAAAAGGCTTTGACCAACAGTGGGAAAGTGCTTCTAAGCTGTTGTATAGTCGAGACCAGTTCCCAGTGGGGTTTCAGCCAGAGGAGAGTCCAGTTACCAGGCAGTTACCATGCAAGGTGATCTCTGGTGGAAAATAACTTGTTTTATTTCATCTTTTTCTGGTTTTAGCCTGTGAAAGATGCAGACCCTCATTTCCATCATTTCCTGCTCAGCCAAACTGAGAAGGTGAGTTGACCTTTGACATTCTTGATCCTTGGTCAAGGGCTGGCCTGAGGGGAGACTGTGGCTCCACAGAACTTCACCCTACTAATCTGAAAAGTTAGGCTCTGCCTGCACCACTGCTGCCCAGAGCACCCTGTTAAAAAGTCACATAGAGGCCCGCTCATGAATCAGGTGTTATTAAGATTAAAAGTAAACCAAAAAAAAAAGCATTTAAGACTCAGCAGCTGTGTGGTTGAGACACTTGTGGTTGCCTTCAGAGTCTAGGGCAGAAGCCAGACCTCGTGAGCTATCAGCACCCATGAGGTAGCCCATGCTGTTGGTGGGCACATTCTCAGGCTTAACTGGGCAGACCATCGCTCTGGACCATCGGGTTGTGGAGGGAAAGCTTCCCAGAGTCTCTGCAAGGCCATGAGTTAGGCTGATACTTGATGGGACCTGATAGGCTATGGCTTTGGAGTTGGACACATCTGGGTTCCAAGCCCAGTTACACTGACTAGCTTTGTAATTCTGGGCACATGACTTAACACACCTCGCCTTAGTGTCAGCAGCAGCAAAAGCACCTTGCAGAATTCTGTGGGTGAGTGAGTGAGGTAACGTGTGTTCACTTTCTAATGTGTTTCTGGAGTTCAATAAAGTCAAACAGCAAGTAAGTTTTCAGTGTTAATGCCAAATTTTAGGCCACACTTCTTAAGGAATTTATAGCAAAGACCAGTTAACCATTCAGTTTAATAAATGGTCTTTTCCCCTCCTTTATTAGCCAGCTGTCTGCTACCAAGCAATCACAAAGAAGTTGAAAATATGCGAAGAAGTACGTACGTTCCATATCTCCCTGTTTTTTTCTTCCACTGGGGCCCTTGCCATGGGAAGAATGACCTGATGATTTGTGTTTCCTTTCCCTAGGAAACTGGGTCCACCTCCATCCAGGCAGCAGACAGCACAGCTGTGAATGGCAGCATCACACCCACAGACAAAAAGTAAGACCTTTGATGAAAAGGCTTCATATAACTCTAGTTCTGTAAGGGAGTTGGGGGTGACTCTTTAAGGGGGCTCTTTAAGATTTGTATCCTAGCCATTACTGGAACTGAGTGGAAAGAGAGGGGAAAGTTGTAATTGTTAATGACATGGTTTTGCCTGAGAGTAATTTTACCTGCGGTAGACCCAGGTCCTATAAATATACAATGGGGTTGACTCAGTTTGGTGGTTCTCAGACTTTGCCGTGCCTCAGAATCACCTGGAAGGCTGAATGTAAAGCACCAATTGCTAGGGCCCCCTGCCCTGGGGTTTCTCAGTCAGTAGGTCTGGAGTAGAGCCCAAGAATTTGTGTGTTGGACACCTTCCTGGGTATGCTACTGCTCCCAGTCAAGACACCACACTTCGAGAACCACTGGCTCAGTAGAACAGTGACGAAAACCCAGAAATTGGCTGTGGTGGCGGCAGGTGGGGACTGAGAGGTGAAGATGTTTGGAGTAAAGCCCATCATCCTGCCTTCCCCAGCTCTTTCTGCCGTTGCCACCTGGTCCTTCCCATGCACCTGTCAGCAGCTCTCTGTCCCGCGTGGGCAGGTGGGAGAGCCTTGACTGTGATCCCCAAAGCTTAGCTTGCACCCACACACATCCCTGCCCTTATTCTGATGGTGTTTGCAGTCGTGGTGATGAAAGCTCTAAGACAGAGCACTCCCTTGAGCAAGATAGCCAGGTCTGAATTTGCTGTCTGTATCTCCCATGCAGTTCTTACTCAGATAAAAACAGTATGTCTTTTACTTTATTCTTAAGTTTTCATGCTGATGAAATTCCTCATCCTACTGTTTGTTTTGGGTGAACGCCCCTGGGTAGAGTAGAGAAGACAGAGGCTTGTTATGTGCTAATAAAAGGGGAGGTATCACCCACTGATTTCGGGAGGATTGTGTTGATTTTTTACGAAAAGACAAGGATGGGGCTGAGGACAGAGTCCAGTGCTTTCACCTAAGACCTTTGTTGCCCCATTAGCCAGACCCTTTTTTGATATGAATGTGAAGCCAACTTACAAAGTCAAGCAGCTATATGGTCTGCTGGGTGTCCTGAAATGCCAAGAAAAGGAAAGAGATTAGTCTGCCATGGTTTAGAATCCTAGGGGAAGCTGGCACTGCTCAGACAACTGTGAATGACAGTAGATCTCCTGGTTTTGAGCTCTGGCTGGAAACTTTGTGGGCGAAGGTGCCATCTGGCGAGGAAGGTGGTGGATTCTGTTTTCATCGTTGGGTTCAGGCTGGGGTGGAGAGGGTGTGAGAATCTTTATTCCAGCAGGGATGAAGGGACCCTTTCACTAGAAGAAAGAGCCAGTTTGGAGAGGTGGCTGTGAATGTGACCCCAGGAGACTGAGAATACTAAGAAGGTAACTCGGGTCAAGTGAGGTGGAGAAGATGCTGCTCTAGAGAAACCCAAGCCGAAAACTAGAACACCAAGGAATAAGAAATGAAGAAAGAGGCATTGGTTAGCTGTATCACATGCAAGGAGTGAAGTGCTAGAACCGAAAAGAGAGCTTTGGGCAAGATAAAATCACCTGTAAAAGCACATAGAAATAGCAGTAGTAGCCAACGGCCCCCAAGTTCTCAGGGTTGCAGGAAAAGCAGGCTCCAGGAAAGGACAGTGAACAGAACATGCTGTCCACCTGAACTTTAGTCCCCAAAGATCAGAATGGGCCTGCAGTTAGAAGGCTGTGGTGGAGAACTGTGGACAGGCCGCTGGAAAGCAGTGATGGGGTCAGGAGAAGGCAGGCATAGGAAGAA
Source organism: Cryptoprocta ferox (assembly GCA_028646485.1). Classification (NCBI taxonomy): domain Eukaryota; kingdom Metazoa; phylum Chordata; class Mammalia; order Carnivora; family Eupleridae; genus Cryptoprocta; species Cryptoprocta ferox. The sequence continues at coordinate 3,695,953 of CM053564.1, read as the reverse complement.
TTCGTGCTGTGGAAAAGACTGGCTCCAACGAAAGCTTTGAGGAGGGTCAGGGCCCATCTCTGCTGGGAGCAGGAAGAACACAGTAGCGTCAGATGTGGAGCCGGCCAGGGAGACGAAGGCTGTGATCCTGATTCCTACAGTTGAAGGAGTCGGCACGTCCTGAGCACGTTGCTCCAGGCACTTGTCGTGGGTTCTGATGTGCTTTAAAGTGGCATCTGAAAGCCTGGCATTCAGAGTGGCCAGTCAGGAAACTGCTGGAGGAGCCGAAGACAAAAGCCTGCTTTCTCGCTGTGACGGAATTATAAGCTCAGACCCTCCATCAAGGCAGTAAGGAAATAATTTGGAAGACTTGCCCTAAACCATATGAGACACATTTCTTTCTGTGGCAGGCAAGGGTTTAGAAAAGCGCATTTCAGTCGAGGGACACTTTTAAACAGTGGCGTGACAAGAAAGGGCACGGTGCACACACACTGCTACGGGCTCTGCATGGTGCTGCCAGCCGCTGAGCGGTGTTTCTGGTGGACACGGTCCCACTCCACCCTGAACCGATCAGTGTCTCTCTCTTTCAGGATAGGATTTTTGGGCCTTGGCCTCATGGGAAGTGGCATCGTCTCCAACTTGCTAAAAATGGGTCACACAGTGACCGTCTGGAACCGGACTGCAGAGAAAGTAAGCATTCCTGGTGGTGCTTGTCAGGTGGGGCGGGACAGACCCTTGACCCTTGGAGTTGGAGTATCTAATAACTAAGGATGGGAATCCTATTGCCTCCGCTCAGCATTGTGCATGCGTACAGTAGGAGAAGCCAAGCTCTATAGTTCAGGCAAGTTAAGATGCAGATATACAAGCTTAGGATGTTACCTATAAAAGGATATAAGCTTAGAATGCTGTTTATAAAAGGTAAACACTTAAAAATATCCAGGGGTATAAGAAGTGAGAATTCTCCCTTCCCTGCCGTTACCTGAGGTAGCTCACATCAGGTGTTTGTATCCTTTTTTTCATGCATGTGCAAATACATGTGAGTATACTAGTAATTCATTAATACAGAGTGTGTGGAGATAGATTTGTTTCTTCCTTTTCCATGGCTGCACTGTGTTCTGTCATTGGGATTGTATTAACAGCGCCATGCAGTAGAGCATTCTGCAGTGATGGAGATGTCCAGGATCTGCACTGTCCAGTGTGGCACCCACTAGTCACACGTGGCTTTTCCAACACTTGAATCATGGCTAGTACGACTTAAGAATTGAAATTTTAATTTTATATCACTCAAATGTAAATAGTCCCCCATGGGTAATGACCACCAAAGTGGGCAGGACAGGCTTAGAAGTTCTTAACCTAAGGTGGTGGTCCACCACTTCAAGGGTCTGTGCATGCCCTGAAATGGAATTCCAAGTCTGAATGTGCGCCTTTTGTGATGGAGAGAGGCCATGGCTTTTCCCATCAAGTTCTTATCCAAGAAAAGGTGAAGAACAGTAGTCTGAGTGCCAAGAAACTAAAACCCTGTACTCACCAGGAACACAGGAAGAAAGACTGAGGAAGGACAAGCCTGTTGGGAGCCAGTGTGGCTGGGTGAGCACCCCATGCCACAAAGTGACTGGGTGAGCACCCCGTGTGCAGCTAGGTGCAGCTGAAAGGAGGGTGGTTACTGAAGGAGGTGGCAAGGCCGAATGGATTTGAATTAACAGAAATGTTCTTGGCAAAGTAAAAAAAAAAAAAAAAAAATCTAATGTAACAAACACCTTTTCAAGGATAAAAGGAACTGGTTAGAGAGTCAAAGGGGCTGTGGGGAAAGGACACTGAAGGCCCTGAAGGCCTTGGTGAAGGACTTGGGCTTCAGCTGCTGGGCATTGGGTAGGGGCTGTGAGGACCTAAGTCAGGAGTGTGATCAGGTCCCATCGTCAGTATCTGTTGTGATTCAAGTCAGTGGTAACCGGGAAATGTAGATGTATACAATTGGAGAAGTTGGGGAGTGTCAGAGGGTTTCCCCTCTAAGTACATTCCCCTTTGATGGAAGTGCCTCTCGTCATCCTGTATCTTGATTGGAAAGCCTGAATGTTATATAAACATGACCATTCTTTCCAGATTCATTTATGGGAAAGCAGTCGAGCAAAACAGGTAGGAACCTGGGTTTGGAATCAAACAGACCTAAATCCAAGTTATACCCCTCCTGCTCACCCTCTTTAGCAAGATTGTTGATTTCCCTAAGCCTTGTAGTTCTCATCTATGCAAAAGATTAAATGAGGTGATGTAAAGTACTCAGCACCATGCTTGGCACAAGTTAAGTAGTAAGTGGCATCTTTAAAAACTCGTCTAGTCTTTGGGGTGCTTGGTTGGCTCAGGTCATGATCTCATGGTTCATGGCTTCGAGCCCCACATTGGGCTCTGCACTGATAGCATGGAGCCTGCTTCGGATTCTCTCTCTCCCTCTCTCCCTGCCCCTCCCCATCTCACATGCGCTTTCTCTCTTTCAAAATAAATAAATAAACATTTTTTAAAAGCCATCAAATTTTGACAAGGATCTTAGTAAAAAAAATTACTCTCTGGTTCTTCTGGAATAGCAAATAGAATACGTATTATCACACTTTCAGAAAAGAAAGTATAATGAGATCTCTCCCAAGCAAAGTTTAAAACATAAAGCTGTATACTGAAAGGCTGAGGTGCGTGTGCACCATGATAAAGACGCACACCCACCAAGTAGACCTGGGCAGCTGGGGCTTGATGTGACAGAGGTGGCTGTCTGTGAGTCAGTGAGACAGGAGACAGGTCAGTTAGTGAGTTACGTTCAGGACAACTGGTTAGAAATTTGGGGAAATACTAAGCTCACTTCCTACCATGTACTAAAATAAATTCCAAATAGACTAAAAGATACACCAATCTAACATGCTTATAACAAATATGATAACTCTAAGACAAAAAATAGCTTACCAAAAAAATAATAAACAAAGGTATCAAATTTAAAAGGTTCAGTAATAGGGGCACCTGGCTGCCCCAGTCAGTGGAGCATGTGACTCTTGATCTCAGCATCATGAGTTCAAGCCTCACATTGGGCATGGAGCCTACTTAAAACTTTTTTTACAAAATTAAAAAATATATAAAAGGTTCATTAATCAAGAATAATCAAAATATGTCAAACAAAAACTTACTGGGTTTGGCTGGTTAAATCATCAAGTAGGACAAAGTTTTTATGTACTTATGGATGCTTGTTATTTTTAAATGATGTCCTCAGGGCTGGTGATTTGACACCTTGTTGGTGATCATTATAAATTAACATGGCTCCACTGGAAAGCCATTTATCTACATTTATTAAGAACTTGAACACCATTTGGAACCTGTTCTACTTTTGGGGACCTAAATTCAAAACATAAAGGAAAAGTATTGTACATAAAGAAATTTGTTGGAGTCACTTTTTTTTAGGTTTATTTACTTTGAAAGAGAGAGAGAACGAGCAGGTGAGTGAGGGAAAGAGAATCCCAGGCAGGCTCCATGCTCTGCACTGAGCCCAATGTGGGGCTCAGTCTAATGATGGTGAAATCATGACCTGAGCTGAAATCAAGAATCGGATGCTTGACCGACTGAGCCACATAGGCGCTTCTGGAGTCATTTATAATTAAAAGCAGGCCTGATACTGAACTGCAGGAGAGCCATTAGGTAAATTCAGGTGTATCTCAATGGAATATTCTACAGCCATCCATTATAAATGATAATTAAGAAAGACTGTAGTATGGATAAATGTAAGTCGCACACAGTATTAAAAGTTGGAAACAAAATAGGTTTACATTATTATAATTCTTTAAATGCTTTGGGAAAAGGAAATATGCTGAAATATTAATGATGTTTTGTTATGAGATGGGTAATTTTAATTCTCAAGGAGAAAAGAAAAGTTAAAGCTTTTAGACACACAGAACCACGTTGTTAAGGAATGGCAGCCTCCCACCGCCAGCCCTGCTTCCCCAGCACATGTGGATAGCCCAGGACACTGGGCAGGCTTTGCCACAGCCAAGACAACCACAGAGGGTTGCAGACAGGTGCTGTTTACATTCTGTTCTTCAAACAGGAAACCTTTAGCAGACACTTGTTTTGTACTTACTGTGAAATAGAACATCGTTCTAGGCACCAGTTATGCAAAAATACAAGATGGTCCTTAAGGGGCCCCATTCATTTCCCTCAAAATGTTGTACCAACTACTCTGGTGTCCCCGGCTCCTAGCCTCAGCCTCCTGCCTTGGGAGGCCAGCCAGGAGCATTGGGCAGGGTGTCTCTGGCCTGGCTGTTGTACTAATTGTGCACTGCCTATAGCTCACATTAGGATCTGTGACTTTTGCAGTGTGATTTGTTCATCCAGGAGGGGGCCCGCCTAGGAAGAACCCCCGCTGAAGTCGTTTCAACTTGTGACATCACCTTCGCCTGCGTGTCAGATCCCAAGGCAGCCAAGGACGTAAGGATCCCCTCTCTCCCCTCAGGTTGTGGCCAGGAAACCTGGCTGGCCTCCCTCTCCCCCATCTTCCCTGCCCATGAGTGAGTGTCTACAGCATGTGGGGGGGTTGAATTTCTCATCTGGGGCCATCCCCCCTTGTGAAAAATATTTTCATAAATTGAATACAGACTTCCTTTAATTCAGAACAAAGAATAGAAACAACTAGGGTCCCTGAGATCTGTCCTGACAGGCCCCATGTATTCTTATTGGGTCCAAGTGCCCAGATCCTGTGTTTAGCTATGGCTGTATTTGTATGTTTTCAGAGTTCAAGTACAGTAGTCATCTTGTTAAACTGGTGACTAGTTTAATCCAAGTAAATAAAAAGAAACCAAGAAAATACTGAGGATATCGTTTAAATGGGAGGCTTTTAATAAAAAGGAATGCACATATATTCTTTTAAAAGAGCATTAGGATCATATTAAAGGTACTTTTCTTTCTTAGGCTTATTTCACTTGCTCCCTCTTTTCAGCCTTAATATTTAGCTCCTGATCAGTTAGTGAGCCAAAAAAAACAACAGGATTCTGACCTGTTGAGGTCTGAGGTATCTGACCTGGGCATCTGGCCAGGAGCCTGGGCTATTGCTTCTCCCTTGTGTCTCCACAGCTGGTGCTGGGCCCCAGTGGTGTACTGCAAGGGATCCGCCCCGGGAAGTGCTATGTGGACATGTCAACAGTGGATGCTGACACAGTCACTGAGCTGGCCCAGGTAGCGGCCTCGTTTGTGCTGGCCCTCCAGCATCCTTGCGGCTGGAGCCCAAGACTCTGGCTGATCACCCCTGAGTGGGCAACTTGGTTACTCTAGAAGCAAAAGCAGGGAGCGGAAGAAAGGCCTGGAGCCTTGGGACTAGGTTGTCTTCACTCTCTGCTTTCAAAGCCACAGCTAGTCTGAATGGCCATGAGAAGAGAGGTGCTGCCCAACTGAGGTGGGCATTAGGTCCCAGAGCTGCCGGCCCCACAGTGAGAAGCAATCCAGGCAGCTGGCAGGGCCTTTGTGGTTTAAGCAGCTATCAACAGTTGACGCTAACAGAGTATCCTCTCCCCTGAGCTGCTGAGTCAGGTGGTGACTTCTGGCCACTGTGTGTCCTGAGAGTGGCTGAAGTCAGGGAAGGGCAGTGTATGGAGGAGGTGTGGTTGGCCAAGCCACGAGCATGGTCATGTTTGGTCATTGTAAGAAATTGCGAGTAACTGGGAGCAGGTGGGGAGACTTCACCTTTGCTGCATGCTGCATATGATTGAGGCGTCTGTCAAGGGGCCTCGGTGTGGAGGGCCAGGTGTTCCCATTTGAAACCCCAGTGAGAGGCAAGGCCTTCAGAAGCCATGACTTTCCTTTTCAGGTGATTGTGTCCAGGGGGGGCCGCTTTCTGGAAGCCCCGGTCTCAGGGAATCAGCAGCTGTCTAATGATGGGATGTTGGTGATCTTAGCAGCCGGAGACAGGGGCTTGTATGAGGACTGCAGCAGCTGCTTCCAGGCAATGGGGAAGACCTCCTTCTTTCTAGGTAACATGCCTGCCCACCTGTCGGGCCACTGCAGGCCCGGAGGCTGGGTGGGCCACATCCCCTCTAGACTGCACTGATGACAGCGTCATTCCCGCACGGCCTCTCTGCCTGGGGCCCCCGTGGGAAGGTTTCCTTTGACTTGCACAGTCAGTGCCTGGAAGGAGGAAGAGCCCGAAGGGTCAGAGCCAGTTCTGTCAGGGGCAGGTGAATGGGGCCTCCCCTGGGTTTAGAGGTGGGTCCGAGCAGGGATGAGGGTGGGCAGAAAATCCCTGCCCTCAGAATTCTTGAGAAGGGACCGTGATTCTCTACCCTGGCCAGGTGAGGTTGGCAATGCAGCCAAGATGATGCTGATTGTGAACATGGTCCAGGGAAGCTTCATGGCCACCATCGCTGAGGGGTTGACCCTGGCCCAAGTGACAGGCCAGTCCCAGCAGACACTCTTGGACATCCTCAATCAGGGACAGTTGGCCAGCATCTTCCTGGACCAGAAGTGCCAAAGTGAGTTGCCTTTGCCTCTCTCGCGTTTTAGTTCTGATAGGAGCTGAGGAACTGGGTCAGGCAGCTGTCACAGCGCAGTCTCTTCTTCAAGGGCTCATTGGGTGTGAAAGACGCACCCTCTTCAGTCAGTCCATGCCCCTGGTCAGAGGGGGTCCAGAGACCTGGCAGGTAGGATTTGGGGGTACTGGCTGGGAACCAGTCTCTTCAGTGTCCAAAAGGGAAGGAATGGTAGATGTTGAGCCCTGATAGTACTACAGATAGTTTCTTACTTAGAGTCCATTTAGTTCTGATAAGTGGCTTTCCCTCCTCAGATATCCTGCAAGGAAACTTTAAGCCTGATTTCTACCTGAAGTACATCCAGAAGGATCTCCGCTTAGCCATCGCTCTGGGTGATGCCGTCAACCACCCCACTCCTATGGCGGCTGCAGCCAATGAGGTACCTGCCAGAGGCGGGGCACACCCTGGCCGTCCTCCCTGTGTTTTTACTGTCTTCCCGCCCCCACCCCGTCTTTACTTTGGCTTTGCTTCCTGTTTCACCTCTTGAGGTGGAATGTCAGGTTATTGGTTCTAGACAGGAGCCTATAAAACTGTACACTTCCTTCTGAGCCATCCTTACCTCCCTTGTGGTTCCTTTGACCTGTGGATTATTCAAAAGTGTGTCAGATGCTTTCAGTTTTCCTACATAAGTAATGGTTATTGATTACTAATAGGTCTCTGTTGTGGTTAAAAAACACATCCTGTGTGATTTTTGATTCTTCAAATTGAATATTATTCAGACTTGTTTTGTGTCCCAGCAGATGGTCTGTCTTGGTGGGTGTGCCATGCGCACTTAGGAGGACTATGTTCTGCCGATATCAGTTAGGTCGAAGTTGGTAGTGTTTTTTCAGATCATATTTACTGGCCTTTTTCTCAGGTCCTTTCAATTGCTGAAGGATCTTAAAATCTCCAACTGATTGAGGGATTGTCTGTTTTTCCCTTTGATTTTGTCTGTTATCTTTGAAACTTGAGATTTTGAAACTCTTAGCCATTTGTGATGGCCACATCTTCCTGATGAGTTTGCCCTTCTATTATAAAATGTCACTTCTGATCTTTGTTTTGAAGCCTATAGCTGCTACTGTTTTCATATATCTTTTTTTTATGTTTATTTATCACTGAGAGAGACAGAGCAAGTGAGCATGAACAGGGGAAGGGCAGAGAGAAAGGGAGACAGAGAATCTCAAGCAGGCTCCGCACTGTCAGCGAAGAGCCCGACGTGAGCCTTAAACTCATGAACCGTGAGATCATGACACCTGAGCTGAAATCAAGAGTCAAACCTAGGTGCCCCCATTGTATATTTTTGTTCCATTCATTCACTTTCAGCTGGTGTCGTTATATTTATCCTGCATCTTTTGTATACAGTCCGTCATTGGGGCTTGCATTTTTACCCATTCTGAAAGATTCTGCCTATTAATTGGGGTATTCACTTACATTTTTTTGAATGACAACTTTATTAAGCACCTACACATGCACTTTTGACAACAGTTGTTTAGAAGTGTAGCCTTAAAAAAGCTGAGCACTATTTCTTTACTGTAGAGTTCCAATAAAAACTACATTTTGTAGGGTGCCTGGGTGACTCAGTCGGTTAAGCACCTGATAATCTCCCACTTCCTGAGTTCAAGCCCCACGTTGGTCTCTATGCCTGAAGCTCAGCTCCTGCTCCAGATCTGTCTCCCTCTCTCTCTGCCCCTTCCCTGTGCACACGTGCTCTCTCTCAAAAATAAACTTTAAAAAAAAAACTACATTCTGTGTAAAACACATATATGAAACACATAAATTCATTTCTTTTAGAAGCTGTATCTTCCAAGTGCTAGAAGAAGATACGCATCATTCAAGTTAAATAGAAGTCTCAAGCGGCTTGTTCCAGCGAAGAAATAAACACAGTTCTGCTCTTTTCAGACCTGCCTTTTCATAATCTGTAATGTCCTGTCCCTGAATCCTGTGTTTTCTGTCCCTTCCTTGTCTGCCTGGACATTGCAGAGTACTTCGTTTCAGGTTGCAGTACAATTTCAGGTTACTCCTGTTTGTTTTACTTTGGATTCTCGCTTAGCAGCCGGCTTATTTGTGTATTTTATATACTTTTTTTGTCAATGAGCTTGTCTTTAACTGAAGTTAATTCTGAAGGGTTCTGTGTGTGGCTTGTGTTGGCAGGTTTCTCTGTGAGATGAATTCTGACTTGCCTCTGCCCTGACTCTACAGGATTCGTTTGCTTGAAAACGGACATTTTAATTAATTTCTCAGTGGAGCGTGGTGCTTTCTGGCCATTTGGATGGTGTGAATTTAGGCTCCTCACTGGAGCTACTGTTCAGGATCTCAAAGTTAACTTGTCCAATAACATTTAGTCTTTGTCTTAAAGTCTCTTAATGTGTGGTCAGATTTGGAGCTGCCATTTTATCATTTGATTGCTGTTTATCTCTTCTGGCTTTTTCCTATTCTGCCTTTTGGATTATTTGAATATTTTTTAGAATTCCATTTTCTCTCCTGGCTTCTTAATGATGCATTGTTTTCTCTTGTATCTTTGCTCTAGGGATTTCAGTATGCAAAGGTGTGCAATATCCTTAAACTTCACAGTCTACTTAGAGTTAACATTGCACTTCTTCACATAAAACATAGATCCATTTCCCTCCCCCCGCCTCTCCACCTTTAAGGCAGGGTTTCTCCACCTGGGCACGATAGACATTTTGTTGTGGGAGCCATCCTGTGCTTAACAGGATGTTTCACAGCATCCCTGTCCTATACCCACTGGAGGCCAGCAACACCCCCTCAGTTGAGACAGTGTCTGCAGATGTTACCAAATGTCCCATGAGAGCAAAATAATCCCTGGTTGAGAACCCCTGATTTAGGGTACAGATGTCCTGTGGGTTACATCTGCCTTTGTTTTAAATATATGGTCAACGTTGGAATGTTTTAAGTAGTCCTATGTATTTTTTCTTTAATTAAGAGAAAAAATAATTGTATGTTTCTCTTATTTAACATTTCCAATGCTCTCCATTCTTTTGTAAAGAATTGAATTTCTCTGTGGTATTGTTTCCTTTCAGCTGGAAGAACTCGCTTTAGCATTCCCTGTAATGCAGGTCTGCTGGCAGTGATTGGTTTTCTTTTATCTGAAAAGGTCTTGATGGAGCCTTCATGTTGAGTTGACAGCTGCACCTGAGCTGTAATGGACACAACTATGGTGGCTTCAGCTGGACTGTGTTTGGAAAAAGACACAAACGCAGCTGGCTATATGGGGGAACCTTGTGTCCAACTGCATTTCCTCAGTGTGCCTGGATGCCATACTGCCTTTGTCGAATGGCTTTTTAATTCTCTTCACACTCGTTCATAATACTCACCTAATGTCTCTGGGGTGGCTGTTGATTGCCAAGCACTATTCTAGGCTCTGGGGACATGTTCAGGGGCAGCCCGTTCCCTTCCGTATGGTGCTTACATTTTAATGGAAGGAGGCACAAGATAAGCAAATAAGTATTTAAACAATCTGTGGGGGTGCCTGGGTGGCTCAGTCAGTTAAGTGTCCAACTTCAGCTCAGGTCATGATCGTGGGTTCAAGCCCTTTGTCGGGCTCTGTGCTGACAGCTCAGCCTGGAGCCTGCTTTGGATTTTGTGTGTGTGTGTGTGTGTGTGTGTGTGTGTGTGTGTGTGTGTCTGCTCCTCCCCCACTCAATTCTCTGTTTCTCTCTGTCTCAATAATAAATATAAAAAAATTTTTTTTAAATCTGTGAAGGTCAGAAGTATGAGTAAAATAGACCAGAGTAAGTAAAGGTGACCAGAGTGAAGTGGTACAGCCACTATTTTAGACAGGCTGCTCAGGAAAAGCCTTGGAGCTGACTAGGAAGGAGCCAGCTGTGCTGAGGGAAAAGTATCCCTTGCAGAGGGAAGGGTGAGGATAGCAGCCCAGAGAATAACACAGGAAGACCCTGCAGGTAGGAAGGAACATGATTATAATTACTAACAATGCTCTGAGCACTTTACCTCCCTCAGTCCATTTAATCCTCACGGTAACCTTATTACCTTCTCCATGACATCAAGTAGTAGTGGTGATGGCAAAGAAACACTGAGGCACTTGGGTCAAGATTGGTGAGGGGGGACTGTGGGGCTTAGTCGGTTAAGCGTCCAGCTTTAGCTCAGGTCATGATCTCACGGCTCATGAGCTCCAGCCCTGCATCAGGCTCTCTTGAGTCTGCACAGAGCCGTCTTCAGATCTGTCCCCCTCTCTCTGCCCCTCCCCTGCTTGCTCACTCACAAAAATAGATAACATTTTTTTTCAATTTAGTAAAAAACAAAAAAAGAGACAGCAGTGTCGGGGCTGGCCAGGAGTTGTACCTAGACAGCCCTAGACAGTTGTACCTAGACTCTAGAACCTGCCTGCCTGACCACATCTAGAACGGCCTCCAGGAAGCAGATTGTGTCTTTAAGTCAGCACTGTGGCCAGAGACTAAGCCTATCTCCTCTTTTTTTCCAGGTGTACAAAAGAGCCAAGGCACTGGACCAGTCTGACAATGACATGTCTGCCGTGTATCGAGCCTATATACACTAAGCCCTCAATACCCAACCCCTGCCCCCCAGTCTTCCCTCTGGCCCCTCCTCCTCACATGGGGTTGGGGTCCTGGGACTTAGTTCTGGACCAGTCCACCTGTCTCCATCTCCTTTTCTACAGACTTTGAGACTTGCCATCAGCACAGCACACAGCATCACCCCTCCCCTGGAGGTCCTGGGGAGGGGAGGGGTGTCAGCAGGATTGGCCTTTGGGAAAGCTCTTGAGCTGGGCACTGGCCCTGGACTAGGTGGCTGTGTTCACACACACACACACACACACACCCTACACACCACACACTGGCTCTCTCCCCAGGATAGAAGCTGCCCAGAAATTGCTGCCTGGCTTTTTTTTCCTCCTCAGCTTGTCTTATCTCAGACCCTTTCCAGTAGAGGAACTAGAATCAGCAGTGAGAACTGGAAGCCTTCCCACTGCTTCCTTCCCTCAGAGCAAAGAGGTTGTGATTACGTCCACGTCCCCCCACTGGATCCCCCACGTGAGAGAGAGGCTCTGGGCCAAGATGAGCCAGCACCAACTCCAAACAGAGGGTCCTCAGGGGCCCTCCAACCTCAGGTGACCAGCTGATGAGGATTGTCATGTTTAAGCTACCAATGTGCAACCAACTCTCCATAAATGCCTTTGTGAACTGAAAAGAGATTGGCAAAGTTGAGCAAACACGGGGCTCTGGCTCTCCAGGAAGAGCAGCAAATCGCCAGCACGTTAGGTGAGCCTCACAGAAGCCTGCTCTCCTCGCCGCTCTTGAGCACCTGTCCCAGAAGTCACCGTCACTGCAGAGCCCTGGGCTGGGATCAGACTTCCTCACTTTGGTGCAGGGGGAGCTCACTCCTCACCAGGCTCTTTTAGTATTTGGATTTGCATTCCAGCCCTTGGGAAGGGGATCCTGAGGGCCACCAGGAAGGAGCAAAGAGGGAGGAGAGTGGGGTTCCTTCCTGTTTCCGTTATGCTGCAGACTCCACCTGGAGCCGCTCTGACTGGGTCCCCTCACAGCAGTCCCACCCTCCCCAGCCTGCTCCTGCACATGTTCCCCACCTGCCCACCTCTTCATTCTCCCTTCCTCCTTTTCTTCCCATGGAGACAGTGTTTCTGTCCCTTCTTTGGCCCAGACCCAGCCTGACCAACGATGGCAATTTCTTAGGCTCAGCTCTTGAAACAGTATCAAGTGTCTTCACTTCAGCCAGAGGGAAGAGAACTGGGCCTGACCCAACCTGAACTAACTGACCCAAAGAGGTAGATCTAAGACACCCTTGAGACCCTAACATTTCTCCTTGGATAGGGGACCAGAGGGCCTTGCAATGTGGCATAAAAACAAGGAGAAGTCACCTAAAGGATGTCGATGTTCTCTCCCTCTGTATGGGTTGCATTTTCCAAAGTCATACTTTGCAGGTCAGCATTTCTAGTGAATTTCTAATGAGGAGACCACACTGGTGTGGGCCCCTCCCCTCACAACCTTGGCCCTTTTCCACTGATAAGAACCCAGGCTAGGGGATCTCAGAAGACAGGGGGAGGGCAGGGAAGATGCCTGCGGGTTTTTGGCATAATTTCACTGGGGTTTGGAATTCCTTCTGTCTGAACACAAAGCCTGTTCTAGTCCTAGCTGGACACTTGGGGTGGGGGTGGGGGTGGGGGAAGATGCTGTAATGAAACTGGTTAGTCAATGTTGTCTTAATATTGTTGACAATTCTGTAAAGTTTCTTTTTATGAGTATTTCTGTTTAAGCTATTTCACCTTTGTTTTGAAATCCTTCCCTTTTAGGAGAAAATGTGACACTTGTGAAAAAGCTTGTAAGAAAGCCCCTCTTCGACCACCCCTTTTTTTTTCCCCCTTTAAACCTCCTTTAAATGACAAATCTTCTAGGTAATTAAGGTTGTGAATTTTTATTTTTGCTTTGTTTTTAATGAGCATTTGTCTTTCGGAATAGGATTGTGTGATAATGTTTAAATGGCAAAAACAAAACATGATTTTGTGCAATTAACAAAAAGCTACTGCAAGCAAAATAAAACGTTTCTTGGTAACACAACGATGACTGATGACCTCGGCAGTGGCCTGTGCCCAGACCCAGGGCGCCATGTGGTGGAGGGAGGAGGGCCGTGAGCGCCGCAGCGGCCCCGCAGCCCTCGCTCACTCCAGCCGGTACTGCCGGGTCAGCGGGCTGTTGGTCCTGGACTATCTGGGAACCCGGGAACTCCGCGGCGGAGGGCGAGGCCGAGCAGGAACAGGCTGCCACGCTGGCCAATGGCCGGGCGCGGCGAGAGCAAGCCATCCTGCTGGCCAATCAATTTGTGAAAGCGGAGCAGGGTGCCCTATCAGGGCCGGGGGGGCGGGACAAGCGGCCGCACCGCTCCAGCGGCAGAGCGGCGGTGGACGCGGCGCCCGAGCTCGCAGTGCCCGCGGTTGGTGCCGGCGGCGGCCCGGGAGAGCCGGAGCAGGCGGGTTCGCGCAGCCGCCGGCCTCGGTTCCGAGCGCCGCTCGGCCGCTCGGCCGCTCGGCGGCGGGAGACGCGGCTCGGGGGCGGGGCGACGCGCGTGCAGCCAATCGGCAGCGGGGGTGGGCCCGGGCGCTGCGAGCTCCCTGACTGCGGGTGCACAGAGCCCCGAGCGGACAGCGAGTGCGGGACGGTCGCTGGGCGGCGGGCGGCGGCGATGGCGACGGCGATGGCAGCGACGGCGGCGGAGCGAGCGGTGCTGGTGAGGCACGCGGGTAGGGTAGGGCAGGGCGGAGCCGGGGGCGGCGGGCCCTGGAGGCTGACAGTCGGCCTGTGCCCGCAGGAGGAGGAGTTCCGCTGGCTGCTGCACGACGAGGTGCACGCCGTGCTCAGGCAGCTGCAAGACATCCTCAAGGTAAGGCGCCTGGCGGGCCGGCCCTGCCGCGGCGCCTTCCCGGGCCGACGCGCCTGCCCCCTGAGCGCCTGCTGTAGACGCGACGCGCGGTGCGCAGACCAGGCCCGGCCTCGGTGGACTCGGAGTCCAGTCGGAGTCCCAGCGCTTGATTGCCCACTTAATCCCAAGCAGCTGTGCGAGCGCAGTGCGGTGGGCCTGGAATGGGCCCCCGGGTGAGGGGATCGGGGTCTAGGTAGGCTTCCGTTGAAGCTGTGGTCTCAAGGGTCTCCAGCATCGTACTCAACTTCTGGCCGCCTGCCTTTCTCGGAAAGAAGATTGCAGTACCAGCCTCACAGGGCTGTCGTGAAGCTAGGTCAGCTCACAGAAATGTCCAGGCGTTGCCTGGTAGGGCGGGAATTGCCAGTTGTCACGACTACTATCGTTGTCTGGCTCTGCTCCCCACACCTGAGCATCTTACCCAAGCCCGGAGGCCATCTCTCTGTTCTATATCGTGGAGTTGGGCTTGAGGCAGGCGTCTGGGGAATGTGGGAGGAACAGCTAATCTCTCTGGTAGGACCTGAAACCCAGGTGGGGGCTGAAAGGCCTGAGAAATGGGAAGGTGCCCTGGAGGCTTGGATAGGGTGCTTCAGTGAGACCAGCCCACTTGACCCTCCCCTGGCCAACCTAGAAAAGGGGCTTCTGGAAGGACTGTTGAACTGGATTGGATGAACTTTACCCCCACTCCCCTCTGCCCCTCCAGGAGGCCTCTCTCCGCTTCACTCTGCCCTGCTCTGGCACCGGCACGGAGGGTCCTGCCAGGCAGGAAAACTTCATCCTTGGCAGCTGTAGGTGAGCCAGGGCTGAGCAGAAACAAGGGTGATGAGCCGCTTATGAGGGGGACACCTGGCATACCCTCTAGGAGAGGCTGCACAGCCAAGGCCCAGTGGGCCATCCTGGGGACAGCCAGAGGCAAGCTGCTGGAAGGGCGAGGTGGCGGGAGAGGGCAGCCACAGGCACTGCTCTGACCCCCACGTGTTGCAGCACAGACCAGGTGAAAGGCGTGCTGACTCTGCAAGGGGACGCGCTGAGCCAGGCGGTGAGTCCCCCAGCCCCTCTCCCCTTCCTCTGCTGCTGGAGGTTCCAGCAGGGAAGAGTGTAGGGGCCCCCTGCTGAGCTCTGCCACCAGTTGGCTGTGTGACCCTGGGCAGTATCCTTGACCTCTCTGGGCCTCAGTTTTCTCATTTGTAAAATATTCCCCCTACCCCCCAGCAGCCTCCTCATGGAATTGGTGTGTGGCTTCAGTGAGAGGTGCCGGAAGGGGAATGTTTGCACACGGCCCGGCCCTGAGTCTGGGCCCAGTGAAGCGTGGGCAATGGCTGGATTAAGCTGGCCCCAATTCAAAGTGGAATCAGCCAACATCTGAGCTCCGTTGGTGCCAGGCACCAAGATGTGGGGGAAGGTGCCTCTCCTCCAGTAGTGGGTGGGTGGTCAGTCCATCGGCCTGTACTCATGTTCCCTTTTTGCCCACAGTCACAGCTCCTCCTGGCTGAGGCCACCTTCCCCTTTCTATTTTCCCTTTCATTTCTTTGTGGTTCCTCTTGGGCCTGAGTTCCTGTTTCCTGACCTCCCTGTTCACACCCCCAAATGGCCAAGGTGCTGGGAGACCTTCTGCCCTGTGGAATGACTGGGGCCCGAGCCACCACACACACCCCGTTTCTGCCCCCCTGCTCAAGGGCTCAGAGTGTCCAAAAGCAGGCGGGTGTCGTCCTTCTGTTTATCCACCCTTGCCCGTCAGGACGTGAACCTGAAGATACCCCGGAACAACCAGCTGCTGCATTTCGCCTTCCGGGAGGACAAGCAGTGGAAGCTGCAGCAGGTAGCTGGGCCCTCCCCCGCCAGGGCTCAGGCCACAGAGCAGGCAGGGGAGGCCTGAGCGGCATGCAGGGCTCCAGGGCTGGCCATGGCGATCTGAGGCTGGAGCAAGCCTGGAAGGGTGTTTCCTAGTAGCAGAGCTGGGGCAGGCAGTGCCCAGGGCTCCTGAGCCTCGCCTTGAGGGAGGTGGAAAACCTATCTATGGGCTCCTGGGCCCAGCAGGAACCACAGGGGTCCTCTTGAACCAGGAACTCCCCTTCCCAGAGCGGGGGAGGGGGAGGCTGGCTCCTGAAGACAAAGTCCATGCTCCCTACCAGCTCCTGTGTGATGAGATTGATCCAAGCCCCTTCCCCTCTCACTGGACACCAGCTGGTCTCCACCTCAGGGCCTTTGCCCATGCTTGGGTCTCTCCCTGGAGTCCTCTCTCCCTGCTTTTCTTGTCACTTGGGTGATGCTCAAGAGTCACTTCTCTGGTGCTTCCCTTGACATCCATCCAGCAGAAGAGGCTCAGCCCCTCCCCCATCCTCCACTCACCCTCTTTCCTTATGCAAGTCAGTCTCTTAATCTTGTGTCTTTACTCTGCGATCCCCTGCCCTCCTCTAGAAGGTGAGCTGTGTGATGGCAGGCATGCCACAGTCTTGCCATGTGCCCAACACCCAGTCAGGGCCTGGCGTTCGGAGGGCATGGAGCTGGCAGCTGGTGGGGAGAGGTCACACAGGCAGTTCCCACCCCACCCCTCCGAGGAGAATGGCCCCTCAACATGAGGGCTGGGGTGGGAACTGCCCACCAAGGGCTGAAGTTGGCATCTCTTCCTCCTGAGGCCCAGCCTGCTGACCTCTCGATGGGCACTGTTTTCAGATCCAGGATGCCAGGAACCATGTAAGCCAAGCCATTTACCTCCTTGCCAACCGGGATGAAAGCTACCAGTTCAGGACTGGAGCAGAGGTCCTCAAGGTGAGCTGCCAGAAGGGACAGGAGAACCAGATTCCCCACCCCTGGCCCTGACCCGGCCTCTGGAGAGTTCTGCCCCCACATCCTCAGAAACGGCTGATGGTCCACCCATCACCTCTCAATGTACGTATGTCTTTCCAGCTACAGTCAAATGATTCACATCTCAGGTTCCAGACTCAGATCCGGGTTCTGATTCCAGGGCCTCCACTGTCAGCTGTGCAACCTCAGATCACTTTCTTAGCCATTCTTTGCCTCATTGGCCTCACCTGTAGAGGGGGTACTCTCTATAGTGACTACCAGTTGTGATAATGCAGGTAAAGTAGCCCCTGGCAAACGCTTAGGAAATAGTAGCTGCTCGTAGTCCTAGAACAAACAATAGAGGAATCCTTATAATCAGCAAAGGGAATTCACATGGTTTGCAGGGACCAGCTGAGCTCATGCTTTAGCTCTGCCCCTGATGTGCTAGGTGTCTTCAGGTGATTCACCTTCCCTCATTGGACCTCTGGGTCCTCATGTGAAAACTTAGAACTAGATGGACTAAGGCCCCTCCCAGAACTGTGACCACCCTGGGGATAGGGGATGCAGTCCCCATGCCTCCACCCAAAATTTGCCTTTCTAGGAGCCAGGTCACCTCCATGCCCATGGCAATGGCTGGAAGCAGTGGAAGTTGGGGTTCTGAGGAGTCCAAGCCAGAGTTTTAGTCGTGGCAAAGGAAAAGGATGAGTTCCAGATGGTTCCACTGTTCACTAGCTATGTGACCTTAGCATTTGGAGCTTCTCCTTCTTCACCTGTGAAAATGGGGCTGGTGCCCCAGGTGAAGACCTGAACTGAGCCATGCCGACCCCCTCCCTGGCTCCTTGCACCCACGCAAGCTTCTTCTAAGCTCCTTCATTGCCTGCACCCCCACCCACAAAGCCCTCATGCCCCTGGACTGACTCTCAGGATCTCCCATCTTCCGTTCCCCGCTGGACCAGCACCCAGGATCCCATGCAATAGAACCTGCTGGACAGGTGGTCAACAGTGCACTCGTCCTGCTCCCCCCCAAGGCTGGAACCCCAGTACCTGCATATTTAAGCCCACACAGCAGGGGTTCAGGCCTTGAGACTGCGAGCACCCAGGGCAGAAGCTGGGAGCTACCATGACTTTGTCACGCTCTGATGCGGGAGGGCGGGGGCTGCCCTCGCAGCAGCTCTGACCAGCCCCCTCCCCACAGCTGATGGACGCTGTGATGCTGCAGCTGACCAGAGCCCGCAACCGGCTCACCACCCCGGCTACCCTTACTCTGCCTGAGATCGCTGCCAGTGGCCTCACGGTCAGTGCCTTAGTCCAGCCCCTGCTCCAGGAGAGGGAATCCCCACAGAGGAGCCCAGCTTGCCCCTGGGAGGGACACGCGTGTGAAGGGTCCTGGAAACCCCAAACTGTTGTCCGAGTTCTCTGTGCACAGTTTTCTGGGATCGCATCCTTGGCTTCCATCCTGCATCTCCCAAATGCCCTTAGGCTGAGTCCGTGCTTCTCAAGCCTAGTGCAGAAAGCTACCCAGGGCACCTCGGAAGAGTCTAGAAGCCCCAGTCCATGGCTTGGAGCATGGGGTCCCCCAGGTGGTTCTGGGAGTGCTGAGCCTGCCTGACCCTCATCCTACCTGCTTGCCCGGTCGTCCTCCCCAGCGGATGTTTGCCCCTGCCCTGCCCTCCGACCTGCTGGTCAACGTCTACATCAACCTCAACAAGCTCTGCCTCACCGTGTACCAGCTGCACGCCCTGCAGCCCAGCTCCACCAAGGTGAGGGAACCCCCCGCCCCCACCCTGCCCTGCAGCCCAGTTTCACCAAGGTGAGGGACCCCCCCCTGCCCCTCCCTGCAACCCAGCTCCACCAAGGTGAGGGACCCCCCCACCCCGCCCTGCAGCCCAGCTCCACCAAGGTGAGGGACGCGCGCATGCACACACACACACACACACACACACACAC
>CM053564.1:3529828-3677197 GCA_028646485.1 Cryptoprocta ferox | reverse complement strand
ACCACCCCCAGGGACCCTCCCCTCTCCCCACAGCGAGTGGGGCTCCCAGCGTCTGGAGGTGGGCCACGTGCACAAAGTGGAGTGTGTGATCCCGTGGCTCAACGATGCCCTGGTCTTCTTCACTGTCTCCCTGCAGCTTTGCCAGCAGCTCAAGGATAAGGTGGGGCGTGGGGACCGTAGGGTCGGCCTGGACCCCCTCTCAGACAGATCGGGCCAGCCAGGTGGCAGGCCGCTAAGCCTTTTCATTTAGGGGGATTCCAAGGGCTCTTGTCACCCCTCCAGTGCACCCCCAAATCTCCACTGCACCCTCCACACACAGCCAGCAGCTGGGCCACAGCGTTGCTCATCAACAGTACCCTCTCCCTGACACATTGCCCTTGGATGACCTTGAAGTCTCACCTGGGTCACAGGGTAGGGCAGGGGAGGGTCCCCAGCACCATCACTCACCGTGTCCCCCCACCTCTGTCCCCCAGATCTCCGTGTTCTCCAGCTACTGCAGCTACAGGCCTTTCTGAACAGTACCCCCAGGAGCCTGTCTGCCTGGGACATGGTCCTTGTCCCCCGCATCTGTCCCCCCAGGAGTGTCGGCCAGAGCTGGCCAGCGCAGGCTATTTATTTTCCTCTTCACCCCATCCTGCCCATCATATTTGCACAGATGGAAATGAACACTGGAACTACTGAAAGGAGGGGACACCAGCTTGCTTTTCATTTTGTGAAGGGGGGTGGTCAGGAAGGCGGAGCCAAGATGGGGCCCACATTCCAAACCCGCCCTCCCTACGGGCAGAAACCTTTGGACTCTGGGTGGGGCCAAGCCCAGAGCTCTCTTTCCGCCTCCTCTTTCTGCCTTCTGAGCTGCCCCAGGATGGTGAAGGGTAGCTGCACACACTTCCCCTCCACGGAGGGTGAGGAGTGGGTAGTGGCCCTAAGCTGTGAGTTAAGAGAGCGGATGGAAGCCGCGAGGTGTGGTTCCCTAGAATGTGTTTGCTCGGCATCCCTGACAAGGCCTCTAGGAAATAAAGATCATCTGACTTTACCTGGAGCGTCTGTCTGTGTGTCTGAGGACCAGACTGGGAATCCCGGATAGTCAGGACCGGAGTGGGGTACCCAGTGACTGAGCCTCTGGCCTCCCCATGCCACCTTTGAGGGGGTCCAGCAGGCTGCCAACAGGCTGTGTGGAATGGGAACAAAGGTTCTGCCTGGGGCTTTGGGTCCCTGAGTTGGGCCCTAGCTTCCCCTCCCATGGGCTGTTGCTGGTGACCTGGAGCAAGTTACTTAGGGTCTGGTGACAGTTGTGCCGGCTGAAAGCTATAAGGGACCAGGTGGGCATCTAGATAGAGCAGTGAGTTCCCATACTGCCCACCCCTTAACAGGAGACTCAGAACACACTCCAGAGTCAGGTTCTGGGCAAACGAGGCATTGTTACTGCTGCTCAGCAGGACACACGGGCAGGGGGGTAGGGGGGCGCCCTGTGTTAAGGTTCCAGGCCCAAGTTATCCACACCCCTGCGGTGTTCCTGCAAGAGAGGCACAGGGAATCAGCAGGGCTTCACTCGTGTGTCCCCTGCCTGCCCCCTTTCCACAGGAGGCCCAGTGCCCTTCCAGGCTGCCCCTCCTTGCGCCTGCCCAGCCCAGGAGGCCAGGGGGCTCACCTGCTCGGGGCTCACCTTCTGGGATCTGGAGGCACGGCGGCCGCAGCAGCTGTAGCAGCAGCAGTGGATGCAAACAAGCAGCAGCAAGAGCAACACGGTACCTGGGGGCGGGACGGGCATCCAGGGAGGGCCCTCGCCACAGCCATGGCAGGGTCAGGATGCTGGGGGGTGGGGGCAGAAGCCAAGGCCACACTCACCGAGGAAGATGAGGAAGATGATGAAGGCAGCAGTGTCCCACCCGGACTGGAACAGCTGACGGCTCCTCAGTTTCCCCAGCACTTCCTGGGCTGTGGCCTCCAGCTCTTTCTCCAGGTCTCCCGGCAAGGCCATCTCAGCTCCAGCCTTCTAGGGACCACCTGCCCTGACCCCCCAGAGGGCTGCCTCAGAACCCAGCCAGATCTCCCACAGCCCGGCCCCTGTCCCCTCCCACACCAGCACCTCCAACCCCTGCCCAGCCCCCTCCCACTCCCCCCAGCAGCCCCAGGCCCAGACCCCCACCAGCCTCAAGCTACCCCAGGCAGGCAAGTACCAGGTCCTGAGAACACAAACTACTTCCTGCTTCCGGATCCGCAACCCGAGATAGCTGCCACCTGAGGCCTTGGCACCTTGGCAACCAGCGCCACCCTTCCTAGGGGGGGGCAGGCTCCAGAGGGTGGGGCCTGTGCCCTAACAGGTGTGTTTACAGCCTCCCAACAGGAGCAGGTGCTGCGGGACCCAGGGAGGTAGCCACGGGCCTGTAAGCCTCTTCATTCGGGGATTTTTCACTTTTTTCTCAATAGACCAGACAGGCAGCCTGGAACACAGTATGCGCTGGGCCTCTGTTGACTTGAGTGAAGAGAGACACAGAGGAGGGAGGGAGGGGGAGGGAAAAGTGGTTTCCATTCCACCTTCTCTGGGCAGATGGCATGTGCCCGGCACCATACTAGGAGGCTTCAAGGTCCTTGTCTTCTCTGTTCTAATCCTCAGGATAATCCTTACAAGAAGATGGTTATCCTCTCCCAAACGACTTCTTCCCCTGGAACTTGGGTCCTGGGGTCCCAACCCTCGCCAGAAAGGCAGCTCTCTCTCTTTCAGCGCAGACGCATCCAGGCCCACCAGGGGCCAGACACTGCGCAGTAATTGCAGTTGGCCGTAAACCAAGTAAACCAACAATTTCTTCATTCTTGAGGCATTTGTGGTCTAGCAGGGGAGAGCATGTCAGCTAATGTTAGGCTCCGCACCCAACACTACGCGCGTGCGGTACCTGATTTGTCCTCAGGGCAAGCCTCAACTGGCATCAGTTTCCACTCACAGATATGAAGGGCGTGGCCTTGGGAAGCTTAGCAGCCAGCTCAAGTCCCACACCCTAAGGTACTCCTTCTCTGTCGCTGCTGTGACACACGACCACACACTTAGTGGCTTCAAACAATACGACTTTATTGTCTTACGGTTCTGGAGTTGAGAGTCTAAAACAGGCCAGCCTGCTTCTGAAGGCTCTAGGGGACAATCTGTTCCTTGCCTTTTCTAGCTTTCTGGTGGCCACGCACACTCCATCGTTCGTGCCAGTCTCTGCCTCCGTCCTCGTGTCTTCTCTGACCCTGACCCTCCTGACCTCTCTATTACCAACACCCCTGTGATTTCATTGGCTCACAGGATAATCTCACCATCAAAATCCTCAGTCACATCTGCAAAGTCCCTTTTGCTGAGTAAATTAACGTAGTCACTCGAGGGTCCAGGGCTTAGGATGCAAACATCGCTGGGGGCCGTGATTCTGCCAGCCATACCCAGAGTGAGCAGAGAAGCCAGAACTGGAACCAGGCATTCAGACCCCAGAGGCCTTCACCACCATATTAGAGGGTCCCCTGCCCAGGGTCCCCTCTTCCACCCTCCCATCCCTCTGTCCTAGTCCAGATCTCAGATCTCTGCTGCAGGGCAGGGGAGATTTGAAACAACTAGAGTGCTACTGCAGGAGGAAAGGAGAAGGACGCAGCCACTGTGGAAAACAGGTTGTTCCTCAAAAACTTACGCATGGTGGGGTGCAGGGGTGGCTCAGTCGATTGAGCATCCGACTCCTGGTTTCGGCTTAGGTCATCATCTCACGGTTCATGAATTCAAGCCCCACGTTGGATTCTGTGCTGACGGCATGGATCCTGCTTGAGATTCTCTGTCTCCCTCTCTCTCTGCCCCTCCCCTACCGTGAGCTTGCTCTCTCTTTCTCAAAAATAAATATTTTTTTAGAAGTTACACATGGTGATAGCATATGGCCCAGTAATTCCGCTCCCAGATATAGATAGATTTCAATTTCAAGAAAATTGAAAACAAGTTCTCAAAGACTTGTACCCAGCTGTTCACAGCAGCACCAATCACAAGAGCCAAAAGGTGGAAACAGCCCAAATGCCTGTCAATCGATGAGTGGATGACGACCACTGTGTGATCTGTCCATACACTAGGATGTCCTCCAGCCACACAAAAGGAGGAAGCAGTGACACCTGAACCTTCGAAACCTGAAGCTCGGTGAAGGAGACCAGACGCAAGAGACCACATGGTGTATAGATCTGTTCCTGTGAAATGTCCAGAACAGGCAAATTCATGGAGACAGGAAGTAGTTAGTGGTTGCCAGGGGCTGGGGGAGGGGGGAAGAAGGGGAGTGAGTGCTTAGTGGTGATGGGATTTCCTTTAGGGTGATGACCGTGTCTTGGAACAGGATGAGGTGGTGGTTTTGCAACATTGTGGGTGTACTAAATTCTGATCTGCCACTTTTCCGTTCTCTTTAGAATGGATAATGGGTAATTTTGTGCAAATTAACTTTATGCAAATTTTACCTAAAATTTATGTATTTATTTGTTTATATTTTTTTAAATAGGCTCTATGCCCAATGTGACTCACAATCCCAAGACCAACAGTCATGTGCTCTACCGACTGAGCCAGCCAAGTGTCCCTTTACCACAATTTTATTACTTTTTAAATAATTTTTTAAGTTTATTTATTTATTTTGAGAGAGAAAGAGCATGCAAAAGGGGTGGAGCAGAGAGAGAGAGAAAAAGAGAGAATCCCAAGCGGGCTCTGCAGTCAGCGAGGAGGCCAGCACAGGGCTCAGGCTCACAGAACTGTGAGGTCATGACCTGAACTGAAATCAAAAGTTGGATGCTTAACTGAGACACCCAGGTGTCCCTTTCTACCTCAATTTAAAAAAGCACGGGCGGGGGATGGGGGTCTACAACTGTGGCCCCTGTCCCCCTATCATTTGGCCGGGCTGGGTGGGCAAGAGGCCCTCTGTCCCCTCCGCTCCCCACTGACCCTCAGCCTTCCTGTCCAGACCCCTGGATACCTTGTTTCTTGGGTTTTATTATGAAAGTAAGGTCTTCTAGGGGGCGCCTGGGTGGCTCAGTCAGTTAAGCATCCAACTCTTGGTTTCAACTCAGGTCACGATCTCATAGTTCATGAGTTTGAGCCCCACATCGGGCTCCACGCTGACAGTGCAGAGCCTGCTTGAGATTCTGTTTCTCTCCCTCTCTCTCTGCCCCTGCCCTGCTCATGCTCTCTCTCTGAGTAAATAAATAAATAAACTTAAAATAATAATAATAATAAAGTAAGACTTTCTAATGGTGGGGGGGCGGGGGTGTTGCTCCTTACTAAAGAAAATCTGGGAAATTCCAACTTGTTAAAAGACAAAAGCCAGAGCACCTGGGTGGCACAGTCAGTTAAGCATCCAGCACTTGGTTTCGGCTCAGAATCATGATCTCTCGGTTTGTGGAATCAAACTTCATCAGGCTCTGTGCTGGCAGTGTGGAACCTGCTTGGGATTCTCTCTCTTCCTCTCTCTCTGCCCCTCTCTCACTCGTTCGTTCTCTCTCTCTCTCTCTCTCTCTCTCAAAATAAATAGATGAACTTAAAAAAATAAGAGTCAAAACCACCATTAGAGTCCCCAGAGCCGAGCAGAGGAATGATGGGGAGGCCATGACAGGGCGTGTTTCAGGTAGGTGAGACCTGCCGAGACTCAGATCCTGGTCCCAGCCCTTAACACCCACCAGTGCGTGGCCTTGGGGCACAATCCTTGACCTTCTCTGCCTCAGTTTCCTCTTCTGTAAAATGGGTTTATAAATAGCCTCCCCCTTCTCCGGTTAGATTGAATGGAATGATCCACATAAACACTTCCTTAGCACAATGAGGTGTTCTAAAAACATGCACTAAATGGCCATGTATTAATCACCCAACTTGTGGGTGTAATTCCCTTCAGTCTTCTGTTCTTTGTACACATTTGGACTCATCTGCTATCTTTGCACTGCTCAGATCACTTCACCCTGGGCTTTTCCCAATCAACACAGCCAAGAGCGCCTTGCAAGTGACCACTGCTTTCCACAAGCATGGTCATGACACTTGCAGTCCTAGTGGCCATCCACTGAGGCTGCCTTTTTTTTTTTTAACTCCCCCAGTTGTTCAGAATCCTACTGTCACTCACATGTGATTGCCGCAGAGAGGTTTATTACCTTAGGGGACATTTCCAGAGGCAGAATCACCCGCTCAAGTTCAGTCCACAGGCCACCAGTACTACTGGGTCATCCATGTATAACGTGCACATGCACTCTGATGAGCAGGCCAGCCTCCCGTATCCCTTGAGAGCTGCGGACTGGTAGCTTGAGAGATTTCTCTGTTGGGAATGGACCGTGTTCCAGGGCAGACTCTGCCCAGCCCCACCCCCAGCCTCAAACCTTGAAGGTGAAGTTTAAGGTCTGTCGATGAGACGTGTAGAAGGTAGGGAAGCACAAGGGACAGAAGGGCAGAGAGGGACAGAAGGCTAGTCGGGGGCTCAGGACAGTTGAGCTGAGTGGATTGGGGCAGACTTGGTGAGTTCCAGTGGGCAAAGCAGGGTCCGCAAACCACCTCCTGCTTTTGTAAATGGTTTGACCTGCACACAGCCACACCCTTCTCCTGTCTGTGGCCACACGAAGCTGCTTCTCTCTACACTGCAACCAGCAGGCCTGGAGAGACACATTATACTAGAGATACTATGACCCACAAAGCTCAAAACAGCTCTTTACTAACTGGCCTTTCAGAGTAAATGTTCATCATCTGAGACCGGGGACTGCTGATGTGCCAGGAAACAGGTGGGAAAGAACTGAGTGAGATGGATTTCTATAACAAATATCATGTCAGAGACACATCAGGGAGGGGTGAGGACTATGGCAAACTGGAGAACTCATGGCCCAGCTAAAGAGGACAGCTCATCAGCCCTCAGAATTGCCAGGGCTTACAATCTCTAAGACACCCTGGAAATCTAGATGTTTCCTTGAACAAGAAAAGCATTAGAGGGTGAGCACGCGGACTCAGATCCCACCCGCCACTTCCTTACTAGGTGACCATGCACAACTGGTTCAGACTCTCCGCAAACTGGAGGGAGTAACAGCACTAACTTGATAGCTGGGATGATTACTAAACAAGCTACCATCCTGGGGCCCCCATAACAATGTTATGCACACACTAAGTGTGGGGTTAATATTTCCTCAGTCAATCTTTGGATTTTTCAATGCCGGCGACTGAAAACACTTGGCCCCCGAGGTGGACAGTCTGAAGAAAGCATGGATGTTCTGCTTTCCAGCTATAGGTCACGGGTTTGCTTTTGCTGGCAGACTCATGAGTTTCGAAGTCAGAAGGACTGGCTGAAGCCCACTTAGCCCAGTTAGGTGACCTCGGGCAAGGGAGCTGCCCAGAGGCCCTGGGTTCCTGTCTATAGCACCAGGCCAGGGTCGTTGTAAGGATTTAGGGTAGTGTTCCAAAAGGACACTGGAAGAGCTTACCTGCCCCTGCCCTCAGCACCCTGCCCTCAGCACCCTGCCCTGCCATAGAGGGGGTCTGCCCCTGCCCCTCCCCCTGAAGTCACGGGGAATGGGGTGTAGCTCAGATTCTTCAGTTAACTGTCACCCTGTCCCCTCCCCCCTCACCACACACACTGGGATCTGCTAGGACAGGGCAGCCCCCTGGAGCTCCCTCAGAGACCCAGGGCCATCAGGTGCCGCACAGAGCTGCTTCTCTTTATCTCTGTCCCCAAGGATCCAGACCCTGGGCTTTGCCAGGCTGGCCACATTCTTCTGGGGGGAGCATCTGAGCAAGGATACTGCCTGGGCCATGGGAGGGGGTAGGGAGGAAACTCAGGTGGGGGAGGAAAAGATTACTGGGCTGGTGCATCTCAGGGCGGGGACTTCAGGTAAGAAGCCCTTGGGCCCTGGAGACTTGGGGAATGGGGAGATCAAGGCATATAATGTGTGGGAGTGCCTGGCAACAGAGCTCAAGAGCCAGGGTCCAGAAATGAGAACTCAAGAGGGTCCCCTCTGGAGCCTCAGTAACCCCCTTCTCCCCACCCCCCCGGATGACAGACATTGCTGCACCCTTGGCCCCATGGACCCCCTGAGGCGGTCCCCCTCCCCCTGCTCATCAAGATCCTCCAGCCCCAGGATCCCGCCCTGCGAGATGTTTGGCTACGTGGGCATTGAGGCCGTGCTGGACCAACTGAAGATCAAGGCCATGAAGATGGGGTTTGAGTTCAACATCATGGTGGTGGGTGAGTGAGGGGCAGGGGCGCTCACCGGAGAACAGACCAGAGGATGCAACCTTGTGTGCATGGGCAGTTATTTCACCTCTCTGAGCCTCAGTCTCAACAGTGGGTCTGACAATAGTCCCTCACCAGGTGTCATAGTTGAAAATTTGGAAACACTGAGGCGTTAAAAGACAAAATCACCTGTGAAGTGCCAGCCAAACCCAAAGAGAGCAGTAAAAGGGGAGGCCATGGCAGGAAGTGGTGAACACCCAGACCCAGATCCTGATCCCGGCACTTAACACCTACCAATGTGTGGCCTTGAGCACAGTCCTTGAACCCTCTCTGCCTCAGTTTCCTCACTGGGCTTAGCACGGTGCCTGGCATTCAGGAGGTCTCTGGAATTGCATTTTGATATATTCCAAATTGATTTTGTAGGTCAAAACTACACTTTTAACAAAATAAATACAGCAGAATATAAAATGTCAGTGTGCAGCACCAGTTAAGGGCATTATTTCAAGGCAGTGCTGTCCAATAGAAGTATAATGTGAGCCACATGACGTCATTTTAAAAAATCCCCAGAAGCCACCTTTATTTTTTTTTAATTTTTTTAATGTTTTATTTATTTTTCAGAGAGAAGAGATAGCATGAGCAGGGGAGGGTCAGAGAGAGAGGGAGACACAGAATTCGAAGACAGGCCCCAGGCTCTGAGTTGTCAGCACAGAGCCCGACACGGGGCTCGAACCGTAAGGTCATGACCTGAACCGAAGTCGGATGTTTAACCGACTGAGCCACCCAGGTACCCCCCAGTAGCCACCTTTAAAAAAGGGAATAGAAACAGGAGACATTAGTTTTAACCATTTATGTTACTTAACTCAGTATATTTCAAAATACTATCTTGAATGACATGTAATCCACACATAAAAATTATCCAGGAGAACTTTTGCATTCCTGGGGCGTCTGGGTGGCACAGTCACTTAAGCGTCTGACTCTTGATCTCAGCTCAGGTCATGATCTCACGGTGTTTGAGTTCAAGTCCCAAATCGGGTTCTGTGCTGATGGCCCAGAGCCTGCTTGGGATTGTCTCTCCTTCTCTCTGCTCCTTCCCCACTTGTGTGCACTCTCTTTCTCTAAGTAAATAAACTTAAAAGCTTTTTTAAATAATTTTAAAACAACTTATTTTTTAATGTTTATTTATTTTTGAGAGACAGACAGAGCATGAGCAGGGGAAGGGCAGAGAGAGGAGACACAGACTCTGAAGCAGACTCCAGGCTCTGAGCTGTCAGCACAGAGCCCGATGCGGGGGCTCAAACCCACAAACCGCGAGATCATAACCTGAGCCGAAGTCGGCTGCTTAACCAACGGAGCCACCCAGGCGCCCCCCAAAAAAAATTTTTTTAAAGAACTTTTGCATTCTTTTTGGCACACCAAGTCTGCAAAATCTGGTTTGTATTTTCCACTGATGGCACACCTCAATTCAGATTTTCCATGTCACCCATGGCAGGAGCCAAGTGGGACTCCCATATTGGACAGCACAGCCCTTGGACAATTTCAGTTAAACACAAAAAGGCGTGCCCTGCATTGTGATGTAGGGTGTTCCCTCCTGCAAGATGTGGTCCACTGAGTTTGAGAAGCCCCCTCAGCAGGGAAAATGGACCATCTACAACCACAGACAGTTTGGATCAATCTCACCAAGTAGTGTCAAGCAAAAGAAGCCAGACATGAGAGACCACATGGTGTGGGCTTCCCTAAGTCAAGGGTGGCCAGAGCTGCTCCCTGCTGACAGAAGTCCGGAGAGTGGCTGTCCCTGGAGTGTTGGGTTAATCGTTGCTGAGATGGGCACGATTGGGCTCGTGGGGAACAATGTGTTCCTTCTCTGGATCTGGTGCTGTGTACATGGGCCGTTTAATTTGTAAAATGGGTTGAACTGCCCATCAGCATGAATGGATAAACACTATGTGATCTATCCGGACAACGGGACATTATTCAGCCACGAAAAAGAATGAAGTATTGACACCTAGCAGGACTTGGATGAAACTTGAAAACATTCTGCTTTAGTGGAAGCAGCCAGACATGAAAGGACAAATATTGTATGATTCCATTTCCAAAAAAAAAAATGTTTTAATGCATATTCAGTTTTGAGAGAGAGAGAGAGAGAGGGAGACCATGACCAGGGGAGAGGCAGAGAGAGAAGGAATCTGAAGCAGTTTTCAAGCTCCACTCTGTCAGCACAGAGCCCAACACGGGGCTCGAACTCACACACCGTGAGATCATGACCTGAGCTGAAGTCAGACACTTAACCAACTGAGCCACCCAGGCACCCCGTGCACAATTCCATTTCTGTGAAATGTCCTGAGTAGGCAAATCCACAGAGACACAAAAAGCAGATTAGCAGTTGCCAGAG
Source organism: Cryptoprocta ferox (assembly GCA_028646485.1). Classification (NCBI taxonomy): domain Eukaryota; kingdom Metazoa; phylum Chordata; class Mammalia; order Carnivora; family Eupleridae; genus Cryptoprocta; species Cryptoprocta ferox. Next base: position 3,666,637 of record CM053564.1, on the reverse strand, counting down.
GTGATGGTGGAGGGAGAATGGGGAGGGATTGCTAATGAGTGAGAGGTTTCTTTTGGGGCCAATGAGCATGTCTTTCAAGGGTTAAAAAACAAAGTTCAACCAAGTACATTTGGAGATCTAATTGGCTTTATGACAAGATTCGTGAATCGGGCAGCATCCGGTCAGCAGGTAAGGGGTGAGCTCCAAGGAGCTGTGCAGAATGGAAGGTTCCTATAGGACGGAGCGGGTGAGCTAGGAAGTCATTAGCAAAAGGAAAGGGCCGCTTTCCCTTAGAACAGGCAGGGGGTCTTAGGTGGATGACCTCATCTTCCTCTGGGGGAGAGTGAGGGCCCATGTGACATGACCTCCCTGGTGCTGACCAGAAAATCCCTCACGGACCACTTCAGGTTACGTTTCTGGGGGAGGGTGGAACTGCAGTTAAGTTAGGTACTAAGTTGGCCTAAGTGACGCCATTTTGGGCCTGTGGATTTCTTTCTAATAGGAGCTAGACAGAGTTGGTGGGTGCATAGCACTGAGAAGGTACTAAATGCCCCTGAATTGTTCACTTTAAATAGTTAATGGTTAATTTTTTTATTGGATGAATTTGCCTCAATAAAAAAGGGGGGTAAACATTGAGGGGGGGACACTGGCAATAGTACCCGCTTTTCTGTGTTTATGTTATGCTTAGAAAACAGCTCACTTTCTAAAACTATTTAACAACCCGAGAGGCACTGCCTAAAATGTCCATCACTGTGCCTGTCCTCTGGTTACCCCCAGGGCAGAGCGGGCTGGGCAAGTCCACAATGGTGAACACCCTTTTCAAGTCCAAGGTGTGGAAGTGCACCTTGCCAGGCCTAGGGATGCCCACACCCCAGACGCTGCAACTGAAGTCAGTGACCCACGGTGAGTGGTCCCCATGCCCACCCACCCCGCACCACCCCACCCCGCCCCGCCCCACCCAAGCCAATCTCTCCCTGCTTGGCTCTCCCTCCCAGTCATCGAGGAGAAGGGTGTGAAGCTCAAGCTGACAGTGACTGACACGCCTGGCTTCGGAGACCAGATCAACAACGACAAATGGTGGGTCCTTGGGAGTGGGGACCCAGCACTGGTTGCCCCTGCCCCGCCAGCCCCTGGGAAACATCCCAGGCCTGAAACAACCTGGCTGTGGCATCTTTCAGCCTCAGTTTATTCATTTGTATAATGGGTATATGCAACCATCCCTCTAAGATTGAAGGGAGTTAAGTACATAAAGGTCAGGGCTTGCTGCCTGGCACACAGTAGGTGTTCAGTCAAGGTTATGATATAGCAGAAGTTAGAAGCCCACACTATAGAGTCAGGACCACGGGGTTAGACCACTTTCCAGTTACGTGACCTGGGACTGGTCATGGAAGGTCTCTGACCCTCAGTTTCCTTCTTTGTAACTTGAGGGTGATGACACCCACCTCACAGAGTTGTTCTAGGCTCTCAGAGCCAAAACCCATAACAGTGGTTGGTAACACATATATGCGCGCGCGCGTGCGCACACACACATACACACACACACACACACACACACAATCAGGACTGGATGCATAATTTGTGGGACCCAGTGACATAAAAATGTGGGACTCCTTGTTCAAAAAGTATTAAGAATTGTAAAGCCTCAACCACAGAGCATTGAACGAAGCACAGGCCCTTCAAGGCACGGAGCTCTGCGGGACTGCTGTTTGTGCTCGCGCGAGGCCCGCCCTGCACACAACGCCTCCCTGAGCCCTTACTGTGTGCCAGCCCTGTTCTAGACACGGGGATACGGCAGTGAACAAAACAGATGAACATCTTTGCCTACGTGAGATTGACATTGTTGTGGGGGGCGCCGGGCAATGAACACAACAAATCAGTTATACATAGGGTGAGCCTAAACTCTCTCATCCAAGCAGGACATTCCTGAGAGTGAAAATCGTAGGGAGCTATAGGCTGATTGCAATTTTAAGCAGAGTGGAAACAAAAGACCTCCTGGATTAGGTGACACTTGGGCAGACTTCCAGGACATGAGAAAATGAGCCTTGTGGACATGCAGGGGAAGAGTGTTCAAGGTAGATAGTGGCGTGCGCAAAGGCCCTGAGGTGGGCAGAATGGCATGTTCACGGAAGGCTGGTGTGGCTGGAGGCGTGAGCATGGTAGGGAGAGAGGGGGAGAGGGCAGGCAGGAAGCAGCAGTGGGGTGGAGAAGGGCCTGGTAGGGCAGTGTAAGGACTTAGGTGTGTCTGTGGCCCCTGCGGGCAGGCCGAGTGGAAAATGGGTGTGCTCTGACTCCTGTTTTTAAAAGGATCTTTTTTTAAAAAAAGGGTGGGGGGAACTTTCTGGCTGCTGAGTTGACAATAGCCCAGCAGGGGAAGGGATCCAGGGAGAAGACTCGGGAGATCCTTATGTCAATGGGGCGGGTGCCCACGGTAGTTGGAGCCAGGCTGTGGTGATCCATCTCATTTAGTACCACACTCCAGCAAAGTAGGTGCTCTTATTATCCCCGTTTTACGAACGAGGAAGCTGAGGGCTCAGCTTGAGAATGGCAGGGGTCTCTCTGATGATTCAGGGGAGTGCGGGGAGGGTACCCAGGTAACCACGGGCCACCGATTTTACGGGACCGAAGGTCTGGTGTCCTGGGCCAACTGGGGCGATTGGCCTTCTAAGGGGAGACCACCCAGAGGACCTGGGGAGACGGGGTGGGGCTCCCAGGGGCCGCTCTGAGTGGGGTCCGTCTTCCGTCCCAGCTGGGACCCCATCCTGGGCTACATCAATGAGCAGTATGAGCGGTACCTGCAGGAGGAGATCCTTATCACCCGCCAGCGCCACATCCCGGACACCCGGGTGCACTGCTGTGTGTACTTCGTGCCGCCTACTGGGCACTGGTAAGTGGCTGCGACAGCTGGGGGAGGGCCCCCAGCCTGGGGCAGAGAGGAAGAGGAGGAGGAGGAGGAGACCCTGGCCTGGGCCCCAGGCCAGACCCCCCTCCCTCATACACTGCCACCGCTTCCACCATTGCTGCCCCGCCTGAGCAGCCTGCGGCCTCTGGACATTGAGTTCCTACAGCGGCTGTGCCGGACTGTGAACGTGGTGCCTGTCATTGCCCGGGCCGACAGCCTGACCCTTGAGGAGCGAGAGGCCTTCAGGCGCAGGGTGATCTGGGCGCCCAAGGTGATGGGGTCGGTGGGGGCAAGGAGGAGGCAAAGTGCACAGGATGAGATGAGGTCACCTACGTCCCCAGATCCAGCAAAACCTGAGGACTCACTGCATCGAGGTGTACCCGCAGAAGTGCTTTGACGAGGACATCAATGACAGGATCCTCAACAGCAAGATCCGGGTAGGAGCCCATGGGGTGCGGGGCGGGGGGCAGGCTGCTGTGACCAAGGCTGGGCGATTTGCTTGCCACTCACTCCTTGCGTCTGAAGATTCATCTCTCTCTACAGCTCAGGGAAAGTTCACATCCTTCTAGCAGGTATGAATCTCCAGACACACACAAACTCAAATATCAACAACCTGCAGAAATGGGAGGAAAATAAGAAGCTTGCGAATGGTATACCTGATACAGGACTTGTATCCTGAACATAAAAAGAGCTCTGACAAATCAACAGTAAAAGATAGATAACCCAATTTAGAAATGGGCAAAGGTTCTGAATAGACAATCCCTCAAAGAATTTGGACAAAAGGCCAATGAGCACACGAAAAGATGTTGGTTCAACATCACCAGTCATCAGGGAAGCGCAAAGCAAAACCACGAGATACCACTTCATACCCACTAGGATGGCTGTTTGCAAAATGACAGACAGTCCCAAGTGTCGGTGAGGACGTGGGGAAGCTGAACTTGCAGCCGAATGCTGCTGGCGGTGCACCCACTTTGGAAAACAGTCTGTCAGTTCCTCAAAAGGTTAAATGCTGAGTTACCATGGTACTTGGGAGCAAGCCCACTCCCGAGAGAAGTGAAAACCTATGTTCACATAAAAACATGGACACAGATGTTCATGGCAGAGATATTTGTAATAGCCAAGGAGTGGAAATAATCCAAATGGTCTATTAACTTACGAACGGGTAAACACACATGGTCCATCCACACAATGGAATACCCTCCAGGCATAAAAAGGGATGGATGTAGCACTGACACCTGCTACAGCGTGGATGAACCTTGAAAACATGAAGCTCAGGGGCGCCTGGGGGGGCTCATTCGGTTAAGCGTCTGAATTCGACTCGGGTCATGATCTCACAGTTTGGGAGTTCGAGCCCTGAATCAAGCTCTGTGCTGACAGCTCAGAGCCTGGAGCCTGCTTTGGATTCTGTGTCTCCCTCTCTCTCTGCCCCTCCTCTCTCTCTCGCTCTCAAAAATAAACATTTTTAGAAAAAGAAAAGAAAAGATGCTCAGTGAGAGAAGCCAGACACGAGAGGACAAATATTACATGATTCCACTATATGAAACGTCCAGTATAGACAAATCCTACTGGGGCCAAAAGTAGGTTAGTGGTTGCCAGGGGCTGGGGGTCGGGGCCAGTGGGGAGTGACTGCTGATGGGTGTGGGGTGTCGTTCTGGGGCAGTGAAAATGCCCTGGAACTAGATTGTGCTCATGGCTGTACCATCTTGGGAGCTGTCCCTTTCAAAAGGTGAGTTTTATGGTACGTGAATTATGCCTCAGTAAAGCTGTTTCAAAAAAGAAGGAAAGAGGGAAATAGCTCACCTCTTCTTTTTCTCCTAATCAACTGAATTCTACCTCCAAGCCTCTACCTTGCTGTCCCTGTGGTTTGTCCAGTGTCAGTCTGTCTGGATCCTGCAAAGGACTCGGGTGAGGACAGGGCCTCATCATGCATTGACCCCAGGCCTTGACCCCGTCCCTCCGGGGCTGTGTTAGCCTGCACAGTGGTGCTGTTCCCGGGGTTAGAAGAAAGCCCCTCTTCCTTCACAGACAGGGCCTGTGTGTGACTTGTTCGCCCCCCGTAGATTCATGGCCAGTTGCCTTTGTGCAGTAAACAAACTGCACATCTGGACGTGGAGGCCCTGCTTCCCATCTGGGACCCAATGTCTCCACCATTCCCTCTTTCCCCTCCCCACGGGCGCAATAAACAGGATTTCCTGTGAAGTGTTCAAAGAGCCTTGACCTTGACCAGCTTCCTTCTGTCCTGGGGCCTGAGAAGGCAGCAGTGCAGCCGCAGCTGGAACAGGACTGAAAGCTCACGGAGAACACACTCACTCAGCATCTCAGTAAATCATCCAGACACCTAACATTTACTGAGGGTTTGCTCCAGGCTGGCGCATAATAAGTGTGGAACGTATAATTAGGATTGCCACCGTCACTATTCCTCATCACAAATTAACTCTTGGAAATAAAAGCAAACCCCTAGATAGCACTTTGGAGTTTAGGAATTTGAGTCTCCACTTCCCGCCATGAGCATGTGAGCCACCAGAATTTTCAGCAGGGCTCAGCAAACTTTCTGTGAAGGGCCACATGATGGTAAGTAGGTTAGGCCTCGTGGGCCAAGCAGTCTCTGTGCAATCACTCCACTCCGCTGTTGCAGCACGAACGCAGCCCCGACAAGAGTACACGAAACGCACGGGGCTGTGTGCCAACAGACTATACACGGGAACACAGGCGGGGCCCGATCTGGCCCGTGTACCATAGCTTACCAACCCCCTGGGTTACAAAGTTATGTCCTTTAAACCTCATGAAAGCCGACGAAGGTGATTGCAGGTAATCTCTTGTTTCCCAGGTAAGAGACGGGACATCGGCAAGATTTTATTATTAATGTGGCTCTGAGTAACCTTCCCCAACATTCACAAAGCCCTGTTGCATGTGCTCTTCTGACTCCCATTTTACAGATGAGGAAACTGAAGCATTGATCAGACTTTTTTTTTTTTAATATTTTATTTTTAAGGAATCTCTATGGGGTTCGGCCTCACAACCGTGAGATCGAGAGTTGCAGGCTCCCCCGAATGAGCCGGCCAGGTGCCCCGTGCCTTTTGACTGCAGATCTCTGTGCACCCTCTACCAGTGTCTCCCCACAAAGGACACTGTGCCTGCCCCACCCCACCTCCGTGGCTTCTCTCCCCACCTCCTAGGCAGGGCCAACCCTTTTGTCTCATCTTCCCCCACAGGACCGGATCCCCTTTGCGGTGGTTGGGGCCGACCGAGAGCACATGGTGAACGGGAAGTGTGTCCTGGGCCGGAAGACCAAGTGGGGCATCGTTGAAGGTCAGTGGCCCTGCAGAGAACGCAGGCGAGGGTGGGCTAAAAATCTGGGCACATCCTACTGCCTCTGGCACCCCCAGCATCCATCACAGGGCCCAGAGTGGGCAAGCCCACAGCCAGGAAGCAGACACACCTGGAGATCAAGTCCCTCTTTGCAGCTGGGAGGTTTCAGGCAAGTTACCCGACTCTCTGGGCCTCAGTTTCCTCACAGTAAAATGGGCATCAACCTCATGCATGGCCACTTGCCTTTGTGCAATCAGTGAACTGCACATCTGTACATGGAAGGTGGTTGGACAGGGCAGGCCACCGCTTTGCACAATATGTGCCACCCAGAAGACACGCTATGCACTCACCAGAATTTGTCGTGGGCCTACTGTGTGCCGGGCATACTCTATGTGCTTCCTCAGGGGATACACTGAAAGCAGGACTGACAAGGGTCCTGTCCCCAGAAAGCTGATGAGACAATGACAGGTGGGAGAAGGTGGGGCAGGAGGCAAGGCTACCTGAGGGAGTGGAGGGAGGCCCCACTGCTGGGGTGGGGGGGGAGCTGGGAAGTGAAAGAGAGGAGCCAGGGCCTGCGCCCCCCCATTTATCAACATAATTACTAAAAGAATACAATATATATGGCATCAGATACATAACATAATGTAGCAATGATTAAGTGGACAACAATAAATGATGAGCGGATTCATGGATTCAGGTAGTGGTAGGAGCCGTCTATACCAGGTGCGGGGGTCACAGCAGTGAATGAATGAGTGACTGACTGAATGAATGAATGGAGGTAAGATAAGACCGTGAGAAATGCGGAGGGAAAGGCTGTGGTGGATATCAGGGGCACACAGCATACAGTGGGCGCTTACTCGGTGCTCACCGAGGACAGGGCAGGTGGAACAGGGCCAGTGCTCCGTGTCGTGTCTTGCAGTGGAGAACATGGCGCACTGTGAGTTTCCTCTGCTGAGAGACCTGCTCATCCGGTGAGGGTGCAGGGACCCCGGGGGGCGGGGGGCGCCGTGGCCAGCCGGGGCTGAACTGCCGCCCGTCTCCCAGCTCCCACCTCCAAGACCTGAAGGACATCACCCACAACGTCCACTACGAGAACTATCGAGTCTGCAGACTCAACAAGAGCCACATGCTGCCTCCCGGGCCCGGCTGGGTGAACCTGGTTCCGACCCCCCCAGGTCTGCCTGTCGCCCCCGGGCCCTCAAAGGTGTGCAGGCAGGCCCACGACAACTCTGAAGATGACAATGACTACTAAGCACGGGGCAGGGGTGGGGCACCCGGCAGCCCCCGACACGTACAAGAGCACGTATTAAAGGTGGACATTGCTTTTTATGAACGGCTGTGCTTTGAAAACAGAAGGCGTTTTGTAAATGACTTCTTTGAGCTCTCCTCCAATAAAAGTATGGTCTTTTTTAAAATAATGGTGTCAGACCCACGGCCCTCGGGAGTCCTGAAGACCTGGGAGCTCGTGCCTTGGACAACCGGCCCCTTCGGCCCCAGAATCAGAGCCACGTTCCAAATTAGGCTCTGCTGTCACTGCCGACCCTCCTTCCTGGCACAGGGTCAGGCCCTGCATCATAAACGCTTACAAATTGCCCATCTTCAGCTCTCATCCCCAAACTCTGTGCTCCCCCTCCTGCCCGCCTCTGCCCTGCCCTGGCAGGCCAGCATGGGGAGAAGAATGTTGTCTCGATTCACGCAGGGAGAGGAAATCCATTCTTCCTCTGCTTTTTGGCTCTTTTAGAGCCCTCGGCAGGTTGGATGATGCCCACCCGATATTGGGGAGGCCGATCCTCTTTACTCTGAATCAATGCCAATCTCTTCCGGAGACATTGTCACAGATGCACCCAGACATAATGTTTTGCCAGCAATCTGGCCATCCCTCTGTCCAGTCAGGTTGGCACTTAAAATTTTTTTAAATGTTTATTTTTGAGAGAGAACATGAGCAGGGGAGGGGCAGAGAGAGAGGGAGATACAGAATCGGAAGCAGGCTCCAGGCTCTGAGCTGTCAGCACAGAGACCAACGCAGGGCTCGAACTCACGAACCGTGAGATCCTGACCTGAGCCGAAGTTGGATGATTAACCGACTGAGCCACCCAGGCGCCCCTCAGTCAAGTTGACACTCAAAACTAACCATCACATGAACTAAAAGTTGCCTCCTGCATGATGCCCTCCTTGACTTCCCAAGTCTCACATACTCACTGCCTGACACACTCTGTATGTATCACATGGTTTCTTTTCAGGTCAGTCTCCCTATCGGGCTGGGAGTTGTGAGGATGGAGACCTATCGGCTTCATCCTGCACATGACAGGCGCCCAGGACCCAGCTGTTAAATGAATAAACCTCAGAGCACCTGCCTCATCGCTGTTCACCCCTCAAATTCACAAACCTACCGACCAGGCTGGAGGATCCCCCAGGGCCTGAGGGGACCCACACCAACCGCACCGACATCTCAGAGGCAGCGTGTTGCTACACGGGGGCCAAGCACATTCCCGAGGTTAATATCAGCCCTCGGCAACATAGTGATGTCTACGACACCTTCGGCTCAGCAGTTGTATTTAGAAATTGTCATCAGAAATCCTATGTCTAGGAACAGGTCTTACGGATAGACCAGAGTTTCTCAACCTCAGCACTCCTGACATTTGGGGCTGGGTCATTCTTGGTCCCATGCATTTCAGGATGTTTAGCCCTGGTCCTCCACCGCTAGGTGCCCGTAGTACCACCTCTCCTGCCAGGACGTCAAAAATGTCTCCTGGGGGGGGGGGGGACCCTAGGGGGACTCAGTCGGTTAAGCACCGACTTCAGCTCAGGTCATGATCTCATGGTTCGTGGGTTTGAGCCCACGTCGGGCTCTGTGCTGACTGCTGACAGCTTGGAGCCTGGAGCCTGCTTCAGATTCTGGGTCTCCCTCTCTCTGCCCCTCCCCTACTTGTGCTCTGTCTCTGTCTCTCAAAAATAAATATATGTTAAAAAAAATTTTTTTTAAATGTCTCCTGGGGCACCTGGGTGGCTCAGTCAGTGAGTGGAGTGTCTGACTCTTGAGTTCGGCTCAGATCATGATCCCAGGGTCGTGAGATCAAGTCCTGCATTAGTCTCTGTGCTGAACATAGAGCCTGCTTAAGATTCTCTCTCTCTCTCTCTCTTTCTCTCCCCTCCCCCCCGCCCCTCATCCTGCTCATGTTTTTGCTCACTCTATCAAATAATAATAATAATGTCTCTAAACATTGTCCACCACCCCCAGGAGATACAGTCTCCCCAGTTGAGAACCACGGCTCATGGCACCCAGTGTAGTAAAGACGGAAAGCAGCCTACCTGTCCGCCAGGAGTGGGCCAGGAAGTAAATCTGGGGCATTGACACATGTGCACTAGTTTCCTATGGCTGCTGTAACAAATTAGCGCCAACTGGAAGGCTGAATTTTATTTAATGTTTATTTTTGAGAGAGACAGAGACAGAACATGAGCTGGGGAGGAGCAGAGAGAGAGACACACACACAGAATCCGAAGCAGGCTCCAGGCTCTGAACTGTCAGCACAGAGCCTGACGTGGGGCTCGAACCCACAAGCTGTGAGATCATGACTTGAGCCCAAGTGGGATGGTCAACCGACGGAGCCCCCAGGTGCTCCTCAAAGGCTTAAACAACACACATTTACTCTCTCTCACAGCTCAGGAGGACAGAAGTCTGAAATCAGTATCGAGGTGTCAGCAGGGTGCTGCTGGGGGCAGTCCGTTTCCCTCCCTTTCCCAGCTTCTAGAGGCCGCGGGCATTCCTGGGCTCGTGGCCCTTCCCCTTTCTTGATTCAGGTGCCACGTGCCTTCTGGAGTCAAATTTCCCTCTGCCGCTGTCTTATGAGGACACCTGGGACTACACTGGGGCTGGTGGGATAATCTATGATAATCTCCTCTCCTCAACATTTTTTTTTAACATATGTGTATTTTGAGAAAGAGAGAGCGCGTGTGCACAAGTGGGAGAGGGGCAGAGAGAGGAAGAATCCCAAGCAGGTTCTGCACCATCAGCTCAGAGCCCAACACAGGGCTCAATCCTATGAACCCTGAGATCATGACCTGAGCCCCTGAGCCGAAATCAAGGGTCAGATGCCCAACTGGCTGAGCCACCCAGGTGCACCGCCCCTTCATCCCCCGGCCGAACACCAGTCAACATTCTTAATCTTATATCTGCAAAGTCTTTTTTGTCATAGACAGTAACATATTTAACATATAAGTTCTGGAGCAGGAATTGGATATTTTGCGGGGGGTGAGCATTCTTCAATCATCACTCCATAGACTATAATGTGGTCCTTGAAGAGAACAGAGTAAGACAAACACTGTCTGGTCTCCTTATACGGGGAATCTAAACAAGCTGGATTCATAGACACCGGGTGGAACGGTGGTTGCCTGGGGCTGGGGTGTGGGGGAAATGAGATGAAAGTCAAAGGCTACAAACTTTCAGCCCTACAAAGGCCCTGGAGACCTAGTGCACAGCATGGCGATGATAGTTAACAGCGCTGTGTCCTATACTTGAAAGTCGCTAAGAGAGCATATCTGTTGTTTTTTTTAAGTTTACTTATTTTGAGAGAGAGGGAGTGGGAGGGAGGCAGAGGGAGAGATTCCCAAGCAGACTCCACACTGTCATAGGAACCATGACCTGAGCAGAAATCAATGTTCTCCCCACATTCAAAAAAAGATAACTATGGGAGGTGACAGATGTGCTAACTAACCTTATTGTGGTGATCATTCCACAATATATACGTGCATCGAATCACTACGTTGTGTACCTTATTGCACAATGTAGTCAATTATATCTCAATAAAGCTGGAAGAAAAATAATTGAGGCCGTGCTATAATCACCCAGTGTTCATTCTATACACTTATCTTTAGGGCTCACTATATGATGCTACAGAGGCTAAGGGTTCAAGAGGTAACAAATCGACTCACTGCCCTCAGGAGCCTGCACCTAGGTGGGACAAGATGCAAATAAACAAAACAAAGAAGTAAAATGTGGGCATGTTGAATAGCGATGGGTGCTCTGGTACCAAGAATGGTATTTAGGGGTATAGGACAGTGTGGGGTTTACAATTGTAAGAAGGGGTCAGAGAGGTCTCACTGGGAAGGGAAGTTTGAGTAAAGATGTGAAGGAGCAAAGGAAAAGCCATGAAGGTATCTAGGGTCCTAGCATTCCACATAGAGGGAAAAGAAGCCACTGCTAGTGCAAAGGCCCTGGGGCAGGAGTATGTTATTCATGGAAGAGCAAGGTGGTCTCTGGGTCTGGAGCAGCATGAACCGGGAGAGAGGGAGAGAATGGGGGGAATGAGGACAGAGAGGTGGCGAAGGGCAGGCCCACAGCCTGTCGAATCTGAGTTGCCCATCATGACTCTGTAGGGATACAGATTGATTGCCTAAGGACGTTGACGAGAGGAAAACAAGGAGCAGTAGAGGGTGCAGCGGACGGCAGCACATGCGGCACGAGTATCTCCATAAAGTACTGAAGACTGGAACAGACGGTTGCTTCCCGGGAGGTCACTTGCACAGGAGGTCAAGAACGGGAGGGAGATTTAATTTTTACTCTGTCTCCCTTTTGTCCTGGCTTGTTAACCAGGGGCGTATATCACCCACTCGGAAAACATTAGTACATTGATCATGTTAGCTCCTGTCCCTTCCCTGGAAGTTAGGGTCTCCAGGGTCTCCGGTGGATGCTGGTGGAAGGCCTTCTGCCCGGCTCCACCGACCCCCTTCCTGGAGGCTCCCCCGCAGCCGCCCTCAGGCCCCAACCACCTGCTTTCACCCAGCCTGCCCTCGAGTGTGCACGGGGCAACCTTCTTCCCTGGCGGGGGAGGGGTATTCCAGGGAGTGGTGATATTTCACAGTGTTGACTCCTGCTCTCTGCGGATGACTTTACCTCCGCTTCTCGAAGCCTTTGCCATGCCTACAGTGACTCAGCCGCTTCTGCTTGGCACAGATCTTAGCCGTGTAGCCGATAATTGCCCCACACAGATCTCTTCTGCATTTCCTGACCAACACCAACTGGGGGACGGCTGAGGCCTCACCTGACACATCTTGCGGGTTCCCAGGCCCCGTAAGTGAGGGTTCCAAGCCCAGCTCTGCCTCTTTAATTAAAAATTTTTTTTTTCGATGTTTATTATTTTTGGGAGAGAGACAGAGAGCAAGCAGAGGAGGGGCAGAGAGAGAGGGAGACACAGAATCTGAAGCAGGCTCCAGGTCGGCACAGAGCCTGACCGGGGCTTGAACGCACAGCCTGCGAGGTCATAACCTCAGCTGAAGTCCGCCACTTAACCAACTGAGCCACCCAGGCACCCCAAGCTTTGGCTCTTTCCAACTGCAGGACCTAGGACAAGTCACCTGACACCTGGAATAAATTCCCTCATGTGTGCAGTGGGAATACTTCAGGGTTGTGTGGGGATAAATTGTCTGGTTTTGTAGGTGTCAGGGTGGGGGGGGTGTTTGCCCTGTGCAGTACAGCAAGCAGGTTCATGTCATAATGATACAGTCATAATATTAAATAACAATACTGAGCATTTTTTAATGTTTATTTTTGAGAGAGAGGCAGAGCGCGCAAGCGGGGGAGGGGCAGAGAGAGGAGGAGGACATAGGATCTGAGGCAGGACCTGGGCTGAACCCTGTGCTGACCACAGTGAGCCCGACGTGGGTGGGGCTCGAACTCGTGAATCATGAGATCATGACCGGAGCTGAAGTCAGACACTCAACTGACTGAGCCACCCAGGTGCCCAATAGGGAGCCATTTTTTATAGGGGGAATCACAAAATTGATGACCCAGTACCTGGCACAATAAAACATCTACCATGTTACATGAAATTTATTCGTGTTTATTTAAGAATGTATTCGTAGTAGCCCCACATTGGAAACTGAATGTTCAGTGGCAGGACAGGGGATAAACTAGGCGGTAGTCACACAATGAAATGCTCCTTGGCAATGAAAATGAGCCAATTACTTGTACACGCAACAGCATGGAGGAATCTCACAGACATAACGATGCATGGAAGAAGCCAGACACCATACAGAAAGTCCCATGTGGATGCCCTTTATAGAGGTCAAGAACAGGGGGAAAAATCAATCTAAGGTGATAGAAATCAGATTTGTGGTCGGCGTTGGGACTGTTGACTGGAGAGGGACATGAGGGAGCCCTCCAGGGTATTGAAAATGACCTGTATCTTGAACTGGTGTGGCAGTTACACACGTACATAGATTTGTAAAATCCTTTGAGTCATGCACTTAAGATTCCTGCACTTTACCATACTTGTGCACTTCATGTGGTGTATGTTATACCTCAAGTAAAAATTTTAGAAGGTGAGAAGAAATTTAAAGCAATTGAAATAGAAACAGTATACGACCAATAATGCCTGCTTAAAAGCACTGCATTTATTTAAAATGACTTACAAAAACATTTGCTAGGTTTCAGTATTTCAAGAATGCAAATTCCCAATAATAACTATTTTGATGTTGTTGTTTAAAAAGCACATTAGGAAAAAAAAAACATTAGGGGCGCCTGGGTGGCTCAGTTGGTTGAGCGTCCAACTCTTGATTTTGGCTCATGGGATTCCAGGGTCGTGGGATTGAGCCTCCACGCTCAGCGAGGAGCCTGCTTAAGATTCTCTCTCTCTTCCTCTGCCCCTCTCCCCTGGTTGTGTGCTCTCTCTCTCTCTCTCTTTCAAAAAATTGTTTTAATAAAAAATAAAAAACACCATAAAACTCGCAGTTTATTGCCCACTGGCCTTATCCATCACATCTCTCTCCAACCCCTGCCCCCACTGCCATGAGCAATGATTAGTCTGAATTTGGTGTTTATCCAATTCCCAAGCATTTCTTCACACTTTAGCTACATAGGTATATATCCCTAAGTCGCACGTAGTATGTTCTGCATGTTTTCACAATTTATGGAAATGGTGTCATACTGTCCTCTATCTCTCTACATAAATGAATTTTAAAAATTAACATTTTTTAATGTTTATTTATTATTTTTGAGAGAGAGAGAGAGAGAGAGAGAGCGAGTGGGGGAGGGGCAGAGAGAAAGAGGGAGACACAGAAGCCGAAGCAGGCTCCAGGCTCTGAGCTGTTAGCACAAAGTCCAATACGCGGCTCGAACTCACAAACTGTGAGATCATGACCTGAGCTGAAGTCCGACGCTTAACTGACTGAGCCCCCGGTGCCCCTTAAAATTTTTCAAAAATGTATTTCTTTGAGAGAGAGCATGCACATGCAAACAGGAGGAGGGGCAGAGAGACAGGGAATCTCAGAATCTGAAGCAGGCTCCAGGCTCCCAGCTGTCAGCACAGAGCCTGACGCAGGGCTCTAACTCATCGACTGTGAGATAATGACACGTAAGTCATACACTTAACTGACTGAGCCACCCAGGTGCCCCATCCTTTCTGTCCTTTAAATGCACCCCAATCTCTCAGTCCTAGCGACCTTCACACCTGAGGTTCCTTCTGTGTGGAGCTCTCTCCCCCAACTCCCTAGGTTAACTGCACCTTGCCTTCACACCTGCACTCAACTGTCACTTGCACCCACAGGATGTATACACTTGTATGCTTGTACACTTGTATACCCTTTGGCAGGATGTACCAAAGATATGACTAACTGACTTGTGCAGTGATCTCATCACTGTATGCCTCTTGTTACCAAATCCCACCTTCAGCTGCCTGTCCCTCCAAAGGCCAACACTCAAGAGAGGAGTACGATTGGAAAGGAGTGTGAGCTCTATTCAGAAGGCCAGCCAACTGGGGGAGAAGGTGACTCTTGTCCAAAAGCCAGTTCCCTAGTTTCTGCCAGCCAAGAGGGTTTTAAAGGGACAGGGGAGCGTTCATCACTGAGAGGTTGCAGGGATCTGTAACATTTCCTGATTCTGTGCAGATTTAGTGCTATTTAGTGGTGTCTATTTACAGCTTTCAGTGCTCCAGTGTTGTGCAAGAGGTCTAACTCCCATTCTGTGACGTGCTAGGGCTTTCTTTTCTCCTTCTAGAAAGGAATGTAAGATTTCTAGATACCCAAGGAGGGTTAGTAAATCAATCATATGAACTTAAGAACACCTCTTGGGGCGCCTGGGTGGCTCGTTGGTTGAGCGTTGGACTTTGCCTCAGGTCATGATCTCAAAGTTGGTGGGTTTGAGCCCCCCATAGGGCTCTTTGCTGACAGCTCAGAGCCTGGAGCCTGCTTGGAATTCTGTGTCTCCCTCTCTCTCTGTCCCTCCCCCGCTCCAGCTCTGTCTCTCTCTCAAAAATGAATAAACTTAAAAAAAAAAAAAAACCCTCTTAAAGTTAATGAAGATCAAAGCGGCCTCTCTTGGTAGAATTTAAATTTCATGAAAATAAGTGCCTGCTAACTACTGCGGTAACCCCTGCGCCTAGCTAGGTTTCAATAAGCTTTGAAAACTATGTATGAATGGTTTTGAACTTGTTACAGCCTTGAACGGCTAACGTTCCCATTCACAGATGTGTTAACTGAGGCTCAGAGCCCACCAAGAGCTGGCACGGCCTCAGCAACCAGGAAGCGGCCGCCCTGAAGACGAAGCCCCACCCTCTGAGGCCCTGGCAGAACCGCCTCCTTTGGAGACCCCTAAAGAAGCACTGCACCCCACTACAACCCGGGTGGGCCCAGGCATCTGCCGGTCCAGCGCGGCGCTGGGCACTCTGGGAAGTGTAGTTCCGTCCTCCCTCCGGCTCCGGCGCCAGCGACTTCCGCCTCCGTCAGTCACGGACCTCGCGCGATTCTTGGGGAAAGACTCGCGAGACGGCGGAGCCGCTTGGCGTCTGCTGGGCTCAACGCTGAGCGCAAACGTTTAGTTGCGCGTGGTCTGTGTGCCGAGCTCGTTCGCTGCCAGTACTGCAGAGGCGGGACTCGAACCTGAACTGGCCCCACTTCCTGGCCTCTCTGGGCGGCTGGGTCGGGGCGCGCCCCAGACAGGCAAACGCGGCGTAGCGTGTTCAGCCAAAGAGGACAGGGAGACAGACCTTAGGATGTCTGGGTTCTTACGGGCCGAGTGCTCTAACCTGGTGCTTCGGAGCTGGGTTTCTGGAATCAAAGACGCGGGTTCCAGCCCCACTTCTGTCACTGCCTGTGTGACCCTCCTTGGTTTCAGTACTTAAAACTCGGAGCTTCAGGGGTTTTTACCTGTCGAGATCACACTCCCCATATTATTACTAGATTAAGAACAGACGGAGAGCAAATGTGTGTTGCCCGGTGCTCAGGGATTGGTGGCTGATATTATTTCAAAAAGAAGCAGACAGGACGAGGAATAGTTGGGGTGGGAAGTTGGGTTGGGGCTGTGCATTGACCTGCAAGGTCTCTGTCTCCTAGGTAGACGGTGGGCGGGGGCACTTGGCATCTCTTGCAGTCTTATCTTGAACAACTTGTGCCTTTAGAAATGAGAACCCCGAAGGGCACTTCCTCTTTCTGGAGAGCAGTCTTCCTGTCTGTCAGAGAGAGAGAGCGGGAGTCCGTTTACTCTGGAGGTGGTGGCGAAGGTTCCTCTACCAGACTACGTAGGTTCCTCCGAACTGTCTTCTCAACAAGGCCTTGACTTTTGGGCCTCTATATTCATTTATGCATCGTCCAATTTGAGCAAGAATCTGGCTAAGTCACTTTAAACAGAACCCTATCCCTTGATACCCCATCATCCTGGCTTGGGTTCAGCAAGTATCCTTGGGTTCAGCAAAATCCTACCAGGTTGATCTTGCCAGAATCCCCCCTGATGTTTCCTCTTACTAATTTTCCATCCTCCTCCACCTATGCTATAAAGCCCCACTTTTCCTTGTTCTATCTGGAGTTGACCCCAGTATCTCTCCCTTACCGCACACCTCCTTGCAGTGGTCCCTGCACGCATCTGTGGTCTGGATAAAGCCTTCCATCCCATTGTGTAACAAGTGGTTACACATGAGTAACTTTTTCCCGAGTAACAAGTGGTTACACATGAGTAACTTTTTTCTCGAAAGGTGATTGAGAAAGACGTGCACTCCTCATCTGTGCCTTTCTCCCTTTATGTGTCTGCCTCTGTCTCTGTCACACAGGCTGCCTCTCTGTGTGGCTGGCTTCAGCCCTCAGGAGGGCTCAACAGATTTTTGAGGGGAGCCAGATATTTTACCTCTATTTCTCTTCCTTTAGCTTTCGCCTCGTGCCCTTTGGAGAAGGCTGTAGAAGAAAATATTGAAGATAAGGAGATGCTGGCTTCCATAATGAGGTGGAGGCCAGGTGAGCGAATGGTCTTTTTGTATAAATACTCTCCACCTAAAGCAACAACTGCATCCCTCTCTCCCCTCCACTATCAGCACCTGCATCATTTTCTAGGACGATGTATACATCTTTGTGTGCACCAGACACAACCCGGAAGCGGGGTGGTGAGTTTTGTTTATCTCACACAGGATTTATTTTTTTAATGTTTATTTATTTATTTTGAGAGAGAGAGTAAGCAGAGGAGGTGCAGAGAGAGAGGGAGGGAGAGATCCACAAGCAGGATCCAAGCAGGATCCACACTATCAGAGCATCGCGGGGCTCGAATCCATGAACTGTGTGAGATCATGACCTGAGCTGATACAGGAATCGGGTGTTTAACCAACTGAGCCACCCAGGAGCCACTCACACAGGATTTAAAGCCAGTTTGAGTCTACATTCAAAATGAGGAGTTCTTACCTAAACATCCGGATACCAGACTTCCGAGGAGCCGTCAGACTGGCTGGCAGCATGGGGCCTGCATTTCCTACTACATCCAGCGTCCCAGACACTGCCTCGCGCCAGCAGCTGTCTGTGCCAGCGCTGCTGTGTTTCTCGTGGCAGGGAGTTCTCCACGCTCGAGTCCCTCCCTGTTCTACACGTAGTACCGAAGGCCACGATGCACACGTGTTTTAAAAAAAAAAACGGGAGAAGGGGCGTCTGGGTGGCTTCATCAGTTAAGTGTCCGACTCTTAATTTCGGCTCAAGTCATGATCTCACAGTTTGTGGGTTCGGGCCCCACATTGGGCTCTGCACTTAACAGCATGGAGCCGGTTTGGGTTTCTACCTCCCTCTCTCTGCCCCTCCCACTTCTCTCTCTTGCTCTCAAAATAAATAGACATTTAAAAAAATAGAGGGAGGGGCACCTGAGTGGCTCAGTCTGTTAAACGTCTGACTTGGGCTCAGATCATGATCTCGTGGTTTGTGAGTTCAAGCCCCGCGTCGGGCTCTGTGCGGATGGCCTGGAGCCTGCTTTCGATTCTGTGCCTCCCTCTCTCTGCCCCTCCCCCACTCACGATCTGTCTTCTCTCTCTCTCTCAAAAATAAACAAACATTTAAAGAAATTTTTTTAAAGAGAGAAGGAGATTACTCTCTCTCCCGTGTGAAGACACAATGAGAAGGTAGCAGTGTGCAAGCAAGAAGAGCGCTCTCGTCAGGGACTGAATCCACTGACACCTTGATCTTGGACTTCCAGCCTTCAGAACTGGAAGACATGTTTTGGTTTGATTGTTATGGCAGCCTGAGCAGACGAAGACGCTGTATTTCCCAAAAGGAATGTGTGAATCTTCACCCCATTCTGAGTGATGCTTGGGCTGACCACACGCAAGAGAGTCTAGCAGATGTCATCCCCAGGAGTAAGGATTTCCGAGCTTGCCTGGTGC
Source organism: Cryptoprocta ferox (assembly GCA_028646485.1). Taxonomy (NCBI): domain Eukaryota; kingdom Metazoa; phylum Chordata; class Mammalia; order Carnivora; family Eupleridae; genus Cryptoprocta; species Cryptoprocta ferox. Next base: position 3,647,836 of record CM053564.1, on the reverse strand, counting down.
CCCTTGAGACCCCCTTCCTCCACTCTCCAGCCTTTCTCCTTTTTCCTGGAGGCAGCTCTCCATCGGAGGAGTAGTCATGCTTTGCAAAGCTGTTCTTGTCTGTCTGGTTCTCGTTTGGCCTGCTGGTGGTAGGGATAAGACAGATAAAGTCTCCAATGCGGGTGATTCAGGGTATAAACGATGTGTGTCTCCTGCCTCCCTGTTAACTGATGTGTCCTTCTCATCTGTCTCAAATTTAATAATGGAACCAAAACACAGCCGGACTCCAAGGAGAGGTTTCCCAGCATGCACAGCAAGTACTCTTATCCCTCATCCTTTCTGTTAGTGAAAATAGCAACAACACTAATGCTTACTGACTGCTTCTATGTTTCACCCTAGTGGGAAGTATTTTAATGTACTAGATCATTTAATCCTAGCAAGTTTCCTCTGGGGCATAGTTCATATTTATCCCCATTTATGTCACCATCATCAGGTTTGTGAATCAAGCTTGTATAAGGTTGGGCAGCACAGGGCACTAATGTGTCCCATTAGTTTATTCAGTCATTAAGCAAATATTTACTGAGCACCTACTATGAACCAAGCAGATTTTCCCAGCATGTTTAGAAAAACAGAGGGTGTATTCTGGCCCAAAGTAGCCACTTTAAAGGATAACCTTGGGACAGGACCAGAGTCTTCCAAGAAATCGTCCGAATATTTATTCCAAGGCAGAGCTCCGATTACCGGCCTGGTGTTCAAGAGTGAGTTAGGGGAGTGGTTGGGGCAGGAGGCTCTGGAGCGTACTTCCCTGAGTTTGATTTGGCTTTTCCACTTGCCTAGCTGTGTGTGGCCTTGGCAGAGCTCTGTACCTCTCTGAGCCTTGGTTTACTCCTCTAAAACATGGGTCATAATGATATCTATACAAGAGAGTCTTTGTGAGGATTGAAGTAGCACAGTAAAAAAATCCCGTGGACTTAGAAAGGGCTTAAGAAACATTTGGTTTTATTATTAGCTCACAGAGACCTTATAAAAAGCATAAGAAGACATCCATTATGTATCAGTTTGGGGGCATGGTAGCTCCCTGACGACTCTCTTAGATAATTTTGTCAAATTAGCTAAACTATTTGACTTGTATATTGAATTTTTGTTTCTCAGTCATTTGGAGACTGAGAAATTGCTACCAAAGATGACAGCTTTTGAAGGGCTTGATTGTAAACCCTCCTTTCCCTGCCACAATTAAACACTAAGAACAAATGTGAGCTGAATCAATGCCTCCTCTGTGATGATGGAACCATGGTATCAGTCTGAAGACACTTCCTCTCTGTCTTCAGAGAAGGATGTGTGTGTGCTGCTCAGTTGTTTGTAAACTTCTGTGAGTATGAGGCTGCCTTTTAAACTCAAATGGTCTTGTTGACTCCATAAACACTATGAAAACAAGCTACACTTAAAAGTATACATGTAGTGATAGGTGTGTATAACGAAAAACACTTTTCATTCAGACTACGACAATGCTTGGGGCCTTCGTAGCCCTCTGGGCCTCTTACAGGAACACCATGGCATCAGGCATCCGAGGTCCACACGCTGAGACCATGTACTTCATCTCGGAGTAGCTGCAAGTCATGAAACTAGATCTGATGCCTAAGGAGCATTTGTTATGTGCTGGATATTGTCACGGGTGCTTTACAAACGTAATCTCATCTAATCCCATCCCTCAGCTCCCTGAAGCTGGAGCTGTGGCAGTCTTCATTTTACAGGTGTGGAAGGCAAGGCACACCTCGTGAATAAGTGGTAGAGCCAGGACTCGAAGCGCTGGCTTGGGTGTACGTCTTTGGAGGCCCCACGTCCCCCTGATTCACATTGGTTAGGGACTGCCTGTTTGTGTCTCCCCCCAAAATAGAATTAAGACTGAAATACTAAACAAACAAACAAACAAACAAACAATCCTGAGCAAAGAAGAAATTTGTCCTTTTAATCTCTGTCACTTGTAGTCACTGAAAATTGCCCAGACAGGAGAGGACCAGGGCCTGGGTCGTTACATAGACTTGCTAACTTCTGTACATATGGCTCTGAGAAGATGCTGCCTGGTCCCCCCAGCTAACCAGGAGGCAGAAAGGGAAGGCATGGGACAGCTTTGAAAATGCTGGTGTCCCCACGCCTGTCTGCTTCCCTAGACACAACCCAGCGCATTCTGCAACTAGATCATGGTCGTCCAGCCCTACAGAACCTGCTGATTGTCCCTCAGATTCTCCACCAGCCTCTTCTGCTTTCCTCCTTTTCCCTCTCCCATTTTATTTGTTCTGTCTTCTTCCTCTCCTGCTATATGCTCCCTGTGACTTGCTCACAATTCCCCTTTGCACAGTCTCCTCCCAAAGCAAACCAGTTGGCGGGCCTCTTGTGTTGGACTTAAGTACCAGTTCTCTGAATAGCTCCACATGTTGGCATTAGTTTATTCTTAACATCCCGGCTATCCTGACCAGCAACCTCATGTTGAAGGAGAAACTGAGGCGTATATGGTCCTGCCTTTCTTCAGACCCCACCACAAAGCTGTGGTGGTCTTGAAGGCAGCCTTCAAATCTGCCTTTAAAGATGCCTCCCACTTAGGCAGAAGCAGTCTCCAGAAATTAGTCATAGGCAGCCCAGTGCCTTGTTCTGCTTGGTGTGCTCACAGTAAAAACTGGATGTTGGGTGTGGGGGGAGGGGGGGATGAAACATGAGAGAGGTTGGAGAGTAGGAGGGGAGGAAAAGCTAGTGGGAACATGGGGTTAGGTGCTAGGTCTGGGGATGCCAGAACTGAAGGACTCAGGAATCGCCTGGTCCTTACATCCGTGAAAATGCTGATGGAGCACTTACGATGTGCTAGGCAGATAACCCTCACCAAGACCCTTCACCTGCTTAAAGGGTCAGGGCTTAGTCTTCTCCGATCTGGACAGCAACACCAGGGACCATTTGTCTCGTTCACTTCCTGTTCATGGTGCCTGCCTGGTACAAAGCAGAGCCCAGCATTTGTTGATTAAATTAACGAATAAATAACCAACTGGTATCCAAGATGCGCCCAACAAGTAACTTTCTCGGTCTTCATTTCTCACTCTCTAAAATTAAACAGTTGAGCTAGGACAGATGCCTGGGTTCCATCCTCACCCCAGCTCTTCACTTACTGAGTGTGTGTGACCTTGGGCAGGTCACTGAACATGTCTGCCTCCTTTCTTCATCTATAAAATGTTACCTCCCGCCTTTGTTCCAAAGATAACTGTAAATAACTGCAAAGTATTTAAAACAGAGCCTGGTACATACAAAATATTATGTAATCAGAAATGTAAATTTACGAAGTCCCCTCCCACCGTGGACCTTTCTCAGGTCAGGGGAGGGCGGATGGAGACGACGCGGTAGGATACGCCAGAGGCCGCGGTGCCTTGAAACGCTCTGCTGCTCGCTCCGTGAAGGTGAAAGGACTATATTACCCACAATGCTTCCTGTGGTCCCGCCCACACCGTCTCATTCCCACGCGCTTACAGGTAGCCGGCCAGCGGTTCGAGGACTACGTTGCCCACAATGCATCTCGCGGGCTTGCCTATCCAGGCTCAGTCTCACGCTCGACAGCCGGCTCAGCCAATGGCGCGAGGACTACGTTGCCCACAGTGCTGCGGTGGGCCCGCCCACACGGCCTCGTTCTCTAGATCCACAGCGGGCTCAGCTCGTGGCTGTGGAAGACGCGTCTCGGGTCCGCTTTGTGCGAGTTGTCGGTCTAGTGTCTGGCCGGCCCGCTTCCTGCACCCCCTGCACCCTCCGTCCTGCTCCCGGCCCGGCCCGGCCCGCCGCGCTGCCGGTGAGTGCGGGCGCGGGGGCCCGGCCCGCGCTTCTATCCCGCGGCCCTTCGCCAGAGTCCCGGGTTGTGCTCGACCTGGGCCAACCGTTCACCCTACAGCTAAGGACGAAACCGGGGGAAGCATGCCCGGCCGGGGAGTCCCTAGTCTCTGAGGACCCTGGAGTTGGAGGGGTCGTGGTGACCCATCCACTCTAGGGTACCCGGCGGGCCTTTAGGGCTTGCCAAGCCCGAAATGGAGAGTCAGAACCCGCGTCCTCTTGGGACACACAGGGCCCTGGTTCTCGCCATATTTCCAAGGGGACCCCATCCTAAAAGGGCCAACCGTGGTAATGAAAACTGCGTTTCCCAAGCTCTGACCTCGTTCCAGCCAATGCGCAAAACCCATTCCAAATATCCAGGTTAGTCCTCTCAAAAGCCTGTGTGTAGGATATTATCAGCTGCTTTTTGAGCGAGGACTCGACACCCCGAGAGTTTTAAACTTGCCCAGGGATTAGCAGGGGCCTTAGCAGCAAGGACGGTTTGATTAGCTCTTTTCTTTTGCCAGTGAGGGCGAGTTGGCTCTGGGGCTGGGCCCTGTGGGTGTAGACGCTAATCTAGCCCCGTTGCTGCACCCCAAATGATTATACTGTTTCTCCACAGAGCCCTGAAAACATCATTTCCAGTGTCCGGCCAGAGGTATTAGGAAAGACAAGTTTGGCCCCTGAGGCGCAAGAAAGAGCAAGGCTTGCCCCAGACAATGGCGACCACACCTGGTCTCCAACCTCCGCCACCCCTGGAGCAAGATGAGATCCTGATCGTGAAGGTGGAGGAGGATTTCTGCTGGGAAGAGGAGCCTTCCCTGGAGACCGAAGACCCCAGCCCGGAGACCTTCCGCCAGCTCTTCCGGCTCTTTTGTTACCAGGAGGTGGCCGGACCCCGGGAGGCCCTGAGCCGCCTTTGGGAGCTCTGCTGCCGCTGGCTGCGGCCTGAACTGCGCACCAAGGAGCAGATCCTGGAGCTGCTGGTGCTGGAGCAGTTCCTGATGGTGCTGCCGGGGGAGATCCAGGCCCGGGTGCGGGAGCAGCAGCCGGAGAGCGGTGAGGAGGCCGTGGTCCTCGTGGAAGGGCTGCAGCGGGAGCCCAGGAAACAGAGGCAGCGGGTGAGGTGGGGGCAATTTGGCCCTAAGGTGAGGAGATGGGGCCCCAAGACCTCAGGGCCCTGCTCCTAAGGTGTGCATTTGGAGACTCCTTGGGCTCTGGAGCCGGGGCTTGCCTTGGCCACTGGGAGGAGCTGGGGCCGCCTGTACCTGTGAAATGACGAAGGCAACTGCAGAGTGTTTCTCAGCCTTGGCTGATGGACGCAAACCCGTCGATTAAGCCCATGTAGCCCCGCGAGCCCTCTCTGAGCTACATGGTTTGGTTCCTTAACATCATCCCAGCGTAGGTCAGACACAGGTTTTGATAGGAGAGAGGCTGGAGATCTTCCAAGGCAGGGCCCTGGGGGTTGAAGAAATTCCAGAAAAGGGAAGAGCCCTGAGAAGAAAGAGCAGGAGCAAGTGGGTGCCTCGGTTAGAGCCGCGCGTGTCCCCTAGCTCTCTAGAGCTGTGCCGGCTAATGCAGTGGCTACCACTTTTGAGTGGCTCTCTCTCGTTTTGAGAGAGAGAGAGAGAGAGACAGAGTGCAAGCGGGGGAGAGAGAGGGAGAGGAGAGAATCCCAACCAGGCGCCGTGCTAATAGCTTGTTAGGGGTCTCTATCTCACCAACTGTGAGATTGTGATTAGAGCCAAAATCAGGAGTTGGACGCTTACCCAACTGAGCCACCCAGGCACCCCCCCACATGTGATTTTTTTAATTAAAACTGAATGAAATGTCAGGGGTAGTTACTAAGTCACACTGACCACTTTTCAAGGGCTCAGTTGTCACACATGGCCAGTGGCCGTACTGGACGGCGAAGATATGGGACACTTCGTCGTCGTGGAAAGTTCTGGGGACAGCATGACTCTAGAGCATGCTCCCAACTTCTTTTAACCAAATTGGAGCAATGAGGAAGTCTTCCAAATTCCTCTTGCTTACATTAGATTAGTCCTTCTGGATAGCTCTTAGCTCAGATTGGATTAGTTCTTTAGCATGGCTTCCCTCGGTGTGTGCACCCCATAACCTCTGGGGACTGTCTCCTCTTAGAGGTGTGGAATGTTGAGCGTGATGCAGGGTCCCTGGCACTGGTTTTAAGGTTCTCATATCCCAAGTACTGTTGCAGAGCTCAGTAAAGTCTGAGACCCAAGTTCATCCTGTGCTCTGGAATTGGGAAATAGATTGTCTCAGAGCATTTGTGGCTGACTTCAGAAAATGTAGTACATGCAGTAGTGTGAACTTCCAAAATGAGACCTGATTCAGGGCCCTTCTTTCTGGTCCAGGGTCTGTTGGGAGCACCAAGGAGGAGTAAGGGAGTGACAATGCAGTGTGATGGGGAAAGACAGTGGAGTCTCACTCAGGGGCAGGGCAGGCCTCCATTTGTCCAGGTTGAGAGCCTGACCTCTTGCCAGCTCACATGCCTTCTCCCGGAGCTGTCTGGAGGGAGGAGTGTGTGGCATGTGGAAGGCTGGGGGGAGGGGATGTGGGGGTTGGGGAGGGAAGGAGGGGGAGGCAGCCAGAGGTAGGTGGTGGTGAGGCACAGCTGGGCAGAGCCTGGGAGCTTGGGAACGGAGCATGGCCAGGGGTGTATGAGTCAGTGGTTGGGGACCTTGTGGGTTTTCTCCCAAACTTCTGGGAGCTGCTGGGCAGATCTCTGTCTGCTTGCAGGGCCTGGAAGTGCTCCCTGATGATGTACTGCCCCACGGGACAGGAGAACAGTGCCTGAAACACCAAGTGGTGGCCAAGCCAGAGGAGCTATCTCTGGAGGAAGGGTCTGGATGCTCCAGCCAGCAGCCCCCAGCCCAACTGAGCCACAGACCAAAGAGGGGCCCCCAACTCTGGCCAAAGAGGGGTGAGTGGCCATCCGTCTGGATACAAGAAGCCCTGCAGGGGAAGGAGGCAGAGGGAAGGGGTTGTCACAGGAGGCCGGGCCTCCCTGCATGTGGGAAGGACAGGTTCCTGCCCAGGAGCTGAGTGTAAGTGCAGAGTAGTGGGCCTGTCTGGGCCTTTGCTACCGTGTGCACAGCTGGGCTGTGTGACCTTCTTTGACTACTCTGTGCTCTTTTCCCAGGCCCAGTGGCCTCCCAGCATCAGGAGACGGCACCGGCCACATCTTTTGTTTCGTCCTGGTCCCAGGTGAGTGGGTGTTCCTCCGCATCCCTGTGTGTCCCACGCCCTTGTTACGGGACACTTCTGTCCCGTGGCCAGGTCCAGCTTTCAGAGGTGCTCCTCGTGGAATGACCCCTTCACCCTGACTTTCACCTCCTGGAAGTCTTCACTCTGATGTCATCTGGCTATTAGGTGTGTCTTAGAGGATTCCAGGGCTTAATGGTGGGCTGGGGCACTTGCTTCAAACCCAGCTGGGTGCTAAACTCTTGGGACTTTGGGTAAAAATACAGATTCATCCCCCAGCCCTGGCTTGGAATCAGAGTCTTCCTAGCTTGTTAAAAAAAAAAAAAAACAGCTTTGTTGAGATATAATTCACATACCGCACAATTCAGCCATTTAAAGTGTTTAGCATTTAGTATATTCATAAAGTTATGCAACCATTGTCACAGTTCTCAAAACGCTTTCCTCCCCACAACACCCAGTACCCAGTAGTGGTCCCTCCCCACCCCCAGTCCCCAGCCCCTGGTGATTGCTTTCTGTCTCTGTGGGTTTGCCTCTTCTAGACATTGCTTGCTTGGGTTTTAATATGCTTCTCAGGTCCGTGTGGTGCTAAATTTGGGAACTAGTGGCCTGGAGGCATCCTAAAGTTCCCAAGACACCCCACTTGGGGCCCAGGGCTGGTTTGAGCTGAGGCAAGGCATGCCTAACTTGGGGCCCTGGTGGCTGAGCACGCAGTGGACCAGCTGCTCCATACGGTGACTCTGTCCACGGTGTCTCTGGCCGTGCAGCAGTGGGACACAGCACAGTGGCAACAGCTTCCTCCCAGCTATCAGGATTCAGCCGTTCTGTGAGCGGAGCTTGAGGCGAGGAGGTGGGTAACAGCACGTGGAGAGGGAAGATGTAGGAGAGAGGAAGCAGGGGAAGCAGGCAGGACCTGCCGTTGTGATACAGGTGGAGGGGGTGGGTGAGGCCACCAGGCGGGCCCTCGGGAAGAAGCAGTGGCAGAGGACTGAGTGGGTTGCATTCCAGCAGGTGCCGGTGACCTTGGAGGATGTGGCGGCATACCTGTCCCAGGAGGAGTGGGAGTGCCCGGACCCGGCTCGGCGGGGCTGCGGCTGCGACGTGCTACCCGAGAGCAGGGGTAACGTGCTCGTTAGTGGCTTGTCTGTGACATGGGCCAGTCTCAGGGAGGGTGGCTCCTTCCCTTAGGTTGGCTGTGGCCCACTTGGCATCTCCCAGGCCCCAGTCGTCTCCCTGCTCAGTACCTTCTGTGTCTCTCTACCACTTGAAGAAGCCATTCCAGCAGTTGTCGGACTGCAGTGGCCCGAGGAATCCCTGGGGAGCATGTTAAACTAGGAACTCACACCCCGTGCCCAGGTTGGTTCCGGGGGCTGGGCGCACTCCCTGGAGAGCCTGCTCGGCACCCTGCAGAGTAGAGCCTATAGAGGCAGGGTTGCTAGAGACCCGTCGGTGGCCCAGCTGCAGTGGGGAGAGTGTGGCTGCTCACCGCACCCCAGGCAGGTGCGCAGAGCTGCCCTGGGTTCCTTCACCCACACGGTCCGGTTTCTCTTAGCTTCTGTGCCACCCATGGCCCCCGTGGGTGGAGCAGCTCCTGGCAGGGCCTTGACCATCTACAGACTCTCCTTACCATCCCCCTCCCCAGCTCACCCCCCAACACTGTCCCTTCTGCTCTTTCCACTCAGCTCGTCTTGACACTCCAGATAACCCATTCACCCCCTGAAACAGGTTCTGAAGGAATTGAGGTGCTTCTCTGTATCAGTTGAATTTTTTTCAGAGAAGCAGAATCGGTTGTGTGTGTGTTTATGTGTGTGTGTAAGTAAAGACATTTATTTTAAGGAATTGGCTCATAGGATGGTAGAGGCTGGCAAGCCTAAAAGCTGTAGGGCAGTCCTGCAGGCTGGAAATTCAAGTGAGACTTCCTGAGTCCGAAGTCTGCCGGGCAGGCCAGCTGGCATGGATCCGGGCAGAATTCCTCTTCTGGGAAACCACCGGTTCTGCTCTTAAGGTCTTCAGCTGATTAGATGAGGCCCATCCACAGTACTGAGGCTGATCGGCTTTACTTAGAGCTGATTGTAGATGTTAAGTAGCTCTACACGTAGCAGCATGAGAGGATTTTTTTTTAAGTATACTTATTTTGAGAGAGAGGGGGAGAGAGTGGGGGGGGGGACAGAGAGAGAGGAGAGTCAGAATCCCAAGCAGGCTCCATGCCATCAGCACAGAGCTCGATGTAGGGCTCGAATTCACAAACCGTGAGATCGTGACCTGAACTGAGATCAAGAGTTGGATGCTCCTGGTTTGGGGCTGGATAGTTCTGTATGCCATCCTGTGTGCCGTAGGGTGTTCACCAGCACCCCTGGCCTCCACCCACTAGATTCCATTAGCAACGCTCCTCTGCCTGGCCGTGATGACCAAAAATGTCTCCAGACGTTGCCAAGTGCCCTCTGAGGGCCACCATTGCCCCCGGGGGAGAATCCTTGCCTTAGAGGCTAAGAGCCCAGACTCCAGAGCCCGCCCTGTAACTTACTAGCCAAGTGACTCTGGGGTTTCGTAACCTCTGTGTGCCTGTTTCCTCATCTTAAATGGGGCTATAACAGCACCCACCTCCTTGGCGTGGTGAGGGTTTCACAAGCTGCTGCCCATGGTTAATTATCTCCAGTCTGAGGAGCACTTCCTGCTGAGTGTTCTGAGGCTCCACCCAGCCTTTGCTTTCTCATCAGGAGCATCCCTCTCCCCACGAAGGCCTCAGGGACTGTGCTTTGTCTGTCTCAGGGCTTGGGCTGCAACCTGAGGATGGAGACAGCGCCAGGCAGGACGTGCCCACGAGAAGGGAGGAGGACCGAGAGCCGGTTGGGGGCATGACCAGGCCTGAGCGGCCTCTGGAAAGAGGAGGACCCCGGCGGGCTGAGAAGCCGTACACGTGCCCCGAGTGCGGCAAAGCCTTCAGTAAGACATCCCACTTGACCAAGCACCAGCGCACACACACCGGGGAGCGGCCCTACAAGTGCCCGGTGTGCGGGAAGGGCTTCAGTGACCGCTCCAACTTCAGCACGCACCAGCGGGTGCACACGGGCGAGAAGCCCTATGCGTGCGCCGAGTGCGGGAAGCGCTTCAGCCAGAGCTCCAGCCTGGTCATCCACCGCAGGACGCACACCGGCGAGCGGCCCTACGCCTGCGCCGAGTGTGGGAAGCGCTTCAGCAACAGCTCCCACTTCAGCGCGCACCGGAGGACGCACGCGGCTGAGAAGCCCTTCGTGTGCCCGGCCTGTGGCAGGGGCTTCCGCCGGGGCACCGACCTCCACAAACACCAGCGGACCCACAGCGGAGAGCAGCGCCCTCCGGGCCAGCGGAGCCCCACAGCGCGGCCCCAGGAGGCCCCTGGGCCAAAGCCTGGCCACCACTCCAACTGTCCGTTTCTGGGATCCCTTTCAGAATTTCGAGATCACAGTTCATGAAGCTGCTGGAGTTGTTGCTCTTTCGGAACCAAAACCCTAATCTCAAGGCATTTCGCACCGATCCCATTTGCCCCTGGTGTGGGCCCAGCCCATGGCAGTGGGACATTTCAGGTGCTCAGGCCGAGGGAGGAATCTGGACACGGAGTTTGGCACTGGTGGCCGGACACCAAACCAGGTGTACCTGGGGCTGCTGTATAAATGGCCACAACCTGGGTGGCTGAGCACCACAGGGATGGACTCTCACAGGTCAGGAGGCCAGAAGTCCAAAACCAAGACGTGTGCAGGGCTGTTTCCTTCTGGAGGCCCTGACGGAGAGATCATCCCAGGCCTCTCTCCTGGCTTCTGCTGTCACCGGAGTCCCTGGTGTCTTTGCTTGTGGCCACATCACTCCCATGTCTGTTTCTCCGTTGTCTCTCGGGTCCTCTTGTAAGGGCACAGTCGTTCGATTTAGGGCCCCCAGTCCAGAATGACCGCGTCTTAACTAATTACATCTGCAGAGACCCTGTTTCCGAATAAGGGCGCGTCCTGAGGTTCTGGGTAGACATGAAGTTGGGGGACACTCGTCAGTCCACTTTGGGGAAACCTCAGTGGCTCCCGTTCCTTGTAGTGTTAACATGCCCCAGCCTTCCCTGGTCTCCCCCTTTTCCCCTCCAGCCTCCCCACATTTTCAAAATACAGTCTGGAGGGGCTTTTTCCATATCCCAGTGGTGTTGGCAAGGCAATGGGGTGAGTTGGGGTTCACCTTCCCAGATCCCCAGCTGTTCTGTAGGATGGATGACTGGTGTGGGAACGCTTCCCTGACAGCCCATCTTCTGACCTCCCCAGGTCTGTGAGGAAGCCTGTGGAGATGACCGGCATCTGTCCCCAGGCCGGGACCCAGGGCCGCCTTTGCTCCAGCCACAAGTGGCCAGGACAGAGGCAGCCTTGGTTGCCCCACTTTGTCTTTCTGAGGCAGACATGTCTCTCTGATCTGTGCACATCCACTATCTCCTGGATGGCCAAGGGGAACGGTGTAGAGTACTTGTTCCGTTTAGTCATCACTGGAGTCTTGGGGCAGCTGCTGAAACCACTGGGTTCTGGAACATTCCATGCAGGGAGTGTGGCAGTTTCCCTTGGCTGGGTGGCCTTGGACCCCATGGTGTGCTCCATTCTGTTTGTCACCCAATCACTGTATATATTTTCACCCTTCAGCATAACCCAGGTTCTAGGGTGCATGACCTGTTCTCTGTTCCCTCAATAAATAAAGTCAGTCTTTCTGGCCTCGTGTGCTCTTGCCTTGTGTGTTCTGTAGAGAAGGGGGCCACTCGGTTTAAGCATGGTGTGTAGCTTCCAGGCTAGCTTCCAGAGCGCCTGAGCACCGGTGCTGCCGATCACCCACCTGCCGTACGTGGCTGCGAGTCTGCAGGCTCCCTTCTGTCATGTCCAGGCTGGTGCTGGAGGTGGCCGCCTGCTTCCTGGCCTGGGACCTGGGCCCGTTAGTGCCTGTTTCAGAACATTCTCTCACGCAGTCCTAGGACATATGGTTTTTGTGACTCTCCTTTTACAGATGGGAAACTGAGGCCCTGAGTGCTTTCAGTACCTTGTTCAGGTAGCAGAAGTGGCTCTGAACTCAGGTCTGAACTCCTACCATGTCATCCTCTTGACTTGCCTTACTGGTGGTTAACTGAGTTGAACTTTGAACAAAGAAGTTATTTTCTGTCACTGTTTGTGAAGCATCCCAAATTTCTGGCATTTAAAAGGGATAGAGATGGGGGGAAGGGCTGATCATTGCATTTGACAGGCTACATGGGTGGAGGTGTGTCACATTTGGGCTGCCTTGCCTGAGCCCCGACCACAATGCATGTGTCCTGGAGCACAGGTTGAGGGGTCTCTGTGGATGTGAGAAGACCCAGGAGCCCAGGTGACACAGCCTGGCCACCTTTCCTGCAGGTAGGCCCACCCGGTGCCTCCTGTGGCCTTGGGGAAGCTGTCTTCTACCTGGCCCCTTGTCACTGGGCTACATCAAGGGTGGGGTCTGGGGGTCTGTGACCCCGATGTTGGCTGCCCGTGGCTGAGGCCGGGCAGAACCTGCCTTGCCTGGGGCAGGGCTTGATGGAAAGAGACCCTTGGCCACCCCCAGCACATGCAGCAAGTGGTGACCCCAGGTGAATGCTGGAATACATTCTCAAATGCTAAGGACCCTGCCAAGCTGCTAAGCTATGATGTGGGTGGACTCGAGGTGACTGCTCTTCCCACGGAGCAGGGGCAGAGACTGAGAATCCTGGAAACAAGTTGGCTAAAGAACAGGGGTGCCACAGATCAGGGCTGCGGCCTGTTGGGGCCGCAGAGCTGAGAACCAGACAAAAGGACTGAATATGGAGGGCCTTGGAGGATACTGCTTTTAAAGTAACGAGGAAGGACATCCCCCACAAGGTGGGGCCCTGCCCTGTTCCATGGGGACAGTGGGGTGTTAGGACATTCAGTATTCCATCTCCATGGAAAGGTCAGCCCCACCCATAGTCGGAAAGGACCCTAGAACAGATGTGTGCTTTTGTATCTTGGTTAAAGAAAAAAAACAGTTCAGTCTTCATCCCTTTATCACAAAGTCCATTTGGTCTGTGTGTGGGGCGGCGGGGGAAGTATGTGGTGTGTTAACGTAGGCACAGAGAATAGCAAGCATCCAGGGACACAGAATATCAAGCTAAATTCTCTTTCAAGACCGTTTCAATCCTAAAGTTCTCTAAATATGTTTTACTGAAGTTTTCGTTTTAAAAAGACGTCGTATGATGCAAACAACAGATGCACATTAAAGTGAAGACTGCAGGAGCAGCGAACATGCCGGAAAGCCCCACCGTCAGCACAAGACTACTGTCTCTGGAGTCTCCTTCCAGGCGCTTTTCAGAGGAGTGGTCGTCACGCTCTGCGTACAAATTTGTTTTAGCATTTTTGCTCTATGGGCACCACATTTTAACAGAGGTCTGGGTGACAGACCCCCAGTCTGAGGGTCCCTGGGCTACATAAGCACATTCTCATGGAAACACGGGAGAGCCAGGGGGCCACCAGGGCCCGGGCATGTCAATGGACAGTCGAATCATCCCGCCAAGCTCGTTCTCAGACCCAGTCCTGGAGGCAGCTACAGCCGGGCCTCCCTGGCTGTCCCTGGCCCAAGAGGGTACCCCAGCGCCCTGGGGCTTGTGCCTAGGGGCCTGGTCTGGGTGCTCTGCTTCTCAGCCTGGGGTGTCACACGCTGCTTCCTCCCGGTTCCAGAGCTGGCTGTATCTTCAAGGACCTGAGACTTCTGGCCACCAGGCCCCTCAGTGGCCCGCAGATTGGGCTGAGCCGTCCCCTTCCGAGATGCCCTGAGCTGCTGGAGAAGCTGACTCTTCCCAGTACAGGCCCTGTGACATAAGGCAAGCAACCTCAAAACCAAGTGGAACCAGACCCCCCACCCCCACAACATGAAGAGGCCAAAGTGCTTCCAGAAGTGTGTTCACTGGTTCTCAAGACAGTAAGTGAGATTTTGGCCTCTCAGCCCTTCCTTGCTGGGTCACAGGGCATGTCAGCATGTTTAAGACCTCTGGGAGGAAACCTATGTGACACTTCTCAACTCAAATTTTTCTTCTTTTTTCCCATATGCCTAACGATGTTCCACTTTAGGGGGAAAGCTGCATTTGACTCTGGCATTCCCAGGGGGTAGGACCCACAGGCTTTGCAATTCCAGAAACATTAGATGCAGCATAGAAGTCTAAGTGGTCTGATGACCACCATGTGGGGCCTCTGCATGTTGGAAAACAGAACCTTCTCTGAATTTAACATTGCATTTCTTAATTCACCCTGGCCTTTCCTTTCTAGCTAACAGCCTTTACTTTATTCCATCCTGACAACTTCACTTCCAGTGCTTCACTTCCAATGCTATCAGGGACCAAATCAATTTGGGGAGCAATTTTTCAGAAGGAAAGTACTAATCCCTTCTCAGGAGTGAACTAAGGGATCTTTGGTGATGTCAGGAGGACAACAGTCCAGGCTGGGCCCCAAGGGGGCTCCCACGGGCCACCTGCCAGACCACCCCTATATCTACACGTGCTGGCCCTGTGGGTGCAAGACAAAGCTGAAAGCACAAACGTTAAATGTGCCAGGCTGAGGGCTTGCTGTGGGAAGCAGAGATAGACCATGCCCAGGTGGTGGGAGCGCCTTGGCAGTTACCGTAGCCCCCGGGAGGAATGACGCTCCTGCCCTTCTGGTCCTTGCCGGTCTCCGAGAGCCGCTGTCTCTTCCTCCTCCTCGCTGTCAGAGGAGCTGGAGCTGGAGCTGGAGGTGATGAAACCTGGGCTCATGGCATGTATCCCACGCCACCGGGCCTCCCTACTCACCCAAGGCCACTGAGGTTTCCTACCAAGTGGTGGAAGGACACACTCCGGGCGATGTACCAAAGCCTAGACTGTTGGCTTTAAGCTGCGCCTCGGTTCTGCCCTCCCTGCAGGGAGAGCCTGCTGATGGGACCAAGCGGGACTGTCGGCCCGGCTCAGCCCCTGGCTACAAGCACTTCTCCACTGAGCAGTACTCTGGGACTTAGCCCGTGTGGGCGCTGTCCTACCTATTGAAGCCCCTGCCCCTCCTGAGGCCAATGTGGCTACCGCAAAGCAGGGCTGTCACCACTCCCAGTACCTTCTTGAAGACCCGAGGTCTGATGGTTCTGTGGGCCGCAGATCGATGAAGACGGTAGGAGGCTCTCCTGGGCCCCTTAGCTGCAGGCCCTGGGCCAGAGTCAGCCCCAGCTCAGCCTGGAAGCCCGGCCCCATCGGAGCAGTTCTGAGAGGAGAGAGCAGGGCTTTCTGGGTCACTTCTGGGTGATTATGGTGTGATCTATGCTGGGCTCAGGGCTGCCCCCGACTGGACGCCCACCGTGTGCAGGGCACTGAGCTAGGCCCTATAAGTGCATTTGTTCTTTTGTTCTTCAGAACAACCCTCAGGATTTAGCCAACACTGTCCAATAGAACCATCCATGGTGACTGACATGCTCAGTATCTGTGCTTTGCCATGTGGTTGCTACTGGTCAGAAGTAGCTACTTAAATTTACATGTTAGCAAATTAAAATCAATAAAAAAATAAAATTAAAGGAATCATTTCTTCATTTGTACCAGCCATGTTTCAAAGGTTCAGTAGCCACATGTGGCCAGTGGCACTCAATTGGACAGTGTAAGTCTCGATATTTCTACAGAACACTGGGTTGGTAGGAACAGAAGCCCACTCCAGCTAGCTCAGGTGAAAAGGATTCAGTGGCTCTCAGATTCCTGAAAAGAGTGGAACAACCAAAATGTGGGAAGCTAGGCTTTAAGGGATATCGGTGCCCTGTCCTGACCTCTGCCCTTCCAGCTTCAGTCTTTCTCACTACAGCTGGCCTTTCTCTGCCCTCCCACCCCCATCCGGACACACTAAGACTGGGAATTCTCAGGGAAAGGCTCTGATTGCCTGGCTTGGGTCACATGCCAGTGCCGGCCTCACCGTGGCCTGACAGGCGGGTCCTTGTCAGGGGAAGCCATGTGGATGGTAGAGGGAGGGTTCCTATAGAGTGTGCAAAGAGTAGGTGCTTTGAGCCTGAGTCCCAGCCCTGCCATGTATGGCGTAGAGAGGTCAACCTCTGAGCCTCAGTTTCCCCATCTATAAAATGGGGATAATAGCAGTACCTACCTGATCAGATTCTTGAGATGAAATGCAAAACATACATCAAGTGCCCCACCCATAGTAGGCCTAATAAATGCTGCAAGGCCATGGGCCAGTTCCACAGAGAGGACAGGGCTGTGGCTGGTGAGAAGTCCCACCTGCTGCTGGTCTCCTCCTGCTTGGTGTCCTGGGGTGTGTCAGCAGGCGCCTTCCAGGCAGAAGAGGCTCTGGACTGTGTGGCACACAGCAGGGTAAGCCGTTCCATGAGCCTGTCCTGGGTGTTCAGCAGGGTGCGGTCTGATGGGAGAGCAGGGAGACTGCCTAGTGGGGGCAGTGCCCCTGTTGGACTTACAGCAGCCTGAGCCTCAGGACCCCTGGGAACCCCTTGTGTAGACACACCTCACCTTGTGCACGTCCTCTGCCACTCAGCCCTGTATGAGGACCCCACCTCCAGCTCAGCAGAGCCAGGGGAGTGGTATGTACGCAAGCCCCGTAAAGAAGTGACTTGTTAACAGTTTACCTCACTCCCCAGTCCCACATGTCAGAGGGAACCACACATAACAATGCTGTGTTCACTTTAAAAAAAAATTGGCAATAGGATTATCCTCTTTTTCACTCTGTAGATTGTTTTTCCATGTTAATATACATAGATACCCTTCCTTGAGCTTTAGGGCATTCTTGTGCTGTAACCGCTTTAGCTTGCAAGACTCCTATAGAATATTGAATATAGGTCATTTCCAAATTTTCGTAATTATAAACAGTATTGCAACAAACATCCTTGAGTACACACCCTTACCCACTGGGGTATTTAGGATAGACTTTAGCAGTGGAATAAGTGGATCAAAGGCTTAAGTGCCTTTGAAATAGAGAATGGATTCTGCCACATTGCCCTTAAAAATGGGTGTGTGGATTACAGCCCCTGCCTCACAGGAGAGGGGGTTTCTCCACATCCTACTTGTTAAGTTACAAACAAACAAACAGAAAAAACCTTGTTGAAACAGCACTGGGGGCTCAGTCACAGAGGAAGTTTGCTCTCAAATTGGAAGCTGGAACCCCCACACCTCCTTGCTCCTTTGCCTCACACTAGCCTCCACTCACCTTTGTGGCCCAGGATGGATGGAGAGGGAAGAGGAGCTTTCCTTTTATTTACAGAACTGCCCTGAACAAGTCCCCAAGTGCAATGACAGTAAACACATCCCTGGCTTTCTTGGTAAATGGGGAGATAAATGGACGCAGGGTTGTGCTGGCTGAGGAAGCACAAAACACAGATTGCTTTGCTCTCAGAAAGAGAGAGAGGAAGGCCCGGGGAGGAGGGCAGGAGGGAAAGGTGTGGGTCAAGGGTAGGAGCCATGTCTGAAGGCACCCCCCCCCATCTTCGGAGCTTCAATATGTATAATGAATGAGTGAGTGAATGAGTGAATGAGTGAATGGCTGAAGTTTCCACGGACTGGCACCTGACCTGTGTGTCTGGGGCCATGAGGGCTGAGCAGCAGAGAGGACATGGTGGGCTGCCGGGCTGACCCCACTTTACTGAGGGGCCCTGGAAAGAGCTGCTTACGGGGATGCACTCGGGCCCTGGCGTTCAAGGTCAGACCTCGGCCCAGGCAGTCAGCTGCCCACCACGTGGCTCCAGATGCGCAATCTCCCCTGTCATCTTCTCGCCCTGCCAGACTTTGAAGGATGTGATCCAAATCCCACTCTTCAAGTTGCTGAAATAATTAAAGCCGTGATTAAAAGGCAGCCACAGGGTCCTGGCAGCGGGAGTGCCTACTTCCACAGCTGCCGTGACCAAAAGAGGCCATCGTGGGTTGTTACGGGTTAGAAATGAGGGTCTGGGTGCCTGCCCACACTGGCACAGGCTCCCTCTCTCACCCACACCTCCATTAAGGTGGGTGGGGCCAGCATCTCTGGCCTTCTCCTTCCTATTCCTTTTTTAGGCAACACTTTTGTTTTTGGCACAACGACTGTTTGACCTGGAAACCCAGTGTTGTCTTAAAACTCTAGGTTCATACAAGTTTAAAGTGTTGGGAGGTTAAAACGTTTTGCTCTTTTAAGGAACAGATTGTTCTGGGTAGGTGCTCCCACTCGGGACTTGGAAGAGAGCGCCGGGGGCGTCTGGGCGTGATGAGCGGAGGCAGGAAGTTAATTGGGAATTGGTGTTCCTTGTAACTCCTTGCAACCCTAGAGCGAGTGAAAACAGAAGTGTTTTGGGTCCAGCAGAATGGAAAGAATGGCTTTCCACAACTGATGAGAAAGGAATTGGTAAAAATGACCTCCATGTACAAACTTAATACCGCTTTTCTCTACATTGTTAAGAAAATTATCAAATTTTGTAAATGAGGCAAAAAATAATTGCATGATGTTTAAAGGTCAGCTTTTCTGACAAGCCCACCTTTCTGGGGACAGTAATTTGGTTTGCACAGTTGCTCAGGGCCCACCTATTTTACAACTTCATAAACTGAGAACAGGTGCAGTGGGTTTTTTCTGTCTGATAGAGGTGATAACCCCAAAAGTAACTATTTTTTTGTTAGTTTCGTTAGGATGTTGACCAGTTTTGTACTTCATGTAGTAATTTTATCTCAGCACTGCTTTTTATTTCCCCAGTGTTTTACAAAATCCCAGTTTCTCATAATCTCTTTGAACTGGCTTTGTTGTCCTGCTGGTTCCCTCACGAATGAACTAAATACAAGGTTAACAGGTGCTCACACTATTCGTATGAAAGTGAAGGCTTTAAGATTTTGGAATTATGCTTCAACAACGTTTGTTCTATATCTTATATGTGGTTGTCTGTCTTTATAAACATGCTTTGGATTAGTATTCTTTGTTTTCTTCCTTCCTTCCTTCCTCCCTCCCTTCCTTCCTTCTTTCTTTCAAAAGAAGAATGGAGTCTCTTTGCTCTTCCTTGTTGTCGTTAACTCTACCTAAGGCTGATCTGTCTGCCAGGACCACACACCCACTGAGGCAGGCGTGACTGCCGGCCGGGGGACCTGGGATCATGGGCCTAGGGGCAAGGTCATTGCTGTAGACTGAATGTCTGTGTCCCTCAAAAACCCACACGTGGAAACGCTAACCCCCAGGGCGCCGGTGTTTGCAGGCGGGGCCACGGGGAGGTGACTGGATCATGAAGGTGGGGCTCCTATAAAAAAGGCCCCGAGAGCTCCGTTGCCTCTTGTACGGGGACACGGCCAGAAGATGCCCGCGAGAGGCTCTCACCAGACACCGAACATGCTGGCGCCGTGATCTTGGACTCCCCAACCTCCAGAACTGTGAGAAATGACTTTCTGTTTAAGCCGGACTCCATCTGCGGCATTTGCCATGGCAGCCCGGGTGTCGTGAGCCAGCCCTCGGGTTGGCCTGAGGAGGACCAGCTCCTGGCCAATGTGCAGGGGACCCCCCGAGGAAGCGCGGGCTAGAAGATGCCTACCTTGAGGGAGAGCACCAGGCGTCCTTCCCCGGGCCCCTCTGCTGGCGTCTCCGGTCTCTGAGCTGCCACTGCCGCCGCACAGGGTGCCTGCTCCACTTGGCTTTGCTCACTGCAGGCTGGGTCCTGGGCATCCCAGGTGACTTTACGGAGTATGTCCTTCTCAATCATCTTCCTTCTCTCCTTCCGTAGCGCTCTGCGGTTTGCCCAGTCTGTGCCCCGACAGGCTTGTGAGGCGGCGCTTGGGGGCTCTGTTCTCAGGGCACCTTCCCAGGGGGAGAGGGTGGCTTCTCCCTGCAGGCCCTGGCGAGGCCCCTGGGTGCTGAGGGACACAGCCCCATGGTTGCCTTCCTGCCACTTGGGGGTGTCCTTGGGCACCCTGAGAAGAGAACTGGTCTCCCCACAGCTCTCCCCAGGCCCGCCAGGGTCCCCGCCCTGCAGAGAGGCAGAAGCCTCTGTCCTTGTGCCCCACTCTCTCCAGGGTTCTGCGCCGGGTTCCACAGGCACCGCACCTGGCTGGGGACGAAATGGTGTCCTCAGCGTTCTCAGAAACACCCTAGAGGGCACTTTTGTGTATGTGGTAAAACATGGATGTAACATAAAATTTGCCATTTTAACTATTTTAAATGTATCATTCAGTGGCATTAAGCACATTCATAATGTGCAAACATCACCACTGTCTATTTCAAAAGGTAAAAAAGCCCCCAAGAGACTGTACCTGCCCCCCGCCAAGGCCCCGGGTAACCTCCTGTCCACTTTGTCTCTATGGATTTGCCCAGTCTAGATATTTCATACAGGTGGAATCACACAGTATTTGTCCTTTTGTGTCCTTAGGCTTAGCTTCGTATTTCCAAGGTCCATGGAGGTTGTGGGTCAGTACTTGATTCTTTTTTATGGACTGCATAATATTCCACTTGTATGGACCATGTTTAGTTGATCCATTTCATTTGTTAGTGGCCACTTGGGTTGTTTCTATCTTTTGGCCACTGTGAATGGGCCACACAGCTATTAAGGGGTGGACAAGATGAAACCCAGGCCCTCTGACTCTGGAGCAAGTCCACAGCCTCTGCCCCCATGAGTGAGCGCAGACTTTACTGTCGCAGATTGGAAAAAAAAAAATTCTGCAGGACAGTTACTGAGGTAATCGTAGAAATTAAGAAAATGCAACATAAAATCACATGGACATCCCTGCACCTGAACTAACTAGAGGTCTTGGCAGACCTGGGAATTTCAGCCCTTCTTCTGGGCGTGGCTGAGTAAGGGGGTGATTAAGGCATGGTGACGAACGTTCTCTAAGATGGCCCTGTGTCAGTGCTTTCACTGAGATTTCCAGAACTCTCAGCACATAACCCCTCCCTCTAAACCGGCACTGAGAGACTTGACCAGACTCTAGAATGGCTTCTAGCCGCATACGGCTGGGATGACCCCAGTCCATTACAACGTCTGCCCCAGAGAGCTCAGTGCTGCCGGGAGAATTCAGTGTTCGTTCCAGCCAACGCCTGATGATAGGCCCCTAACCTCCCTTTCTTAGAGCATTTACTAAAAAGGGCTTCAGACTGGGAGTGCGTGTCTCTTACAACCCAGAAGCATCCGTCACGGGCCTGAGAGCCTTTCCTTCGGAATGTTCTCGTCAGGAAGGACATGGCCTGTGTCTCCCTTCTCCCAGGGAGGACAGACTCCTGTCTTCCCTACTGCCAGCGGACACACCGGGCCTAGTCACACCCACACGGACCTGCTCTTTGTGATCGTTCACTTCTCTGACCCTATGGAGCCCTGCTCTCCTCTTCCCTCCTTCTCCCTTTGAAACCCTGGTCGTTGCGCACAGATCCGAGGGAGCTCAGCTCTTTCCCTGCTGTCAGCAGTTACCGAGTAAAATGTGCTTCCCCTGCTTTGACGGATGTCTGGCTGTGCTGGTCTTTGACAGCATACCCACTTGCCCTGGTTAATGAGTGACAACTAGTCATAATAGTTACAGCAGAGGTAGACCTGTCTCCTGGAGCCTTTAAGAAGAGCCGAACAGGCCTGACCAGTTGGGGCCCTGCCCAGTGATGAAAGTCTATCGACGGGTTCTCTTTATAAAGGCAGCAATTAATTTTAAGCATCAAACCATTAATTTTAGATAGAGGTTTTGGTCTTACCTGGGGCTCTGGGAAGTGACAAGAAGAGAAGATGGAAAATTTGCTCTGACGGTTGGTGATGACTAACTATGATACGTGGTTAGAGAGTGTGCTTGGGCATTTCTAACTGTTTCTTGTGTTCACCTCACCTGTCTAGCTAGGGCACCTCCTTACCTCTGAATCCTCACTGTCACCCTTATTAAACCAACAAATGTTTAGGGAGCGCCACAGTTTGAACCTCTTTGACTCACACCGTAGTGTCCAGTGAGAGCGCGGACACCCACACCCACACCCCAGTCTGCCCTCAGGGTCCCAGCTTCGCGGATCCCCGGGGCCTGCCTTCTACAGACCTCAGGAGGCCCACGGACCGTAGCAAGCCAGGCCCCGGCAGGGTCTTCAGCCAGCTCCTCTGACAGGTCTGGGATCAGGGCGGTGTCATCTCGCTGGAAGATGAACAGCTCCTCTGCCCCGCAGTCCGACTGTGGATGAACAAGAGGACTTCTGGATTACAGGGCAGCAGGCAGAGCCAGGAGGGCCTCAGGCTCCGTCTGCCCTTGCCCTGCTGCTCAAGAGTGATCTGGGGTGATCAACTTTCTCCCAGAGGCCCTTGGCCTGGCTGGTTTAGAAAGGGCTCGGCTGCACAGCCTTGTGGAGGTGAGATCCAGGGCTCCAGTTCTGCACAAGCTACCACCCCCTAAACCTTGCATACTATAGGTGCTCAGCTAACGCCTGGCACTGAACGAACAGGGCAGCGAGGTGGTAGCTGAAAGAAGAGCCCCGCAACCTTTAGCCATCACATAAATGACACAGTGCCTTGGTTCCTCTAAGGGGAGAGGGGCACTTACAGTCACCAGCTCACCTTGCAAGGATATCTGAAGATGAGAACAAGTGAGGCTGAAGACATGAAATGTGCTGGGGTCAAGCATCTTATCTACTCTCCACTACCTTTGTCGCGCACTGGAAGACAGCTGAGGCCCAGCAAGCTCCGTGGTGTTTGTCTCTGCAGGCGTCCCAGGCAGGACCCAAACCTAGCAGCTTCCTTCTAAATGCCGAGCTTTAAACTGTGAGCTTGGCACCCACTACTAAGGAGCTGCTGCCCGGGGCCTTGTCTACCTTTCTTCATCGATAGGGTCACTGCCATTCTTATGTGTGTGCACATGCCCGCTTTTCACAAGGTGAAGCTGGTCAGTTCATTTAAGACTGAATTCACACTCATTCCTGTCACCCAATGTTCTCAGTGTCCAGTATCAGTCAGTAGAAACTAGAAACACAATTGCCATCATGGTGAGGCAGGTCTGCTAGGTGTATAAAGTCACAAAGGGCTTCTTGTGCTTGGGGCAAAGTAGGCTCCGTAAATGTTTGTTGAATGAATGCATGCCACCATTTCAATGTGTCATGATAAGCTCTTGGAAGAATTCTCCAGTCATCGTTTCAGGTCACTGAAATGGCCCATAAGGATGCCGAGTAGGAATAAGTGTATTCAGAGGACAAAAACCAACATTATGACAAATGTAGAAGGTGATAAGCTCCAAAGCTGTTCTTGGGTCAGCACTGTGCTTGCCATGGGAAGAAAGGGCAGTCAGGGCCCAGGAAACATAGGAAGGAGGCGCTTGCTTACCAAGGAGGAATCGGAGTCCAGAGATGGGAGCTGCTCCCTGACGGCCTCAAGGATGGCATCCCAGGGCCCTGTCTGGGAGGCCCAGGGCCGTGAGGACTCCTCATCTTTGTCCTGGGACGCCATGGGGACCCAGGCTCCAGGGATGCTGCTCAGCGTGCCATCACCCAAGCAGCCCTGCCGAGGACACAGGGTGAAGTGAGAGGGTTCCAGGGGCCAAGGGCCAAGAGCTCAGGGCGGGGCGGTGGGAGAGGGCTGCCTTTCCAAAGCCTCTACCGCCCTGTGGAGGATGAAGACAGACTGTCAGACCTCGCACTTGGTTTCCCTTCTGGGTCTGCAGGCTCCTGTCACTTACTCGGTCCCTGTGCCCACACTGTGTGTGTGTGTGTGGAGTGCTGTGTGGAGCCTACAGATATGCAGCGGACCCTGGAACATCATGGGTTGGAACTGCGTGGGTCCGCTTATACGCAGATTTCTTCAATAAATACGGTTCAGTACTGTAATGTATTTTCTCTTATGATTTTCTTAACATTTTCTTTTCTGTAGCTTATTATATGTGGGAATACAGTATATAATACATATAACATACAACATATGTGTTAATCGATTAATGATGTTATTGGTAAGGCTCTGGTCAAGGGTAGGCTATTAGTAGCTATATGTGGAGGGGCACCTGGCTTGCTCAGACATTAGAGCATGTGACTCTTGATCTTGGGGTTGTAAGTCTGAGCCCCATGTTGGGTGCAGAGATGGCTTAAAAATGAAATCTTAAGGGGTGCCTGGGTGGCTCAGTCAGTTAAGCATCCAACTCTTGGCTTTGGCTCAGGTCATGATTTCATGGTTTGCGAGATTGAGCCTTGCATCTGGCTCTGCACTGGCCGCGCGGAGCTTGTCTGGGATTCTCTCTCTCCTTTTCTCTCTGCCCCTCCCCCTTCTCAAAATAAGTAAATAAATATTAAAATAAAATCTTTTTTTAATGTTTATTTTTTGAGAGAGAGAGAAAGTGTACGTGAGCAGGGAGGGGCAGAGAGAGAGAGAGAGAGAGAGAGAGAGGAGGGGAGAGAGGGGATCTGAAGCGGGCTCTGTGCTGACAGTGGAGAGCCCAACCTGGGGCTTGAACCCATGAACCATGAGATGATGACCTGAGCCAAAGTTGGATGCTTGACTGACTGAGACACCCAGGTGCCCCTAAAAGAAATAAAATCTTAAACATTTTATGTGGATTTTTGACTGCGTGGGTGTATGTATGTCTATACACATGTATGTACACTGTACATCACAGTACAGCAAATGGCAAAGACAAAAGTTGTAGCAAAGGTAGAAGATTTCAAGCCCCACCACACCTTACAGCCCCCTTCCAAAGGGGCAGACATTTTAGGGTCCCCAGGAAAGCTGTTTTTGGAGTCACCACTCAACCCCTTACACCCAGGCACTTAATCAGCCCCCTCCACTTCCGGTATTCCTAACAGAAGGCCTGGTCCCTCAGGGTCAAGGGGGCTTTGGGGATGCGGGATGATGGTACTTCAGAGCCAGCTGTCCCGACATCCCCCGCAGCCCCCGGACACAGGGACACAGCGCGGGTGAGAAGAGAGTTACTCCGTGTCACAGCCCCCAGGAGGGTGGCAGCAGCAGATGCGAGTGGTGGCGTGCTTGCTGCTGCGCTCACACAACCTGGCGCAGGGGCCTGGTGCACCCGGAACTGTGAACAGCAGGGTGGGGATGCAGCTCACACACATACCAGGGTTTTTTGGAACCGGGCTCTGTAGCGCAGACTGTAGCGTGACAGAAGCACCAGAGACTCTAGGTTCTTCAGGCAGCCAAGGCAACAGGGTAGGGAAAGGCATTACAGGCTGTAGGAAGAGCATGTACAGTGGCTCAGAGGAGTGAAAACTGCCCAACATGCTGGGGTGAGAAAGTACCTCCTGCTGGAATATGCGGTGATGGACGGACCAGATCGCGGAGGGTCCTGAACGCCACGATGGGGAGTCCAGCTCATCCAGCTGACTGGGGTTAACTAAAGCCTAAAGCTAAGCCATGGAGCTGCTCGAGTCTCCTCCGAACCCTGGAGCAAAGTCCACGTCCGTTTCTTCGCTGCACCCCGTTAGCCCCGCCCCCAGCCCCGCCCCGCCCCCTCCTGCCCCGGAGCGCCCCGTTGTCATGACAACTGGACGCCAACGGCCTCCAGGGCCAGTCTTTTAAATTCTAAAGCTGGGAACCAGGAAAACACGTCGCTCGTCTTCCCACCAGCCCTCACCCCACTGTTTCCCCCTGTCCCGTCCAAATCCCGACATGTACCTTCGGAGCTGCGGCAGGCCGGAGGCCACTCACCTCAGGCTTCTGCCTCCCCTCTCTCCGCAGTTCTGACAGGGCTATAAAGGGTTCCTAGTGCGTCCCTCCGGACCCGTTCGCCCCCTCGGGTCGCGGCGCAACTACTGGGGCTGTCACCGCCTTTGGAATCCCCCCTCTCCAGAGTCTTACATTACTGGACTGCCAACCGCACTCCCCCCCCCGCCCCCCGCTCCTCTTTCGGGACTTGGCGCGTCCTGCCTCTCTTGAAACAGGATTGGTTCCCCTGGCCAGCAGAGGGGAGGGGCAGGGCGAACACCACTTGTTGATTGGCTGCCGCGGGGGTCACACAGCAAGCCAGGCGAGCTGACCGGAAGGCTCGGGTGCGGGACGGACGAATTCCACAGCGCCGGGAGCGCCCCGCGGCCCGGCTCGCGTCCCGGCGTGCTCCGCGCCTCCCGCAACCACTTCCGGGGCGGGAGCGGGGCCGCGGGGTCCGGGCGCTGCGGCGGCAGCCCGCGCGGAGGGAGCCTGGGCGTGCGTGGCGGCGAGCGCGCCAGGCTGAGGGAGTGTGGCGGCAGCATCAGTGGCGGCGGCACATCGGCACCCAGCGCAGGTACGCTCGGTGGCGGCTCGGACCCGCCTGGCACCGGCACCTGCCGCCTGCTTGCGGGGCCCGCCGCTTGGCAGCCGCGCGAGTTTCCGACCACGCTTCCGCTTCTGCGGTCTCGCAGCGGCGACGAGAGAGCCACGTGCCGTGTGCGGTTACCGGGAGGAGGCGTCTGGGGGCTCAGTGCGGTCGGGGCGGGGGGTGTTCCCGAACGACCCTCCCCAGGGCCTGAGAACCAGGGTGGGGACCCCAGTCTCCGCGAACCGCTCACGAGTCGGGAAGAGACGGGGTGCCCTTGGGCTTTTGCCGACTTCCTCCCTGTGGGCGTGGCGGCCGACCGCCAGCGTCATTATTTTTCAGTTAAGGTTTTTGGGTTATTTTAAAAGTAATGGATACTAAGCAAGTATACAGATACACGGATGAACATAATCGTTTTATTCATAACAAATACCCCATCATTGTGGCATGTGGCATGGTGATAAAGGAAGTGCCAGTAACTTTATGGCCCCTTGGCAACCGAGTTCTCCCTCCATAGGCTCCTAGAGCGGGGTCTGGTTGTAATTGCCGCCCCTGCAGGGTGTCAGACACCTGAGCCTCAAATAATGAGACCACATAGGGGGCACCTGGCTGGCTCAGTCGATTAAGCGTCAGACTCTTGGTCTCGACTCATGACCTCATGACCCGCTCAGGTCAGATCTCACGGTTTGTGAGTTCTAGCCCCGCCGGGGGCTCCGTGCTGTCTGTGCGGAGCCTACTTGGGGTTCTTTTTCTCCCTCTTTCTCTGGCCCTCCCCCACTTGTCCTTTCTCTTTCAAAATAAATAAATAAACTTAAAAAAAAAATAAGAGAGACCGCACGGGCTCCACCCTGGAGGAGGCATTGGAGTAAGAGAGACCCACCCGTAGGAGGCTTGAGGGGTGGCCCTCAGCTTATTCGGGTTCTCATCCAGTATCTGCTGTCCAGGACTGTTGAGGTTGGGGTTTCTTGCCTGCAAAGTGAGAAAGCTGGTTGATCTCAGGCCCTGCCAGTGTGAGGAGGTGGTAGTAACGGAACACCGGCCTTTGCCCTGAGCTCGGTTACTTACAGGCCCCATCACATGTACACGGTCTGGCCAAGGGCTTACAGAATCTTTGTCCCGCAGATTGGTGGCCTGTTGGCTGTTTGGCGGTCTCAGCTGTTACCTGGAGTTTGGAGGCCTTCTTTAGTAGAGACTGAGGTCCTAACGGCCTCTGCGAACTGCTTGAGTATCTTTAGGCCATCCGGACGGAGATGACCCTCCTTTTCTCTCTATGCTTGTTTCCTTGTCCTCTCCCACCCATACATAGTAGGTAGGAGACAAATGTTACTCCTGGACCTGAAGGTTCTAATAGGAAGCTAACGGCCTGGCACCGATTGGGTTAGGATTCCCAGAAGAAACGACTCTCACAGACTCTTCTTCATCCTGGTGTAGCGGCATCTCCAGGAACGTTCCCGCACCCCGCAGATTTTCCACTGTATCACTCCCCCATCCCTGCCCGCCATCCCTCCTCTTTTCAAGGAATACATGGGTGGATTCTTATTCCGTTAACCTTTGCTGAATACCAGTCACATCCTAGTTGCTGTGCTGGGACTTTCTTTTCTTTTTAAAGATTTATTTGTTTAAAATTTTTACATTAGGGGGCGCCTGGGTGGCTCAGTCGGTTAAGCGTCTGACTCCGGCTCAGGTCATGAACTCACGGTTCGTGGGTTCGAGACCCACGTTGGGCTCTGTGCTGAGGGCTCACAGCCGGGAGCCTGCTTCGGATTCTGTCTCCCTCTTTCTCTGTTCCTCCCCCACTCACACTCTTGTCTCTCTCTCTCTCTCTCCCAAAAAGAAATACAGATTAAAAAGTTGTTTTTTTAATTTAAAAAAATGTTTACATTAAAATTCACTCATTTGGTGTTTGGGTCTATGAGTTTCAATTAATGTATAGAGTCAGCATATCTACCAACCAATATACAGAACAGGTACATTCCCCCCACATTCCCTTTGTGGTCCCCCCATTCCTAACCCTGGTCCCACTGATCTGTCCTCCAGCCCTTCAGTTTTGTTTTTTCTAGAATGTCCTGTAAATGGAATCATAAAGTAGGTAGCCTTTGAGTCTGGCTTTTATTTAGCAGAATGAGTTTGATGTTCATATGTTGTGTGTGTTACTGTGTCTATCAACTGTTTGTTCTCTCTACTTATTACTGAGTAGCATTCCAGTATATGGCTGTGCCACTGTTTACTTATTCTTTCTTCCATGTGTTTTTAACAGCAGCCCCTTGAGCTATGTCCCCATTAGACAGCACAGAAGTAGGGACTAGAGATGGTAAATAGCAGAGCTAAATTTTTATATAACCCCCGAGTCCAGGGTTCTTTCCCACCACACCCAAGAGTTGATTAGGTCCAGTGACCCAATTAGCATTTCTTGACTGCCCATCCAAAAGGTTGTCAGGCTTCCAGAGTTCCTGGAGAATTTCCTTTGTAGAACTGGGGCCTGAGGATTGATGAAGGAAAGTACACACTGCAGTGTGTGACTCACTGTATATGCTCCTTTCTTTCTCTCTGGTGCCAAGCTCATCCGTATTAGAAGGATGGAGCTGCCCAAACCATATAGCATTTAATGACAATTTTCTAAGTCTGTCCCAGGAGTTGACTGCACTGAGAGATGGTCTGCCAGGATAGTGACTAGCCACTTACTGCTGGTAGGACTGTGACCATCCTGTTGCATTCTCTGGAACACCCAGGAAGGAATGCTCTAACCCCTGGGTCTCCCTCCACAGTGATGTCGGAGCTCAGCGATGAAGCCAGTGAGCCAGAACTCCTGAACCGCAGCTTGTCCATGTGGCATGGGCTGGGCGCTCAGGTTGGCCAGGAGGAGCTGGCCGTCCCCTTGGATCTTCACACAGCTGCTTCCATTGGCCAGTATGAAGTGGTGAAGGAATGTGTGCAGCGGTAAGAGATCTTGGGAAATGTTCTTAGTCGGATTTTGAGTACCATCTCTGTGGCTTCAGATCCCAGGTGGAGTGGTCAGTGGGCGGATGGGGCCTTGCACGCAGTCGTAGACATGGAACACACCTAGATTAATCCCTGTGTCTCTTGGACAGCTGTCAGTAATGATTTAGGCTGGACACTAAAAAGGAAGTCCGTTTTTATTCCTAGGAAGAAAATGACAATTTGAACTTTTTCCATAGGCTTATGAATCATTTCAGACTTTTTAACTATAATCATTTTATGGTTTTTACTAATTGCAGAAATGCTCGAACAAAACAAACATAAAGTTAGAAAGTGATGCCCTATGGCCTCCTTTCCCCAGAAGGTTCATTTTTATCCCACGTGCCTTCCTGTCGCTATGGCTTCTATCATCGAGGAGGAGGTGGGGTTCATCTTTCTCTCTGGGGATTGCCACCTGACTGTCACCTGCAGTCTTACATGTGTGTTAATTTAGTTTTTGGAAAAGGACCAATCTCCTCACTTCCACCCTCTCACATCCACCTCATTGTTCCTGTTTTTCATTGACAACTAGGAGAAACCATCTGTGTCTATACATGTGCCTTTTTCAATTCCTGGGGAACCAGAGCAAAGCCTTGTTTAAGCCCTGGGTTTCTGGTTCCCAAGTCATAGCTGTCACTTACAAATATCTGGCCAACTGAGTACAAGCACAGCACTGTGGTAAGAGATCATGTTTGTACTCCTGTACCAGCTGGCTTTGGGAATGTGTAGCTGGGTACTCAGGCAGCACATTCCCTCACAGGGTCACTGAGACCCCAGTTACAACTTTGCTCTTTTGGCATTCTTGGGTTTTGAAGCCTTTGGGTGTGCGGGGGAGTGGGGCTGTGTCTGCCTTGGTTGGGCGTCCGACTTTGGCTCAGGTCACGATCTCAAAATTTGTGGGTTCAAGCCCCGCATCAGGCTCTGTGCTGACAACTCAGAGTTTGGAGCCTGCTTCAGATTTTGTTGTTTCCCTCTCTCTCTCTCTCTTCCCCTCCCCCTCTCTCACTTTGCCTCTCTCCTGAAATGGCCTCACAGGGGAGAGGGGATGTGTTTGTGCTCTGGTTGGGACTATGGCCCTAGCTGACACCAAGGATGGCTCACAGTAAGCAGACTAGGGACCTGAGGGGAGTAGAGGCATCAGAAGGCATCAGAAGGGAGGCATGGGCCCAGCTGGACATTTCAGAGCCTCAGAGAAACTCTGCCAAGGGCTGGGCTCTTCTCTACAGGGAATTGAGCCATCAGTGAAGGTCGTCTGCCCAGGATGGACTGGTCTCTGTGCGCTCTCCCAGCCAGTGGCTGCCACTGCGTCCCAGTGGTTCAGGACCTTCTGGAATGGCTGCATGAGTATTCCAGAGTCAATAGAAGATGCTAGCAAATGGAAAATAATCATCTGGTGTGGCTTCCTGTGTCCACATGTCTGAGAGGCACAGACTGTGGGCGGACTGTCAGTTGTTACCTCCACTGGAGTCAGGGATTGTGCAAGAGGAAAGGCTGTGACAGGGCGTGAACCATGCAGGGTGTCCTGGAAGTTGATTTACATGCCCCAACCCCAAACTCCGGGCTAGGAAGCCCATAATTTTTTTCTACGGGAAACACTTTTCTAAAATTGATGAAAACCAATGAGAAAGATAGGATTCTCTGGTTACTGATTTTCCAAGAATGTTTCTGTCGGATGAGGTGACAAGGGAAAAATATCATCTATTATCTCCTCCCCTTTCCTTTCCACCCGTCACCGGACTAGCATACCCTGGTCTGTTGGAAGGCAGTCAAGGCTCTGGGTCACAGTTTCTTGACCTCGGCACTCCTGACATTCTAAGCCAGATCATTCTCTATTAGGAGGCTGACTTGTGCGTGTAGTATATTTAGTGGCATCCCTGGCCTCCGCCCCCTAGATGCCACTAGTTTTTCCTTTCGCAGTTGTGAACAGTAATGTGTCCAGACTTTGCCAAATGTCTCCTAGGGGGCAAAATCCCCCCGGTTGAGAACTATCTCTGTTGCTGGGGGTAGGAAAGAAGAGAATTGCTGGCCTTGGATAGGGGGAGGGGCCGATGAGAATGTGCAGTTGGAGGAGTAAGACAGTCTTGTGGGCTTTGCAGAGGCAGCTGTATAGCAAACCTAACTATTCCCCCGCCTGCCTCCCCTCCCCGATGGTGTCCAGGGTGGCAGATAACTTCTGCTTCGTGGCTGTACTTCCCTCTCTTTGTCTGGGCCTGGCCTTGCCGCTGGCTTTGGTAAACCTCGCATGTGAGATGGCGGGACATGTCTAGCGTATCTTGCGTTTGTTTAGGAGAGAGTTAGATTTGAATAAGAAGAATGGTGGTGGCTGGACCCCGCTGATGTACGCCTCCTACATTGGACACGATACCATCGTGCACCTGCTGCTCGAGGCGGGGGTGAGTGTGAATGTGCCGACCCCGGAAGGGCAGACTCCACTGATGCTGGCTTCCAGCTGTGGCAACGAAAGCATCGCCTACTTTCTCCTCCAGGTGAGCTACGAGGGGACTCGGGCCCAGAAACGTGAGGGGCTCCCGGCTCTGGCAGAGACGTGAACCACCGC
The DNA here is from genome assembly GCA_028646485.1 of Cryptoprocta ferox. Taxonomy (NCBI): domain Eukaryota; kingdom Metazoa; phylum Chordata; class Mammalia; order Carnivora; family Eupleridae; genus Cryptoprocta; species Cryptoprocta ferox. Next base: position 3,616,106 of record CM053564.1, on the reverse strand, counting down.
AGACCATGGTGTGCGTGTGCGTCCTCGTGTAATCACTTCGATTCTTGCAGTGTGACGGCCTGGAGGGCGCCTGCCCCACACAGAGGAGCTGAGGCCGTAATGAGCATTCTGTGTTCTCTTGAAGCAAGGTGCCGAGCTGGAAATGAAGGACATTCAAGGCTGGACTGCCCTCTTCCACTGCACCAGCGCTGGGCACCAGCAGATGGTCAAGTTCCTCTTGGACAGTGGCGCGAATGCCAACGTGAGGTGATTATCAGGCCTTTGGTGGTCGCCCTAACTCTGAGGAGGGCAGCTGGGGAGGCAGCCACGGGCTGGAGTGCAGAGTAGCCCCTGCCTTGGGCAGAGGGGACAGTCCTGCCCCGGTGTGGGGAGCTTGAGGACAGGCCTAGGTTTTTCCTCCATCTGTCAGGAGACGTTGGGTACAGCACTTGAAGTGCTCCGAGTCTCATTTTCTTTTTTTCTTTCTTTCTTTTTTTTTTTTTTAAATGTTTATTTATATTTGAGAGAAAGCACAAGCAGGTGAGGGGCAGAGAGGAGGACAGAGGATCTGAAACGGGCTCTGTGCTGACAGCAGGGAGCCTGATGTGGGGCCTGAACTTGCAAACCATGAGATCTTGACCTGAGCTGAAGTCAGACGCTTAACTGACTGGGCCCCCCACCCTGAGCCTGAAAACTGAGGATGACAAAACTGTGTCATGGAGTTGTTAGAAGAATTACATGTTCTGTCATACATCAGGGGCCTGGCATCGTGAATGGCACTAAGTTGACATGCATTAAATGCTAATTCCTTTCTCCTTTTTGCCTTTGTCTGTGTCGGGTGAGGTGATGCTTTGAAAGCAGTCATGAGTTTTATAAGCTGGAAGGGATGTTGTCGTCTAAAGCATGTCACAGTGATAATTCCCTTTCAGCGCCGCAAGCCCCACCCCGCATCCACCTGGCACTGTGCACGCCCCTGGCTGAAGCCAGCTCTTCCCAGATACACCTACCACTGCTTCATATGCCACTGAGGAACAAGTGCCACTGATTCAAATGCCACTTGCCTGTTGATTTTAAGATACATTCTGGCTTTAGAGGTGTTGAAATGCGAAAATGGTGTATTAAAATGGATGAAGCCCAGGATTTAGCTTGGTTCCTGTCTCTAGACCAGTGTGAAGGGAAGTGAGGGACAGAAGGCATCTGTAGGCAGTGCTGGGCAAATTGTAAGCAAAACACAAAAAATAAGCATCGGATACTAGGCCAAGTCAGGACAAGGTAGATGATTAGTCCTGGAGCTTTTGGGAGGGTTCCTGGAAGGTGTTGAACTCAACAGATGGGATTTGGATAGGTGGAAGGGAGACGCTGGCTTTCTGTGTGCAGTGAAGGGCAACAGTTGCTTTTTGCTTGTAATTAAAATGGAAATTTAAGAGATGGCAGGTGGAAGGAGCTTAGGAGAGATTATCGGCACCTGGGTGGCTCATTTGGTTAAGCGTCCAGGTCTTGTTGTTGGCTCAGGTCATGATCTCCCAGTCGTGAGACAGACCCACGTCGGGATCTGCGCTGACGGCATGGAGCTTGCTTAGGATTCTTTCTCTCCCTGTCTCTCTGCCCCTCCCCTGCTCTCTGTATCCTTCTTTTTTTTTTTTAATTTTTAAAGTTTATTTATTTATTTTGAGAGAGAGGGAGACAGAAAATTCCAAGCAGGCTCTGAACACGGGACTTGAACTCACAAAACCGTGAAATCATGACCTGAGCTGAAACCAAGAGTCAGATGTTTAACCGACTGAGCCACCCAAGTGCCCCTCTCTTTTTCTCTCTGTCTCTCTCAAAAAAATAAACTTAAAAAAAAAAAAAAAGGAGTGTTGATTGGGAGACATTGTCTTTAGAAAAAAGACTAGAGCTGGGGGTAGAACCAGAAGAATTTATGAGGCGGATGTGTTGATGTGAACTTTTCTCATTTCTCCCTGTTGGTTCTGGTGAGAGGAAGACCTATGTGCTTAGGGAAGGGTGACTTGCCCCAACTTGGTTTTGTCTGCAGCAGGGAATCTTCTGCGTGGTGAACTTCTCTCCACTAATTGTCTGACCATGGCCTCTGTCTTGTAGGGAACCGATATATGGATTTACTCCTTTGATGGAAGCAGCTGCCGCTGGCCACGAAATAATTGTGCAGTATTTTCTCAGTCATGTAAGTGACCCTGTTTATTAGCTTACACTTGAGTCACAGCAGGTAAGAATCCTATCCTTGAAGTACGAGCTATAACAGGATTTTCCGCTGCCCAAGAAATAGCTGCTTTCTATTTATTGAGCACATTTTCATTGTATCTGTTGATGCCAAGTATTATGTGGCACTCGGGTACAGTGGTGAGTAAAAATAGACACCTGTTCCTGTAATAAGTTGGAAAATGCTATTATTTCAAAACTGTGGAAAAGATATTTTAAAAAGTAAATAACTTATCCCATTACTTAAAAATATTAGAGTAAGAACGCTAAGATCTTCCTCCCTTTTAAACCACCCCCTGCTTCTCCCCAAGATGCCCACTTGGTTTGACACAGCCCCGGACTCTTCTGCTTCGGAAGGTGTATGTGTAGACAAGTACAAACACGGTGCTTTTCGTTTTGAGCGGAGTGGGAGTCTACTGTGGAATGACTCTGCAGCTTTTAGAAGATCACTTAATATGCAGCAGACATTTTTTTCTTTCTACAGTATACATGGGTGTAATTAATCAGTTCTCTAGTAGTTGAGATTTAGGTTTCTTACATTTTACAGTTATGAACAGTCCTCCAGAGATCAACTCTGTACAGGGAACTTCGGTGTGCACGCAGGTATTTCTGTATATTGTATTTCTGTAGGAGGGATTGCTGGTGCTCACGTTGTTTTTTTCAATGTGTTTTTTTTATTTTTTATTTTTGAGAGAGTGCAAGCGGGGGAGGGGTAGAGAGAGATGGAGACAAAGGATCTGAAGCAGGCTCTGCGCTGACAGCAGCAAGCCCGATGTGGGACTTCAACTCACGTACCGTGAGATAATGATCTGAGCCAAAGTCGGAAGCTCAATCTACTGAGCCACCCATGTGCCCCAGCTCACACGTCAAATTGTAAATGAAAACTACTGGGATGTCTGTAACGTAAAAAGACAGTAATCAGAGTGGGTGAGGATGTGGACAGTTGGGAGCCTCACACACCGCTGACAGGAATGTAAAATGGTGCAGCCTGTTTGCAGAATAGTCTGGCAGTTTCTCAAACAGTTAAACATAAAGCCACTCTTCTAGGAATCTACCCCAGAGAATTGAAAACAGGTCCACGCAAACACTTAAACACAATGTCCATAGGAGTGTTACTCCCGGTAACCAAAAGATGGAAATCCACATGTCCATCAACTGATGAATGGAAAAGTAAAATGTGGTCTTTTCACACAATGGAATGTTATTCAGCCATAAAAAGGAGTGAAGTTCTATACCTGTTACAACATGGATGCTCTTGAAAATACGCTCAGTGACAGGAGCCAGACACAAAGGACCACATATTGTATGATTCTTTATATTTGAAGTGTCCTGAATAAGCGAATCTGTAGAGATAGAAAGTAGATTAATGGTGGCCTAGGGCCAGCAGCAGGGGTGGGAAGGGATGATGAGAGATGGGAATATTGTGGAGAGAGTAATAGTGAAGGGGTACAGGATCACTTTTCAGGGTGAGGAAAATGTTCTGAAATTGTGCTGATGGCTGCGTGCCTCTGAATTATACACTGTAAGTGGGTGAATTGCATGGTCTGTGAAGTATATCTTAATAAAGTTAAAAAAGTCCAGCAGGAGAAATGGAAGCCCTCACAAATGCCCACTGAAAACGTTGTCTGTGTTGCCTCCCCACCAGTAATATTTGCAGGTGCCCACTTTCTCACGTCTTCACCAGCTCTGGAAGTTACTCGTCTTAAGTTTTTGCCAATGTGGTGGGAGAAATGTGGTATCTCATTTGGGTGTACTTATTAGTGAGGTTGAACATTTAAAGATGTGTTTATTGGCCATTTGTGTTTCTTTTATGAGTTTTCTCTATTTTGGGGGCCCAGTTTATTGGATAGTTTGTGTTTTACTTATTAGTAGCAACTTGAACATAATAAAATGTGAATATGCTGTTTTTCTTTGAAAAAGAATTTGGGAACAGTACACTTACGGGGGTACAGGGAGCCTGCCTGCCCCCTCTGCCTCAGTCTTCTGCTCTTTCCCCGCAGCTGCTTTTCAGCTTGCTTTTTTTTTTTTTTAACTGTCTGTTTGAGAGATTGTTCTATATTAGTGTATGTTAAGCTCTCTTCTCTCTCTTTTTTCATGGCTGCACAGCACTCCCTTGTAGGGATGGATCAGAGATTTAACAGTGGTCTATGGATGGAATTAGGTCGTTGCCAATCATTTGCTGTCACACACAGTGCCGTGGGGACTTTCTGCATGTACATCTCTGCACACGTGTGTGACCACATCTGTCCGGTTGAGCACTGAAGGTAGAATTTCGCGTGGAGTGTAAGTACAGTCTTAACTTAGGTGTTGCCCACTTGCTGTCAGAAGAACAAACTGTACCCACTTATACTGTCTCCGCAGCAGCAAGAGTTATAAACCTTAAATTTTGATTATTTTTGAGAGTGAGAGAGAGAGAGAGAGAGAGAGAGTGGGGGGAGGGGCAGAGAGAGAGGGAGACACAGGATCTGAAGCAGGCTCCAGGCTCTGCATGGTCAGCACAGAGCCAGACATGGGGGCCGAATCCACCAACTGTGAGATCATGATCTGAGCTGAAATCAGACACTTAACCAACTGAGCCACCCAGGTGCCCTTCTTTTCTTTCTTTCTTTTTTCTTTTTAATGTTTGTTTACAACATTAAACAAGAGAGAGAGCACATGCAAGCGCGGGAGGGGCAGAGAGAGAGGGGGACAGAGAATCCTAAGCAGGCTCCACACTCAGCACAGATCCCACAGTTGTTAGATCAAGACCTGAGCCGAAATCAAGAGTCGTGTGCTTAACCGACACAGCTACCCAGGCACCTCTTGAAGTACTTTCAACATACAGGAGATGCAGAAAATAAAATGAATACAACCCACATGATCCCGCGGTGACCTCGCCAGGTGTTGGTCTGTACCTTTCCTGTCCCTGAGTTTATACTTTCATCACACACTTTGTGACCTTAAGGAATGCACAGGTGGTTTTATATGTTTTAAAGATATATGTAAGTATATCAGCATGGCAGACTGTTAAGTGTCACTCAACAGAGGTACTCTGGTACCTGGAGATCTAGTTCATTCACTTTGACAGCTCTGTGCGTATTGAACACATGAGTGCGTTTATCCTCTTAGTGGACATTTAAGTTGTTTCCACTTTGTTAGTCCTGACAGGGCTGTGGCTCTCATTTTTTACGTGTCTTCTCAAGCGTGTGTGAAGGGATTTTAAAGAAATCAGAATATATTCTTCAAGTAGAATTTTTTGTGTATAGGGTGGGTGACTCTTCACCAGACAGTGTTGACTGACTTTCCTGATTTATGTTCTGATTGCTCTGACTCCCGTCCCCCACACCCTCAGCAGCACTTGGTACCTGCTATCAGATGAGCTGGCTCCTATTGATTTTTGCCTTTCTCTGATTTCTGGTGAGGTTGAGCATTGTTTCATATGTTTATCAGCCACTTGGGCTTTCTTTTCTGCGAATAATTATTCTTTGAAGGTAATTCCACTTATGTGGAATAGGCACTCTTAGGACCTAGCATAGGGTCAAGAAGTATGAGCTCACACCTGTAAAAAGCATAACCTCTGCTTGTGAGTTTAGAGTTTGACTTTAAATAAGGTAGAACTGTGAGTCATGAGACATTCACATAGTTTTTTTTTAGTGGAAAACGTATTGGAAAATCAGAGACTTTAGATAATTTATCTACCATGCAGATCATGCCCATCATTTGGTACCTTTATTCCCCAGCTGGGTGTGAGATTGTGTGTTGTGGGTAACTTGTATTGAGGGGCAACAAATTGAATTGGATTTCTTTTGGAAATTTTTAAAAGTTTTTAAATTTTGAAATAATTTCAGACTTATGTCAAAATAATACAAAGAATTTCCATACTTTAATTAGATTGCCCAGATATTAACATTTCATCTTGTTTTCTTTATCAGTCTTTCTTTATATACATATTATCTTTTTAGAACCATTTGAAAGTAAGTTGCTGACATAATGCCCTTTTCCCCCTCAATACTTTAGTAGTATTTCTTAAAAATAGTTTTGTCTTTCATAATCATATACTATGATCAAACTCAGGAAATCAACTGTGATTTCTCCGTCTAGAGCACTAATCAGGAATAGAAGGTGTTGGTCAATTTGCCATGATTGCTCTGTGGCTGTGGTGGTGGGGGGAGGGGGTGGGCACAGCCAGGAGCGTGTAGCTGATGGGCCAGGTTGTTCCTCTGCTGGTGAGGCCGTGTGGCTAGCCCTGCATGGATGCTCCTTTGCTCCTCATTCTCTGCAGATTTCCTCCTGCTCAGTCATGGTTAGATCTCGGAGCCAGAGGGGCAGGCCCTCCAGAGCCAGTCCCCGGTCCTGGAGACAGAGAACTGCATGAGGCTGTGCACCCCGTGCTCTGCGAGGGCAGGAGAGGGCTGTAGCTGCCTCCCTTGTACTCCTTCCTCCTGGGAGGGCCAGACCCTCACAGCTGCATCGAGGCAGGATGGTCTGGGCATGATTAGGCCTCTTAAGAGAGAGCTGAGCTGATGCCCTGGCTTCCATGTGACAAGCATGCCGGCCATCCTCTGAGGCGATGGACGACAAAGCTTTGATCACGTTTTCCTGTCAGTTAGAATGAGTTTTGATCAAGTACTTCTCTAGTAATATGTACATTATAAAATAGGAAGAAAACCCAAAAACATGTAAAGGATAAATAAACAAATTCTAGTATTTTCTTCCCTCACCTCAGGGACCTTGTTCTCGATTTTGTTTTCTTCCCCATTTACTCACTAAGGAATAGCATTACTGCTTTTTTCCCGTTACTATAATCTGAGGTTGAAGTCTTCCAGGCTTAAAAACAGATGATAGTTGAAACTCTACAGTAAAGAGGGTGTTGTTTGTTTTGGTTGAAACGTTTGGGTTCTTTCTGTCAAATTGAAACTAGAAAGTCTCCCTCTTCCCCTCCCCCAGTTTTATTGGGTAGAACTGACACACATCCCTGATAAGTGTAGTGCGGTGTAACCACATTATATTCGGTGAGCGTCCACATCTAGGTAGACACAGAGACAGACTGGTTGCTTGTGAGGAGAACTCAGGATTTACTCTCCACAGCTTCCATATATATCATATGCAGTGTTCCCTGCAGTCATCGTAAATTTCTTATATCTGGAAATTTATGCCTTTTGACTACCTTCATTCCATTTCCACTTCCAGACCCGTCTAGAAATGATCTTTGAAGGCTGAAGGTTTCATAGCTGATTTCTAACCAGAGCTCTTGAAAGTAGGAAATTATAGAAAGTAAAACTCATTTTAAGGTCTTGTAAAAATGCAGTTTTGTCCTCCCAGAGGACGTGTGATAATCACCTTTTTTTATACTAGGCTCAACCAAGCCTGTCAGTTGATCATGGGTTTTCAAAATAGGGCAGAAGAGTCCATAAATAAATGTTTATTGTACAGTGATCTATACTTGCTATAAAAGAAATAGTACAGTGAAGAAAGAAGAAATCCAAAATTATCCATAATCCCATCACTCAGATATCACACATGTTAATAACTCATTGGGTACCCTGATTTTTTTTGTAAGTTTATCTTTTTATTTTGAAAGAGAATTCCAAGCAGGCTTAGTGCCCTGTTAGCATAGAGCTGTCTCAGGGCTCAAACTCATGAACTGTGAGATCATGACTTTAGCTGAAGTTTGGACACTTAACCAACTGAGCCACCCAGGTGCCCCCTCCTGTTTTTTTTAATAAATATTTTAAGTTAAAGTGGAGTCCCATTTTACAAAATGTTTTGCAATATGCTTTTTTTCTTCTTCTAACTATGTCTTGTGTACCCCTGTCCATATTGATACATACCATTTGGACCTGTCCTATAAGTGGGGGACTGGTGTTCCACTTTACAGATCTCACTTCACCGATTCCTGATTTTAGGTTCTTCATGGTTTTGACCATGCTGAATGCTGATAGGGACATCCTAAATGTTAGTGTATGTCCTTAATTATTTCCTGAGGCTAAATTCCTAGAAGTGAATTGCTGGGTCAGAGGTGTTTGCACGTTTAACGTTTGCTGGTTTGTCCTACAGAGCACTGAGCTCCAATGGTTCCACCGTCAGACACCAGACTGCTTGGTGGAAGCTTTTTTTTTTTTTTTTTTTTTAAACATTTATTCATTTTTGAGAGAGCGAGAGAGAGAGTGCGAGCAGGTGTGCTGCGGAGAGAGAGGGAGACACAGAATCTGAAGCAGGCTTCAGGCTCTGAGCTGTCAGCACAGAGCCTGACATGGGGTTCGAACCCATGAACCGCGAGATCATGACCTGAGCCCAAGTCAGACGCTTAACTGACTGAGCCAGCCTAGCACCCCCCCCCCCCAATAAAATATTTTTTAATTCAGGTATATACGTTTTGTTTTGTTTTGTTTTTTTCAGAGAGACAGAGCACTGGTGGAGGAGCAGAGGGAGCGGGAGACAGAGAATCTTAGGCTCCATGCCCAGTACAGAGCCCAACTTGGGGCTTGACCTCACAACTGTGAGATCATGACCTGAACCAAAATCAAGAGTCCACCTCTTAACCAGCTGAACCACCTAGGAGCTGCAGCATTGTTTTTTAGACATAATGCTGTTGCACACTTAATAGACTACCATATAGTGTAAATATAACTTTGATATGCACTTGGAAACCAAAAAATTCACTTGACTTGGTTTGTGGCGATACTTTCTTGCAGCAGTCTGGAACGGCACCTGCAGTATCTCTGAGGTATGCCTGTATAAGGTATATGTTTTCACGATTTTTTCCTTAAGTTTACTTACTTATTTTGAGAGAGAGAGAGAGCAAGCAGGGGAGGGGCAGAGAGAGGGAGACAGTCAAGAGTCAGACACTCAACTGGCTGAGCCACCTAGATGCCCCTCTATTTTCATGATTTTAAAAAATATATGGGGGGAGTGGGCGGGTCAGTCAGTGGGCCTCCAACTTTGCTCCGATCATGATCTCACAGTTGGTGGGTTCGAGCCCTGCATTGAACTGGTGCTGACAGCTCGGAGCCTGGAGCCTGCTTCAGATTCTGTGTCTCCCTCTCTCTCTGCCCCTGCCCCACTTGTGTGCTCGAGCTCGTGCTCTCTCTTTCTCTCAAATATATATATTTATATATATAGATAGATAAATATTATAACCTATAGGTTTTAAAAAAGCCAAACAATAAAACTTAGAGGAAACTCAATAAAAATTTTAGGAGTAAGCATTAAAAAAAAACCTCTGTAGTTTTCTTACACTTCTCCATCCCAGAGTGTTAATAACTATGACCAGATTTCTACATAAGTGGAGTCCTGCTACATAAATGGGATACATAGACTTCTGCAGTGTGTTTTCGAATGTTAGCAAAATATCACAAACTTACTTTCACATCAGTACAGAGAAACCTGCCTCATTCTTTCTGATCCAGTACTTGATAATATGCTATGCCTTAATTCATTTAACCATTCACACTTTAATGGGTGTATTTGTTTCCTGTGGCTGCTGTTAACAATTTACCATAAACTTGGGGGTCTTAAAACACAGAAATTTATTTTCTCACAGTTATGGATGCCAGAAGTCCAGGATCAGGGTGTCAGCAGGGCCACATGCCCTCCAAAGGCTTTGGGGAGGAATGCTTCCTTTCCTCTCTGAACTTTTGGTGGTTCCTGGTGTTTCTTGGCTTGTAGAGTCCCTGCCTCTGTCTTCACATGGCCGTGTCCCCACTGTGTCCCTGTCTTCTTCTCTTCCTCATAAGGACACCTTATACCTTGTATGTTGTAAAGATATACTACGGTCCTTTCAGAAACTTGGCTGTACCAATTATTTGTGAATACCAGCATTTATGGCCATAACCGAGCTGACTCCTCCCCATTTACACTGTCTCCAGGTTTTTGTTACTGCAAATATGTTCTACCAAACACCTGTGTCATACAAACTTTCTCTGTTATTTGGGGTAATTTCCTTAGTAGAGAGTCCCAGGAGTGGATCAGTTGTGCAAAGACTAGAAGTTACATTTTAGGACTTTGGATAAAAATTCCCAGACTGTTCTTCAGAAGGATGGTGCTGTCATTGTGGTTATCACTTTTAAAAGCTCCTTCCCTAGCGAAGCTGTTGTCTGCGTTTTTTTCTGTGTGAAGAGAAGTGGAGCGAGTCGGACATGCCCACGTTTGAAGGGTGAAAGCCAGGCTCTGTCTCCAGTGCCTGCAGTGCGCCCTTGCCCATGTGGATATGCCCTTCCCCACCTGGGGCACATGCCCGCCTCTCCCTTAAGCACCTGCCTCCCTGGCTCGGAAAGCCCAAGAATGAGTCTGGGGAGCTGCCGGGGCTTTCTGGTGGCTACACTGCTGCCAGCCAGCCCTTCCCCAGTGCCCTCCACCTTGTCCTTGCCCCTCCCCAGTGCCCTCTCCTTGTAAAGAGGAGAAGGTGCCTTCTCCTCTTTCTCATACAGATGTGGGGTTGTTGAGGGCCCAGGGCAAGACCTTTCCAGGGTGGTGAGAAGCTGGTGCGCTCGTTGGCTGGGGTCCAGATTCTGCATCCAGGGAAGTGAGGGTGCTTTACAGGGGAGGTTCCTAGTGCTTGTTCTTTCATGAACTTTCACAGGGAGTCAGAGTGGACACGAGAGACCACAGCGGAGCCACAGCCCGGATGCTGGCCAAGCAGTATGGACACATGAAGATCGTGGGGTTGATAGACGCTCACTCGCCTACTCTGCCCAAAAGCCTCTATCGAAGCCCAGGTACCTGCTTCAAGTACCTGCTGGAGTTCCGCGGGGCGGGAGGGGGAGGGAGGAAGACCCCTGCCCCTGCAGCCTTGCCAGGAGACCTCTGCTTTCCCCGTGACTCCACTGTGCAGTCAAGGTTGAGCCTTGCTGGTCTGATAGGAGAGACACGTTAGAGTGCAGGGCAGTTCCTGCCAGGCCGAAGGTGTGCACACGATGCCGGGGTTCCCAGGGAGAGGTGGGACGGCGGCTTCACAAAGGGGATTGCTTACCGTCGTTCCTTGACTCTGCTTGTGGTGCTTATTGCCATATGAAATATCTTAATTTTATATAGTCAAATTCATCAGTCTTGTACTGCCTTTGGATTTGGGGTCACAGAAGATCTTTGTGCCTTGGTTGTATAAGAATTTGTCCGTTTTCTTCTGCTCCTTCCATGGTTTCATTCTTTATATTCAGCTCTCTGATCCATTTATACTTTATTGTCATGTGTGGTGTGACGTGTGGTTTTTTTCAGATGGCTTCCCCATTGTCTGGCTTCATGAAATTATTTAAGAGTCCATCTTTGACTTGGTGATTGAGAAGCTATCTTTGTCCTATATTCTGAATCTCCGTGTGTGCCCAGGTCTGTTTCTAGACCTCTGTTGTGTCCGCCAGGGCTGTGTTCACACAGCAGACCCGTGCTCTTGTAAATCAGCAGTCTTTCTGTGTCTCGTTGGGCTGGTCCCCCTGCTCCTTTTCCTTTTCAGCGCTCCATAGCTATTGCTGTTTCGTGTGTGTGAACTTGAACACCAAGTTGGTTAGCTGCTTAAAAACAGCATGTTACTGAGATTGTGGTGAATTTATAAATCAACTACCCTTTCGTGCTTTTGAGTCAGACTCTGTAAACGGGACCTCTTTTGTTCATGTGTACTTTTGTGTCTGCAGGAGGGTTTAAAAATTTTCCTCATAGACATTTTGGAAAGAACTTGTTTTTTATTCCCAAGGGTCTGATTTACTTTGTTGCTACTGTAAGTTGGGTTTCACTGCTGTTTTCTGCTCTGCTTATTGTCTGTATACCGATTATATGTTCTGCTGCTGTACTGAATTCTTTCATTGTTCAAATTTACTGATTCTGTAGGGTTTTCCAGGCATGCTGCCACATAATCTGCACATAGAGATAGATTTACTACTTCTTCTGATTTTCGTACTTCTGGTTTCTTTCATTTAGTTACATTGGCTAATACTTCTGGTAAGGGTGTTGAACATAGTGGGGATAGTGGGCATTCACCAGGTCCTGACCTTAGCGGAAATGCCACCTTAGGTAAGACACTGATTTTAAGAGTAAGGTGTGCGTATATTTTATCATGTTGAGAGTTTGTCATTTCCTATATTCCCGAGTGTTTTTTACAACCATAAGTGTTGAATTTTGTCAAAGGCTTTTTCAGCATCTGTGGAGATGATTGTTAATTTTCTCCTTAAATCTAATAAAGTATATTAATGAATTTCCTAATAATGAACCAACTTCACTTGCTTGGTAGAACTCCCATGTGGTATATTATTTTCTTAATGTGATGATGTTGGATTCTGTTTGCTAGTATTTTATTTAGTGTTTCTGTAAGGCTGTTCATTTATAAATGGTATTGGTCTGTGATTCTCTGTTTTATCTTTATCAGGTGTAGGTATCAACATGGTACTTCATACAAAGTATTTGAAAGTTTTCCTTTTTGTGCTCTGGAACAGTTTATGCAGCATTGGTACCCGTCGTGGTGTTTTGTTTTGTTTTCTTAAGTTTTTAAAATTTATTTTTGAGAGAGAGAGTTTGAGCAGGGGAGGGGCAGACAGAGGGGGAAAGAGGATCTGAAGTGGGCTCTGCCCTGACAGCAGAGAGCTGGATATATGGGGCTCAAACTCACGAACCGGGAGGTCATAACCTGAGCTGAAGTTGGAAGATCACCCAAGTAAGCCACCCAGGTGCCCTGGTACTCTGTGGTTTGTGACGGTTTGGAAGGATTCTCCTGTGAAACCATCTGGGCCTGGTTTCTCTCTGTGAGGTCACTCCTGAGAAGTTGTTCTGTTCTTCTGCAGAAAGTGATCTGCTTAAGCTTTCTCATTTCACAGGGGCCAAGTTCGGTAAACTGTACTTTCCTAGGAAATCCTTTCATTTCAGGATTTCAAACTTACTCAGATATAGGTCTGCAAAATTGTTTTTGTCTGCGTCCTTCTAAAAAGTTTCAGTGGTTATTTTCCAGTGTCGTTTTCTATCTTGCCTATCTTCTGTCTCAGTCCTATCTCTTACTTTGTCCATCTCATTCATTCTTTGGTGATATTCTTAGTTTCCTGAAGTACTTACTTTCTACCCAAGTCTCTTCTTCCTTGAGCACCTAGTAACTGAGTCTTCATTTTTAAATTTTGACCTTTGGTGTTTGGGTGTTTTTTTTTTTTAAGATTTTATTTTTAAGTAATCTCTGTGCCCAATGTGGGGCTCAAACTCAAAACTCTGAGATCAAGAGTTGCATGGTCTACCAGCTGAGCCAGCCAGGTGCCCCACTGACCTGGTTTTTCACTTACTTCCTGGGTTGAATTTTCCTTTCTCACTGTTGTATGCACACACCTGTGTCTTTTTGGTCTCAGTTTTGGATTTCTGAGTTAGGATGCTTTTTCCTATCCCCTGATGCTTAAGAATGTATCCACCCCTGGGGCGCCTGGGTAGCTCAGTCTGTAGGGCATCCAACTCTTTTTTTTTTTTTAATTTTTTTACATTTATTTATTTTTGAGAGAGACAGAGTGTGAGTAGGGGAGGGGCAGAGAGAGAGGGAGACCCAGAATCCGAAGCATGCTCCAGGCTCTGAGCTGTCAGCACAGAGCCCGACGCGGGACTCAAACCCACAAACCGTGAGATCATGACCTGAGCCGAAGTCGCATGCTCAACTGACTGAGCCACTCAGTCACCCCTGTAGCGTATCCAACTCTTGATCCCAGGGTTGCCCCACGTTGGGCAGGGAGCTTACTTAAAACAAATTATCCTCTCAGTGTATCACAGAGAGTGTTAGAGTTTTCTTATCTCCTCCTTTATGGTGGTGGTTTGGGGGACTAGCATATTCACTCGCTGGTGTCCGGCCCCCGTCTCAGCCTCCTCCCTGGAGTAGCTGTGCGGATAGATCGCCGGAGCCCTTCACCTACAGGGCTTGGTGGCCCAGCCACAGCGATGGTCCTGCTTTGGGACTCCCTCCTCCCCAGTGCCTCGAGGGGAGTCCTTACTGGATGGGTCTATTTCTTGTGGGTTTTATTTGGAGGCGGATGTAGTTAGGCCAAGCCAGAGTCCTTGATGTGTTTTTATCTTGTCAGATCCTGAACTTTCTCTTTTCACTGCTCAGTTTCCAAAAGGTGGAGGGCAGTGTGGGGGAGGGGCAGGGGCTGAGCCCAGGGTACCAGCCCAAGCGTGTGGTCTTAGCAGGTGGCAGCCTTATGCTGATACATCCGTGGGTTTTGCCTTGCAGGTGTGAGGAGATGAGGGAAACGGAAAAGCTGTAAGATGGCAGCGGCTTTGAGCGTGCCGAGCTCTCGCGCTCTGATGGGCATGATGCACGGTGCTTCCCCACACCTGGCCCGCACAGCTGCCACGTGCCACTTGCTTCCCAAACGTGCGGGCTGAGAATATACAATTGTGAAGTTGTGAGTGATAGTGCCCTAGGTCTGTGAAGAGACACTTGTTAAAAAATTCTGGCAACTCCTACAAAAAGCGGAATAAGAATTGAGACTCCCCCATCGTGACAGACTTGTTCAGTTCAGACTCCTGCGTTAGCAGCTTTCTGCCCACATGTCCCCGTGGCCCATCTGAGCAGTGGACCGGCCCATTATGGCATTTCTTCCAAGGGACCTCTTGGGAAACACACTTTTTTTTCTTCTTAATTTGTGAAGATCAGTAATGATGATTTTCTTCCAGTATGTACCATGTGGACTAGTAAATTAGTCCATCACTGAACAAAATGTCTTAATTCTGGTGTTTGACCCACAGAAAAATTTGAAGATCTAAGCTCTTCGGATGAATCCTGCCCTGTTCCCCAGAGACAGAGGCCCTGTCGGAAGAAGGGCCTCAGCATCCACGAGGGGCCACGAGCTTTGGCCCGGATCACAGCCATCGGCCTTGGAGGCAAGGTGCAGCAGCCTTCCTGTGGTGAGTGCTCCCACTTCGTGGTGGCTCTGTGGCGGTGCATCCTGAGAGGCCGGGGCCACTGGGAGGGGGCTGCAGCTCCAGGACTCAAGATGGATTACAGGGATAGAAAGGCATTAATCACTGGCTAGTTTCTGGGTTTTGGTTCATCCTTTGATTTTCCTTTCCACTGGTTACCATTACAAGTAGAACTTTCTCTTCAGCAGTGGAAATACAGCAAAGCTGGGATTTCATTCACCCCGTGGTGGGGCAGCTGGTGCAGGGAAAATGTTCAAGTCCGGTCTCTGCCCCCATCACCAGCCAGAGTTGGATGTGTCCCTGGACAGGCTCTTGCTCTCTTTAATCCAAGTGCTGAATTTGAGAACTATCGGATGGTACACTTGGTGGGTAGAACCCTGGCCCTGAGTTTATTCAAGAATTGTCAGCTCAGGTTGAGTGCAGTGCTCTCGAGGATGCAGGGGGCGCCGATGCTCTTGCTCTGGCCTCACCTAGTGATCAGTCTTAGTGTGAGTTACATCTTTCAGTTACAGCTTCCTTTTTTTTAAGTTCATTTTATTTATTTTGAGAGAGTGCACGTGAGCAGGGGTGGAGCACAGAGGGGAAAAGAGAGAATCCCAAGAAGCCTCTGCGGTGTCAGCTGGAGCCTGGCTCGGGGCTCAGTCCCACAAACAGATGATGACCTGAGCCGAAACAAAGAGCCACTTAACCTACTGGGCCATCCAGGCACCCCAGTGTGTTTCATCTTCTTTGGCATCTGTCCACCCACAGTGGCCAGGCCAGGCCTGGCTGGTCTAGCAGGCTGGGTGGATGGGCCCCTTTCGTGAGTGAGTGATCACCCCCGGGCTTGGAAACTAAACTTCTCCAGTCACAGGAGACCATGTTTGAGTCAAGAGTATACAGTAGCTTGATTGCCTTCTATCCCCTTAGAGAGAGGTCTTGGCGCTGGGCTGGGAGTTCCAGGCCCACCTTCTCCCATTACCCACAGGGGGGCGGCTGACTGGGCCACTGGGGAAGCCACCCCCCAGCTGTGGGCTGGTTGCTACTGGGTGAGAGCACGCCTCCTCTTTCCTCGAGTGAGCAATGCTTTTACAAGCGCAGAGCTCCAGGGCCTCTGGCTGGGCCGTTGTCCTTGTGCAGTGGCAGTCCACTACCTGTCCCACCTGAGGTATGGCGGGGCCACAGGAAGGACAGGTCTCACCTTGGGCGGGGGGTGGCAATTAATCTCTGTTGCCATACAACACATGCTTTTTAAAATGGAATTTGTTCAAGATACCAGAATAATCTGGCCCGAGCCCGTTTACACACAGGTCTTTTGTGTCCCCCACAGAGGCAGAAAAACATTCACCAAAGAGCAATGCTAATTGTCCCTTAGTTGTGCCATTTCCTGTTTTTGGTTTACCTTACACTTTGTGCTTTTTAAATTTTCTGTAAGTGCATATTATTCTCTTTGCCAGCAATGGAAAAACACTTTTTAAAAAAATATTTATTTTGTAAGAGAGAGAGCGTGAGCAGGTGAGGGGCAGAGAGAGAGGGAGAGAGAGAATCCCAAGCAGGCCCCACACTCAGGGCGGAGCCTGACACGGGGTTCAGTCCCATGACTGCAAGATCACAACCTGAGCTGACATCAAGAGTTGGGAGGCTTATTCAACCGAGCCACTCAGGCGCCCCAAAAAAACACTTTTGAATGATAAATAGCATGTGCTGGTTTTTTTTTCTTTTTTCTTCTTTTCTTTTCTTTCTTTTTTTTTTTTTTTGCTGATTGTAAATCTTGCTAACTTCAGAAAGGTGTAAAGAAGGAAATAAGTCACCCATGATGCCACTAGCCAGTCTCTTCTCTACAACTATATGTACTTTCTGTGGGGAAGAGGCAGGGGCAAAGTTGGAATTAAATCCTCTGGTTTGTGTTGTGTTTTCTCCCTTTTTCTTGCAGGCAGATGCACTCAGAGGTTATGTAACTTGGTGTTACTGCTGTTAATTTTTAGCCCGGGGCCTACCACCTTCCTGCTCAGCCAGGTCTCTCTGCTGGGGTTGATGGACCCAAGGAGGAGCCCCTGGATGTCTGTGTTGGAAAGTCACAGGGAACGTGAAGGCTGGTGTGCTTGCGATGACATTTCCCGCTAGTGGTGCGGTTTTCCTTTGGCTCAGGAATCTGTGAACACAGCTGTCCGTTTGCTGCTTTGTCCACTTGGAAAAGCAGCAGCGCGGTGTGATAGAGCGGACACCTGTCCTGACCCACGTGCCGTTGCTGGGGGACACAGATTGGTCTCCAGACCTTCAGAATCCGTTTCCGCTCCTGCAAACTGCACGGTTGTGTCCAGGTTACTGTGGTGAGCAGATAGGAGAAGGGCCAGTTAGATAGGAATTTTCTTTCAGCTCGCCTGGATCCCGGGCCTTCCCCCCGTGCTGCCATTGATCTCTGGTGGTTGAATTTGGAAGGAGCTTGTGTCTTGGTGCTCATATGGGTTTATGGCTCCCATTCTGTCCACAGAGCAGGTGCCTCCGCGGGGCTATGTCACCTTCACCAGCAGTGATGAGAACCCACTGGAAGCGGGGGGCCTCTGCTACAGGGACGTCACCTCCCCCATCAATGACCAGGATGTGGAGAGCAGCAGCAGCAGCAGTCGGGGTATGTGCACCCTGCTCCCCTTCCCCAGCCAGGGGCTCACTTGGAGTTAGGGTCCCCTGTGCGCCACTCCTCTCCACCCTGCCCCTCCCCGCCCCCCCCCAAGGGTGCCATGGAACTGTGGTGGGTCTGGCCGGTAGAGAACAATGGGGCAAAGGATACAGAAGGGCCCTGGCTCTTGTGAGGACCAAGAAGCTGGCATGGAGACAGGTGAGGTGTGGCTTCTGGCCCAGTGTCTCTCCACGTGGCAGCTGGGGGAGCCGTGTCAGACAAGGTTAGCGTGTTGACTGGTGAGCCATCAGGGAAACGTCTGTTGTATTATCTATCACTTACTCCATAGCCGTTTACTGAGTGCCGAGTGTGCCAAGCACTGTTCTAGATACTTGGGTTTATCAGTGAACAAAAAAGGCAAAATGCCCCCCATCCACGTGTTAGGGCACGAGGGCTTGGGCAGGGCAGCCGTGTGAAACAGAAGACAGCAGTGAGCTGCTTAAGGAGGTGGTGAACGCAGTGGGCACAGGGCTCTGGGGTGTCCCCACGAGTGAGACCTGTGGTCAGGCGCTCTCGTGTTCACTGTTTGCAGAAGAGCAGGCCTTCTGTGCCCACCTGGGGGTCGTGAGGCGCAGCAGCAGCAGCGAGGGGCTGCCAAGGGCTCCGGGAGTCAGCAGCGAGGCCTCTCTGGAGAGCAACGAGGTGAAGCTTCTCCTTTCCCAATCTCCCGCCTCCCTCCCCTTTCTTGGTGTTGTGGCGGCCACCTCCTTCGAGAGGGCAAGTCTGGTGACCAATACTTCATGCGCGTCCGACGCACAAAGTCCTGGCCGCCCTCTGTAGATTTGGGCCACACATACCACGGTGCAGGTCACCAGGGAAGGCGGTCTGGCTGGTGGGGGTTGTGGGGCAGAGTAGAGTGGGTGCAGCCACGTTAGCCGTGAGCCCCTCGGTGTGAACTCTGAACACGCCCTTCTCACCACAGGATTCAGATCATGCGTGTAAAAGCTCAGTTCGCAAGCAAACTAAAAGTTACATGAAGACCAAGAATCGTTACAGCAACAGTGACAGCCAGTGGCCTGCCAGCACCGGGCCGGCTGGCGCAGCCTGCTCCCCGGGATCTGTTCCCCAGACGGAGAGGTCCCCCTATTCAGGACCCCAGGTGAGAGCGTCCGTGAGAGTGGCAGTTACATACTTCTAGTGCTTCATGAGGCCCTTACCGTGCACTTACGACGGTAAGGCCCTGTTGAGAAAAAAGTTTGGTTTCCCTTAGATGATCTGTGAAGCTGCTCAGGCTGAGAGGAGGCCATGGCTACGAGTGCCAGGTGCAGGGTCTCTGTTCCATCCCTTCCCATCGGAGGGATCAGTCTCTCCCCTTGGTTTCCATACTCGACTCAGCCTCCCTGAGCCTGGGGAGGAGAAAAACGGGACTGATCTTCCAGGGCTGCTGTTGGGAGTCAGGAGATGCATGTGAAGCCTGGGGAGATGAGGTGGCACTTAATGACAGCTGCCATCTCTGCCTCCCTCGTTGTGGGTCGCCGCGGCTCACCCAACCACCCCGGGGTCTGTTTATCAGTTCTCCTGCCCTCTGTGGGCATAAGTGGTACAAAGATGAAAGGAGTCGTTTGTTTGAGTCACAGCCGTGCTGTTCGCTAAAAGCTGGTGAGCTTGTTGGCTTCTCCTTGTGACTCCTCCGGGGAGCTGTGTCCAGCACCTGTGTTCCTGGCTCACTGAGGGGCCACACCTTTCAATTCCTTAAATGCTTCTCGATGGGAGAGTGGGTGATGGGATCTTAAGGAAGTTTTAGAAAGTAGGTTGAGGAAATTGGCAGAATGACATTTGAAAATTTTCTCCTCCATTAAGGCCACAAAAAACTGACAGAAGTGGTCAGAGTAACAAAACTCTGTGAATCAACCAAAGGCTTGGAGCAACTTGGAAATTTTTATTTAAGAGAAGTGGCTGAATCTCAGGAAGGACTGAAAGCTTTGTAGCGCTTTAACTTGGGCCCTGTTCCCATCCTCCCCGCCACCCCCCCTCCCCACACCCAGTACCAAGGTAGCTGTGACAGCCACCACATGGGGCAGAATGGAGCTGGGCTCGTTCAAGGTTTTATTCTCAAAGAATTTATTTATTTTGAGAGACAGCATGCATGCGCAAGCCAGGCAGGGGCAGAGAGAGAGATCTAAGCCTGTTCTGCACGGTCGGTGAAAAGCCTGATGCAGGGCTCGAAAACACAAACCTCTCAAACCGTGAGATCATGACCTGAACTGAAACCAAGAGTTGGATGCTTAACTGACTGATCCACCAGGCGCCCCTAGACAAATACTTTAGATCAGCTTATTAAAATATGTTCAGTGAGCTAAAGGAAACCATATCTAGGTAGAGAATATCAACAAAGTGATAGAAATAAAAACAAATAGAAAGTGTGCAGATGAAAGGTGTAATCACTGAAATGAAAGCTTCACAAGAGGGCTCAAGAGCAGATTGGAGTGCACAGGATCCACAAATGTGACCTAGATTGAGTGAGATTATCACGTCTGAGAAGAGAAAGAACGAACAGAAACCTAGGAGACCCCATTAAGCAGCCAACATAACACGTAATTGTGTTCTACAAGGTCAAGACCATAAAAAAAGTGTTTACAAAATAGCCAGACCTTCCCAAATTTGATCAGAAACATGAATCTGCATGTCCAGGAAGCTTTCTGAACTCTAGGTTAGACTCAGATCCACGCTCAGATCTATCATAGTCTGTCCCAAAACAGGAGACTCTTGAAGGGACCAAGAGAGAAGGGAGTCTTTATACAAGGAACACCCATGAGATTAACCACTCATTTCCCGTCAGAAACTGTGGGGCCTTGGGGGCATTTGATGACACAGTAATGGAAGAAACCAGCCAACCAAGAATGCCATTCCCAAGCAGAAACTGTCCTTCGGAAGTGAAGGAGAAATTAAGAGCGTCGCAGGTAAAAACAGACCTAAGAGTTTGTTGCCGGCAGACCCGGCCTACAGGAACACGAACGGTGTCGATGCTGAAATGAAAGGACACCAGCGGCGGGGAACACAGGCAGGAGGGAAGTATCTCTGGACTATGAGCCCTGCCGGAGGGCACAGAGAGGAGGGGGTTACACTCCAAGGTGACCCCCCCGCAGCACCTGGGGGGATCCTCAGGGCTGACCCGGTTTAGATGGATGTGGCGGCAGGATCTGTACCTCGGCAGCACCTTTTCTGGCCCCCGTGTCTTGGTGGCCCCCGTCCTCTGACCCACCCCTGCTCTTCTGCCCTCCAGGACCTCGCCACGCTGCTGGAGCAGATTGGGTGTCTCAAGTACCTGCAGGTGTTCGAGGAGCAGGACGTGGACCTCCGAATTTTCCTGACCCTCACCGAGAGCGACCTGAAGGAAATCGGCATCACGTGAGTGGCCACGGCCCCCTGGGTTCAGCCAAGTGTGAAGAGGCCGCCTGGCTCCGGGACTCCCCAACCCTCGGAGGGAACCACCTGCCCTGTCTGGAGGTCTGCTTGCTCTCTGCAGCCAGCTGTCCTCTCTCTGGTCCTCTGGCTTCATCCAGCTTAGGTGCTGAAGGCCTGGGTCCCCAGGCAGGCGTGGCGGACGCTGCTGTGATAAGGGCACCCGGACATTTTTTGCCATTCACTTTTGACAGCTTGCCGAGTGGGTAGGAGGCCCCTGACAGGCTGGCCCCGGCCGGCCTGAGCTCTCTGTTCAGTGGGAGCAGCAGCCAGGCAGGCAGGGCGGGCCAGCCCCTGCTGCGGTCACTTCTTAAGATTCTTTCTCTGTTGTCTGTCCCAGGATCCGGGGGCCACTGTTCCCTTTCAAAGCTGGGATCTTTCCTAGGGGACCATCTTGGTGGAAGGATGGTCCGCGGCACCTCCGCACACAGCAGATCCACGTTCTCTCATTCATCCCTGCAGCTTGTTTGGGCCTAAGAGGAAGATGACTTCTGCCATCGCCCGCTGGCACAGCAGTGCTCGGCCCCCCAGCGATGCCCTGGAGCTGGCCTATGCCGACCGGCTTGAAGCTGAGATGCAGGAGCTCGCCATCCAGCTGCACAAAGTATGTGGTGAGCGGGGGAGGGACGTGGAGACCCAACTGCAGAGAAGGACACATTGTGGAGAACAAGCTGCCAGGGTCAGCAGGGAGAAGCAGCCAGGGCGGGCGGTGGGGCAGTAAGGGCAGAAAGCGTTCCTGCTTGTGGCTAAAACGGGAGACGCACAGCCAGGCCCCCAGGAAGAAGGCTCAGAAAGGCAGGGGATGTTGGACAGGAGGTCAGCTGGACAGGAGAGAAAGGGTGAGGGCAGAGCACAAGCAGCTGGCATGGACGTCACAGGGCCTGAGGGGGTAGGGGACCCAAAGCAAGGGGCGCTCCAAGGTGGAGACAGGCCCTCCCTCCCTCCGGCCCAGGAGAGCAGGAGAGGAGTGGAGAGCCAGTGGGTGTGGCAAGAGAGGACTGGGGTTGAGGGGACCCAGCCCCAGTGGCCCTGGCCTTGAATCCACCCTACCTCCTGCCCTTCCCGCTGCAGCGCTGTGAGGAGGTGGAGGCCATGCGAGGCCAGGTGTCGCAGGAGCAGGAGCTGCGGGCGGTGGTGGAGAGCTGTCTCCTGGAGCAGGACGGGGTCTGGAAGGATGTGCGTGCCCAGCTGCAGAAGACCTGGGCCCTGGCCCGGGACGCTGCTCTCGTCTTGGACCAGCTGCGGTGAGCGGGCATCCGAGCTGCCCCCGGGGTCAGACCCTGACTCCTTCAGATTCTTCAACCAAGTGGTTGTTCTTAAGGCCTTCTGGGGTCACTCAGCACCAGCCGCCATTTCAATCTGGCTGTTCTTCCCACAAGGCAGACCCAGGCAGCAAATGGGGCCCCGAGCATCTGCACGCGGTGCGCAGGTCTCCCCTCAGAGCTTGTCCCCGAAGGTGCCTGGTGTGCTTGCCCTGAAGGCAGAGCCCCACCTGACAGGGAGGGAGGTGGGGGTCCTATTGCCCTGCTGGGGCCAGGGCAGACACTCTCCCCAGGCCTCTCCCTCATCAGCACTTGGCCTTGTGTCTGGCAGAGCCTGTCAAGCCGAGCTTTCGGCCAGAGTGAAGCAGGAGGAGTCCACACGAGGGCCCCCTCTGGGCCCAGCCCTCCTCACGGCTGGTAAGAACAGTGTCCTGGTCCCAGATCAGCTTTACCACCTGTCCCAGCAGTTACCACACTGACCCTCCCACTCCTTTCCTGCGAGACATCCCAGGCTTCAGGGTGAGGGCTCCCTCTCCCGCCCGTTTATGCCCTCCACAGCCTGGGACTTCTGCAGCCTGGGGCCAAGCCTGTCATGTCAGCCAGGGACCCTCACACTTTTATTCCTGGGGCTGGACCCTGACTGACGCCCCCCTCCACCCCCCACCGTCAGTGCTTTGGAAAAACAGGCACGCGAACACATTTTGATGTAACAGTGTCACGCAGGTACTGACAGTGGGTGGGTCCCCCCGGTCGGAGCAACTCAGGACAAAGCAACAGGGCCTGTGGTGACCACACAAGCCCCAGGCCCACCTGGCCCTCTGCCCCACAGACTCCAAAGGCTGGCAGGCTTCCCTGCAGGCTCTGAGCCTCCCTGAGCTGTCAGGAGCATTGGAGGATCGAGTCCAGGAAATGGGTGAGTCTCCCCGAGGACAGCCAGTGGCCTCACCCCCACACAGGGGCCAAAAGTGGGTAAACGGGGAACCCGGCCTGGTCAGTTCAGACCCGAGTCAGCTCTACCATAGCCCACTGCCTTCAAGGTCATGCATTTCTAGGTACCCCCCCCCCTCCCCCCCGCCAACAAAGCAGCAACTAACTGCTCCTGTTCTCAGGGCGAATGCTATGCTCAGTGACCCAGAGCTTGGAGAAGTTGCAAGCGCTGAACGGGAAGGAGAGCTGGCGGGAGCCTTAGCTGGGAGGGACGGTGAGTGTCTGCCAGCCCAGGACCCAGGCCGGAGAGCAGGGGGCACCGGGCAGCAGCGAGCGCCCACTTCAGTCTTCCCTTTCCCTTCTCAGAATCTGACGTTGGGTGACTGATCCACCCTGAAGCTGTGTGCCTGGAAGACAGGAGGGCAGTGAGCAAGTGGCTGCAGCAGGCCGGGCCCGAGCAGGGGGCCGGAGGATCAGGCCCCCGGAGCAGCTGGCAGAGGCAGGACAGGGCCGTGAGGCCCACGCAGAGGCGGGACAAGGGCCTCTCGCCCAGAACCAGGGGGGATAAGGCCCAGAACAGGCAGGGCCACGGGAGAGAGCGGGTCCCCATACACCGCAGGTGCCACACTGAAAGGACCAGGCGCCTGGGCAGCGGATGTCATTTGCTGGAAAATAAAATTTAAGATCTGCTGGTGAGGGGCTCAGTTCTGGTCATACGACATGCAGTCCTGGCTGACAAACCAAAGCAAGGGGCAGATGGTGCTACGACTCTCCCCCGTTCAGTAACCCCCCGGGACCCAGCCCCCTCTGCCAGGACAGAGCCCACCGTGCTCAGAGCAGGGCCGACTGCCCTCTCCCGTTCTATCCCTCCCTCGGGCTAGGGTCCCCTGTGCTCAAAGCCCCCCGGTTCTACCCGAGCAATCTGAAGAGTGATGCGCGCGCGCGGCCCCGGGCCCCCAGGAAATAAGCGAGGAACAGGGTACAGGTATTTTATTTACAGAACGAAGTGCCTTTGCCCACACGCGCTGGCCACTTCGTTGGGGCTCTAAGGTGGAACAGACGCTCAGGCTGGGCCGGAGCACAGCTCTCCTTACCAGGCCAAGCAGGCGCTGTGGAAACTTGGTTAGCTGCACTGAGGAGGTTAGCTTCACTAGGCGACTGCCAGTGGTGACCTGCCCATCTGTGGTGGCTCTGCGGTTGTCATTCTGCACACTCGGCCGGTGTGTCCATACCGCATCCTGGAGCTGCCTATGGACTGTGCAGGGAACGGAGAACGGGAGGCTTTCAAAGCAAAGGAAAGGGCAGTGCCACAGCGACCACAGGCAAGCGGACAGCACCTCCATCTGGGACTGGAGGCCTGTATCGTCAGCTCCACGCTGAATGGAGCCCAGCACTCGGGCCCGGCTCCCACCCTTAAGTCCCTGGGCAGTGGGGAAAGGGGACCCTCATGCACCCAGCCCTGGGGCTGTGGCCAAAAGCAGAGAACAGAACAGCCAAGAATGGATGCACCCGGGTAACTGGGTGATCCCTCCCCCACCCCGTGGGTCTCATGTGGGGGAGGGTTTGAGCCTTGGGGTAGGAGAAAATGTCCTGAGCCTGGAGAGCCAGGTCCACTGCAAGCAGGCCACCTCCTGGTCAGGGTGGGCTGGGCTCTCACTAACCCGGCCACCACCCAGGAGCTGTTCGGGGCGGTGGAGAGGATGAGATGCCCGTTTGCCCCATGCAGTCCTTCCCCCAGGAGTTCAGGGGCACAGACAGAACCAGGGGAGGGCATCGGACACACAGCATAGAATCAACCTCAGGAGGAAGATGGGAGGAGCTTCTCTAGGGCTTTCTTCTGCTTCTCGGTGGCAGCAGCCAAAGCCTCAGCCAGCTTCTCCTCGGGCATCATGTTGAGCACCTTGAGGGCGAAGAGCAGCTGGTACTTGGCAGTGCTGGTAAAGGCGTTGCTCAGGAAGTTGGGAAAGCCACCGACTCGGTCTTTTTGGGTGTAAAGCGGGACCCGCACAAGCCCCAGCACCTGCGTGGAAAGGAGACCAGAGTGGGACCAGGCCCCCATGCCAACGGTGCAGCCCTAGCAGGAGGGGCCCGTGAGCTGCCAGGGCAAGGGGAGCCAGGTTGCGAAGGACGCAATGGGAGACCCAGCCAGGGTCCAGTGAGGTGCAAGCCAGCAGCACCCTTGGAGCAGTGCAGCCCCATTACTCCCCAGGCAAGTTTCAAAGCTGACCCCATGCATCTTCCACCCTCTGCGTCCTCCCATTCCAGCCCCTATCGGCTGGCAGGAACCTCCCCCGCCCCGCCGTTGACACCCCATGCTCCCCCTTCCACTCGCGAATCCCAAACACCCCAAGCGTGACTCTGCCAGTTCCTCCAGACTATAAATAAAACCCACAAGCCGTTAAGAGCCTTCATCACCCTAACCCCGAGATCCCGGCCCTTGACCCCAGCCCTAGTCTCCCACCTCCCCAGAAGGCACCACCCTATCCCATCCCCCCACCACTCCCACTCCCCACTCCCAGGATTGGCAATGGCAGGCAGCAAGGCAGATGGAACACAGCCCCGAGGGAACCCCAGCCCCGGGCCCCGGGCCCCCCTCTCCCACCCCTGTCCCCAGGTCTCTCTCCCCACCCTGATGCTGGAGACAGCGACACCCCACCCAGCCCGGCCAGGGGACCCTCAGGGGGACGTGTTACCCATCGGTGCCTTCCACGGGGCCAGAGCCAAACCCCGGGGCGGGGGGCGGGGCCCGGGCGGCGGCCCCACCTCCAGGCCGTGGTCGCGCGAATGCACCGCGCTGATCTCCACGGCGTGCAGCTGCTCCAGCGTCAGCTGCCGTGCGTACAGGTGCGCCACGACGCGGTGCGGGCCCTCGGTCAGGTGCGAGCTCAGGTAGTCGGCCTCCGTGAGGCGCAGGCAGCCCAGGCCCAGGCCCAGCACCCGGTTCAGACCGTCCTCCAGAGACCAAAAGCGCCGGTCCACGAAGCCCCCGGGGAAACCCAGCAGCCCGTCGAAGCGCATCTGCATCTGCAAGGGAGCGCCGGGTCACAGGCGCGGGGTGCGAGCGGCGCCCTTATCCCCGCCCGCCCGCCCGCCTCCTCACCAGCACCGAGAAGCGCATGGGGATGCGGCCGAAAAGCTGCCCGGGGTTGGCAGCGTACAGCATAGCGTGGCACGAGTGGCTCCAGCCCGGCCCCAGGCGCATAGCCTCCACCCGGCTAATCTGCTTCAGCTCCGGCACTGCCGCCGACATCTTGGCACTGCCCCGGCGCGGCTGGGGCGCCGCTCCTTAAGCGCATGCGCGGGCCCGCCCCCGCCGGGCCCGACCAATTCACAGGCAGCCGCGTCCCTGGGCACCGCCCCTCCACCAATTGCTGACGCCCGTCGGGGCCGAGCCCTTCCCGGCGCCCCCACGCGTCGTGGAGGCGCGGAAGGGGCGTGTGCAAAGGTAGGGACGGCGAGCGCTCCCGCCCACCGCCTCGACAACCGCAACGCCCAGGAGGCTCCGCGCTAGCTGAGCTCCGCCGAGACGAGCGCTGTCGCGGGGGCCTCGGGCGGGCGCTGCCTGCGGGGCTGGGGCTCCGACTGCCTGTCACCGGCAGGGCCGCGGGAGCGGCCGAGTCCCGGGCTTTCCCCCAGCGCCTCCCGGGGGACACCGCCCCGCAGGCTGCCCACTGCCAGCCCCCGCCTCGCTCCCTGCCGGCGCCTCCCCCAGGAGGGCTTATGGAACCTGGCGACCAGTGCGCAAGACCCTTCCCTGCACGCGCGCCAGACCAGCACTCCGGTCCAAGGTCACTGCTGGTTGACTCCAGAAGAGCAAGGAAAGCAGGGCCTGGCATAGCTCCAGCTGCCCCCATAGTCCGTGTCCGCGCACGGCCCTGGGGCTCCTAGACTCAGCCAGCGTGCTGGGGGAGGAAGTACCGTAAATCCCAGCCTCCCAAGTATCCTCCAAGTCAGACACCGTATGGCACGTACTGCTGGAGGCAATGGGGTCTCCCCAACTTACCGAGGAGGAACCTGGGGCATAGAGGAACAGGACCGGCCTTAAGGGCACCCAGCAGTCGGTGCCAGAGCCAGGATCTCACCCTAGGTTCCCACCCTGCCTCCTGACCAGTGTCCACAACAGAAAAGCCTGCCCCGTTTCACCGCAGAGGCACTGAGGTACATACCGTGTCTGCTGCCGAAGGGAGGCATCGCCGGGGCCGGGAGCATGCGGAGCGGCGTCAGAGGGAGAGCAGTGGTGCCACTCGTCCACTAGTTGGCCCAAACTACATTCTCCTCCCACGGTGGGCACAGATTTGCTCAGCGAAGGAACCACCATGTGCACTCACCATGCAGCGAGCGAGGGCAAGCTCCGTGGCAGAGAAGGCTGCCCTGAGCAGAAGGGGGGCAGAGGCTGGGCAGGTGCTGCTAAGGGCCCGCTGGCAGCTCGTTCACATAGCGAGTCGTGCTGGTATGGTGTCACACACAGGGGAGTCAGGGTCCAGAGAGAAGGCTCTCTCTCTCCCCGTCCAGGGCCTCTACCGGGATTCAAACGGGCAACCACGGTTGGCAGGGAGAAGCCAGATCCCAAGGCAAGTGACCGTGTCCAAAGAGATGTTGGTGAGGGGAAGGGCCTGCCAGAGAGGACCACGTCTCCAGGCCACAGAGCACAACCCAGACCCAGGGCTGGCAGGGGTCAGGGGGCACAGAAGAAGGGTGCCCCATGCCCAACCCCTCCCCGAAACAAGATGTGAACAAAGTTCCTTGTCTGTTCGCAAACAGTGTGGAGGGAGATCCAGTGCAGCCGATGCAAGACATCTGACGCCGAGCACCTTTCGACTCACCCTGGGACCGTGCCCCACACACACGACTGAGCAGCTGCAGGGCCGAGGGTGGCAGGCCTTCCCGGGGGCGTGGACTAGATGGCTGAGAACACTGGTTCCACCAGTAAGCACCTGAGTCAAAGAGGGGACCTGAGGAGGCAGCCTGGAACCGCGTTTGCAAGGGAGCTGCTGGCGGGGTGTCCAGGACACCACGGCCTCTACCTCCCGGGAGGCCGCTTGCTGGGCAGGGAAGCCGGCAGCCACAGCTGGCCCTCTAATCCATCCCCTGCGACAGCTGGAGAGAGACGTTCCCTGTTAAAGCCTCTGACTGCTCTCAGAATAAAGCCCCTGCCTGTCCCAACGAGGCCAGAGCATCTGCACCCCCACACTCCTCGATTCTGACACGCCAGCAACTGGGGACACTTGGGGCTTCTTTCTGCTCAGTGGTCACACCAGGCCCGCTCTGGACAAACAGGAACATGTTTGTGCCGCAGGGCCTTTGCACTTGCTGTCCTGGCTGCCTGGGCTCTCTTCCAGGACTAGCTCTTTCACCTCCTTCAGGGCTCAGCCAAAATTCCTCCTCAGAGAAGGCCTCCTCAACCACGGGTTAAATCAAATACCCCACATGACTCCATCTGGTCACCAGCTGATGCGCTTCCTAACAGTAACCAAACCCGTGCAGTGTCTCATGGCCTCGAACACAAACTGCCAGGAGCGTGAACCTTGCATGTCTCAGCCCTCTCCAGCCCAGCACACAGGGAGGTGCTTGCTAAGCACCTGGAGTGCATCAGCGGCCCGCACGCCTGGAGGTCCCGCCGCCTCCTCCACCGCTCATAAAACAAGCATGTCCCCAGAGCCCCCTTCACTCCAACCCAGAATCAGCATGACGGCCGCAGCTGTATTCACCACGCCTCACACACCGTCTCATGCACCCTCACCCCCTCTTGAAGTCCTGTGTCACGGACACCTCACACACGAGGAAACGGAGGCTGCGGCCACACACCAGTGCTCGCGCTGCCGTGGGGGTGTGAGCTGCCATGAGCCACTCAGCTGTCCTGCCTCCGGACCCAGAAACAGCTGAGGTCTCTCGGTGCTACGCAGAGGAAGGAATGGACAAGATATTGCTGCATGATTTTATTACTATAAATACACAGTAAAAACGAACAAAAACTAGCCAATCAGAGTACATCAAATGATAGCACATGGAAGTTCAAGACAGGCCAGTCTGCAGCCCGGCCTTCAGAGTACTGGCACCAATACCAATGGCGAGGCCGGGGTGGAGGGTGAGGAGCGGGGGGAGGGGGCAGCCTGCGGGCAGGTGCCACGCACGAGCGCGGGCTCAGGTGACTGGGGCAGGCTGGCCTGAGGCTGGCAGAGGGCAGGGGGGCCAGGGCGGGGACTGCTGCTGGCCGCCCCAGAACCATCCTTCCCAGGAAGGGGGCTCCTCTGCAGCCCGCACCCCAAGCCAGGAACGTGTTTGTGCCTCAGGGAGCCGCACCGACCCAACCACCCAGCTCAAGGTCCCCCCGGGGCGGTGCTCACCCTGGCGCACCAGGGCCGGACGCCCCTTTGCCTCTGTTGCCCAGAAAGTTTTGCTTAAAAAAAAAAAAAAGGTCACCTCGGATGGGATGTTCGTCCCCCAGGCAGGTCCACCTCAGGGACCCCAGACAGGACAAATTCAAGAGAAGCCAAATGACATTACGATGGTTAAGGAGGGAGCAGGCAAGCTGCTCAGAGCCCTCCCCGGGGCGGGAGGACAGCAGCCCCACTAGCCCAGCAGAAGCCCCTTCACCTGGAGGGATCTGCCGTGTGATCAGAGCCACTTCGGAGAAGGTGCAGGGCCGGGACAGGGGCCACCGGTCACCAAGTGCTGTGAATGGCCTGTGCTTCGGTGCCTCTGCCCCTGGATCAGACCCACACCCCGGCCTCGCGTGGCTGCCCCCACTGCCCAGGGGCTGAGCAGGGCCGCGGGGAAGGGGGGCTGCGGGAGGCAGCCGTGCCTCCAGGAACGGAGCAAGAAGGGGGAGAAGCAGCAACGGGTGCGGAGCAGCAGCAACGGCCAGGCTGCCGAGGACACAGGCGCACGAGGGACGGGGGACAGGCACTGTTTCCTTCACTGACCAGGACTCGGACCCCTCTTCCCCTCCTCCGGCAACAAGGCCCCCACGACCTGTCTTGTGAAGACAGCACCTCACCCGCCAGTACACTTTTCTTCTGCGAGTCTGTGGTGAGTGTTCGGGCTCTTGAGTCCCCAGCGGCTGGGGTGCTGGCAGAAGCCAATCCAGGCCACATGTGGGTGGTCAAGCCCCGGTCCTGGCCACTCAGCCAATGGGGCATCTGGGGGAACCCCAGAGCTCAGAGCCCAGGACAGAAAGCTGCTGTCCTTCATCAGTACCATTTACAAATACATCAACTGTAGAAAAAGGAGTTTGTCAGAGGAGACAGTCCACTGTGCTCTTCAAGCAAGCGTCATACAGCCCCTCGGAGCCAGTGGCCACGCAGAGCGTGCAAGACAGGAGAGGCCAGGGGTCACGCTGGAATCCGGTGCCCCCTCAGCAAAGTCGGGGAGCTGCAGGCTCCATGCTGCCAGCCTGGCCAGGCTCTCAGAGTGGGGTCCGCTCGGTGGCCCCAGGGTCAGGACTGGGGCCACCCAGCACAGGCCGGGGTGGGCCAGTGGTACAGAGGCTGCGGGGCGTCTCCACAGAGGTGGACCATCCTGCAGGCAGGAGCAAAGGGAGGAGGAGTCATGCTTGGGCAAGTCACCACCTCAGCCATCAGGCTGTTTCTACCAACCAGGAGTCCCCACCGAGGACGGGGCCGCCCAGCACCCCCTCCTGTGTGTCCGTGGCAGGATCACACAGAGACCTGGAACTCCAGCCCTAAGAGAGAAAGAGGGTCTGTCCCTCCTGGAGCAGACCCCAGGCAGTGGCACCAGCCGATGGCCCAGAACAGAATGCAACGGGCGCTGCGGGCTCCTGGCCCCTCGGGCCTCCTCCCTTGCCCGGCCCGGGCTTCCCGGGATCTGACCAGCCACCGTCCTTCAGGCTTCCTGCTGAGTGAGGCCGGAACTCAGTCAAGCCCAGGCAGAGGGGAGCGGACTTGGCCCGGGGTGCACATCCCGTGCTCAGAGCAACCCAGGAGCCCCACCCTGCCTTCTTTAGAGGCCTTTTTGGCCATTTCCACACTATTGCCTCCTGATGCCATGAGGCGCGCTCTGTTCCTGGACCAGGTCTGCCCCCTGGGGCGCTGGGGCTGGGGCTGTGACCCAGGCCTGCAGCAGCGAGTGATGGCCACAATGCTAAGGGCTGCAGAACGACGTCTGCCAGCCGCCTGCCCGCTCCGGACGGGCTCCACAGGACGGTCTTCCAACAGCCCACCGAGGAGTGCTTCTGCCACCTGTCACCCGTGCCGCAGCCTCGGGGGTGGGGGGGGAGCTACTAGGGGCTGTGGCTTCGTGTCTGCAGTGCAGCCCACAGGCAAACTCCATTTCTCTGTGGCTCGGCCTGACCTGAATTTTCTACTTCTGGAAGGTTTACCTCCATCGCAGCACTCAGCACTGACACGGAGGCAGGGCCAACTTTATGAAAGTGTTGGCCCCATTTCAACAGCGGGCAAGATGTGTCAGAAGAAACATTCAAGGAGAACAAGACAGGTTTGCGTGGGGACCTGAGAGCAGCTGTCAAAACAAGCGGACACACACCGGGGCTCAGGACGGCTGCTGGGGACGGCCGCACACCAGCCAGGGCTGCCGGGCCGCGTGTCCTGCCGGAGCGCCCGCCCCACACGCAGGTCTGGGAAAGCCTGGGCCACCAGAGGCACCAGTTTCCCAGAGCCGCTAATGTCACGCAAAGGAGGGGAAGCGGGTCCTCAACACACTCACCCACGTGCTGGTGGTGCTCCTGGAAGAGCCTTCCAGGAAACAATCATTTGTCAAGGCCACCCAGGTACAGGGCAACTCCCTGTCGGGGCGGGGGGGTAACGTGGGGGTCAATCACGTGGCCTCCTCACAGACCGATTTCAGCATGGGCTGGCGTTCCAAAAGGTTCCACAAGTAGGGTGGGGGACAGGTTAGTCAGCAGCCACAATGGGGGCTCGGCAAGGGCTAAGTCACCGTTCCTAGGGCCCTAAAGGCCGGAGCAGCCTGACTGGGCTGCGCGGTCCAGAGGGAAAACCAATGGCTCCACAAGGCGGACAACGTCAGACCCACCTCTTAGGCGCAGAGCTGTAGCACGTCTGGGGAGCTCTGGATTCGGAATCCAGGACCCCAGGGAGGACAGGGAAGTGGAAGGAGCCCAGAAAAGGGGAAGAAACCCCCCCAGGGAAGGAGCAGGAGAGCCGGCGGGGGAGGTCGGGTCTCCGGCACCGTCCAGGACGCCCCTCAGAGCGTCCCCGCGACGCACACGCAGGCGATCACGTACCCGCTTACTCCTCTATACCAACGGAGCAGGCGTCGGGCCCCAGGGCTGTGCACGGGAGGAGAGAGACGGAAGCTCAGTTAGCAAAGCGCTCGGACAGACAGCACATTCCGCAGCAAATGGACTGCTTTAGAACAAGATTCCCTGGGGGGACACGGGCGGAAATGCCCACACAGACGGGTGTGCTGAAACAAAGGACAACAGAGCACTGGGCTACCGTCTACCACGGAGGCACTCAGCCAGAGCAGGCCCGGGAGGGGGTGGGGTGGGGTGGGCAGGGCTCACCTCGAGGAGGGCGGAGCCAGGAAGGGCCCTGCTCTGCAGCTAGGTGTTCACCAGTTCATGGATTTTCCCCACCTCCTAACTCCCCAGTCAACAGGGGACACTAAGGTTCACTAGCCTATGCCCGTGCCTCCACGTCTCCACAGGAGAGCTATGCAGGTGTATGCACGCCCATTCTCTCTCTCTCTTTCTCTCTCTCTCTCTCTCTCTCTCTCACACACACACACACACACACACACACACACACACACACAGACGCGTGAAAGACCATCAGGATCTCTGGGGACTGAAGGCCAGCAGAACAAGAGGTGCAGCTCGGGAGTAAAGGAAGACAGGTACACGTGCTTACGAAGGTGGGCACATCGGTGAGGACCTGCCCGACCCCCAGGTACCATCAGCAGTGCTGCTGCCTCCCCCACTCCCATGAGGCACAGGACCCAGAGCCTCGGCGTTGCCCCACCCTGCTGGCTACTCCTGCCCCTGAGCTGGGTTCCGCCTTCCGCTGACTTCAGCCTCTCCTCCACCACCTCCACAGCCGAGTGCCTGCTGCCCTGTCTGTGGAGCTAAGGGCCAAGTCCCTGGCCCGGGGCAGAGATGAGAGTGCCACACCACAGGGCCTGGTGTCCCCTGTGGCAGAAGCCCCGTCTGTCTTGACCTGCAGACTGTGGCGTGGGGCATGGGGGTAGCACCGCCAGGCGGGGTCAAGGTGCCCCTTCACCCACAGGGTCACAGCCACTCTTGTGAAAGAAGTCCCTCTCTGGACTCTCCCCATCCCCCAAGCTTTTAATTACAACGAAATGCTTGAAGTTCCTTGCAAGAACTTACTGGAACTCTGTGTTACTCTAAGGAATGCTGGTGCTAGACATGGCTTTCACCCACGGGCTTCTCTTCGTGTAGGCCCCGGGGTGTGGATGAAACACGTTCCCCTGCTTTCCTGCACCTGGTGACTGTGCCCCCTCTGGGCTAACGGGGCCCCCTGTCTGCAGAAGCTACTTGCTGGGCCGGGACAAGAGACCCTTTCAAATCAAGCACTTCACAGGTAGGCCCGATGCACAGGTCAGGTCGCTGGGAAGTGAGCAGCGGTGGGTCCCGGAGCAGGCAGGGGACAAAGGTGCTTCCCAGCCATGTGGCAGGAGCCAGACTCTCCGAGGGCACCACGGCTGTTTAGGTTGATCTCAGATCCTCACATGGTATCCTAGCAGGCAGCAGGCTTACGTCTGAGAGCCCCCAACTCCTGACCCCCATCTTTGGAGCCCAGAACTTAAAGCTGAGGATCTTGACCCAGGGGAGCTGGGGGCAGGGGACCCCAGGCAGAAATTTTTGGAAAAGGGGGGCAGAGAAGCAAGACCCCTCCCCAAATGCACTTGGGCCCTGCAGGTGCCTGGCACCCCAGCCTGTCCTTCCAGCCCTGGCTGGAGCCCTGTAGGTGCTCGAGGTAGAGGGCTGATGGCAGCATCGGACCTCGGGCACGCAGGTTGCTTTCTGCTTGTAGCTCCCTGCGACAGAGGCCCTGCTGCTGGGCCCCGAACAGGGCCTGCCAGGCCCACGGGTGACGAGTTGGGATTCCAGTGGGACTAGCTGTGCTCGCCGGGCCCAAAGCAGGAGATAGAGAGAAGGCCCACGACCTTCCTGAAACAAGGGGCCTTTCCTGCCTTCCTGATGCTGAGCCGGCTCTGGAGCGCAAAGGGGCCTCATGCACAGGCTCTGCTCCAAAGAGCAAGGGGCTGCAGGAGGGGTGACTGGAGCCAGGGCCTGATGGAAGGAGTGTGCGCAGAGCCGGGGAGAGGGACCCGGGCTCCTGACAGGCCAGCCACTCCCTGAGCAGTCGGAGCAGCCCCCAGCTCCACGAGGGCAGTGACAGCCCTGCCTGCGCCCCCGCGCCCGCCCAGCCCGGCTCAGCTCGAGCGCTCGCGGGTTACCTGGCAGGTAGAGGTCGGCCGGCAGGCGGGGCTGGCCGCGGCTGCAGGGCTCAGGGCTGCCGTCCTGCAGGACGCTCTCGATGGACGGCACTCGGCTCCCTGCAGGGGAGAGGGTGGGTCAGAGGCCTACAGGCCAAAGGGCCACTGTCCCTCTGGTCAGGATCCCTGGGAGCCTCTTTCCTCCCTGCTGGAGGGTTCTACAGCCACTGTGACGCCAGTCCTGGCCCCAGACCCCGCTCCGACTCCCTCCTCTGCCTTCCAGGGCTGAGACGCAAAGGTTTGCTTTTTTTTACTGCCCTTCTCTCTCAACTCTACCTCGGAGTTTTGTTTTGACTTTTATTATAAAATCATTACGTACCCATTTAAAAAAAAAAAAAGCAAGAAGGAATGGTGACAGATTTAATATCTCCTGCTTAGCCGTACCCTTCCGCTGGACCCCACACCCCGCAGTGGGGAGCGAGTGGGCCCTGTGCGTGGCCACCCTCCCTCTCAACAGCGGCACCAGGTGCTGCCCGGAGTCCTCGAGGGGGAGGGCCCCTCTGCAGACAAGGGGCCTGGGGCTTGTGATGGGCACAGCAGAGAGCCGCCCAGTCAGCCACACACTCTGCACAGGCAGGAAGGAGCAGAGGTCGAGAGAGGGTCAGGCCCACCGGGGAGCCCAGCCTGGGAAACAGGAAGTGACAACACCCCTGATGGGCCCCCTGCCCCAGGCACCATCACTCACACCCAAAGCCAAGGCCCCAGGCCCAGCAACCTGAAGGTGGGCCCCACATGCAGTGGGGGCAGGGAGCCGAGCTGGGGAGGGACGTGGGTCACCCAGTGCATCCAGTGGGAACTTCCTGGCAAGGAGGGGGTCACGGCAACCAAGAAGCCGCAGGCTATTTGGGGGTCTTTACGATGTGGCAGACCTGGGAGCCGGCCAGCCTGCCAGGGCCACTTCCGGGCTCTGTCACCTCCACATTAAATGGCCTGGGGCCTCTGTTTCCTCACCTGTCCAACACTAAGGAGGAATGACCGGGACAGGGGAGTGGCAGCATTCCCAGCTGGCAGAGGGCTGGCTTGGGAGGTGCCTTGTCACATCCAGCAGCTACCATGGGGTCAGCTGGGGGTCATCCCCCCACGAGGAGCCCAGGGCCCATCGGTGGCGGCTGGGACTCAAGCCCCAGCAGGCTGCTGTATGCTACACTCTCCACGACACACAGGGGCACACGGAGGAGCGGCCTGGCTAAGCCGTGCACCGCACCGGGGACCCTGGCCCATACAGGACGTGTAGACAGAGCTGACCGCGTGCAGTGACCCAGGCGGGAAAGACGACGACTGCCACTGGGAACTGCTGGCTGGGCACAGAGGGAAAAAGAGGAGCGGCCAGAGGCCATCCTCTGGGAGAGCCGGCATCGAGGAGCCCGTGCCTCCCAGCGGGGGAGCCAGCACACGCTCGGTGCCCACCTCAGCTTCCCGGCGGTGAGGCCCCAAACATGCTCCTCAAGCAGCGGAGGGCTTACCTTGCTTCAGTGCCGACGCCTCGTCCACGTCCTCCGTCATGAAGCTCTAGGAAACGAGGACAAAGTGTGTCCGCAGCTCTGCT
Source organism: Cryptoprocta ferox (assembly GCA_028646485.1). Lineage (NCBI taxonomy): Eukaryota > Metazoa > Chordata > Mammalia > Carnivora > Eupleridae > Cryptoprocta > Cryptoprocta ferox. Next base: position 3,579,814 of record CM053564.1, on the reverse strand, counting down.
GCCACCAGCGAGGGACAGGACTGCGGGCAGTCGGAGGACAGCAGGGCAAGCTGATGCCCGGGCCCCCCAAACAGGACCCACCCCACAGATGGGGAAACCAGCCGAGGTTGCCGCGTGAGCAGTTGTGGAGGGGACCTGGGCACGCTTCACCACAGGTCTGAGAGGCCAAACGGCAGGCAGTGGGGACAGGGTGACAGGTCTTGCCGGGGATGGGGATGGGGCCTCACCTCGGGGGAGCTGCTTAGCGCCAGCCCTGCCCCACTCAGCGGGGGAGGGGCGTCCGAGTCCTGGGAGAGCTTCTCCTCATCCTCCTCGTGGATGGGGGACGACGGAGACCGCAGGGTGCTGGGGACAGAGAAGACGGGGGCAGAGGTCAAGGGGCTGATAAACACCAACCCACTAAAGCCGACGTCACCGTGGGGGAGCCCAGGGGCTGCGGTGCAGGCCCAGCGGCTCCTGGAGGGGGGCCGTCGGGTGTGAGCACCCGCAGGCCCGCACGGGCTCTGGATTTCCAGGAGGAGAGGGCATCGTAACGGTCCACCCTGGACCGGGGAGGGGGGGGCAGGGAGCAGCAGGAGAGCCCCCCGCTTCTCTAACTCTGGAGTGGTCCTGCCACACGTGCAAGTCGTGGGGGCCGTGGCTGGTTTTACAGAACTTCTGCCGAAACTCTTCTTAAGAAAGAATGGCACCCACGTGAGGGGACGCTTAACACAGAAGGCCGGTCGCCTGTGTCTCACATGCATCCAGGTGAACCGAGACCGGACCCTCTGCTTGGCGGGCCTACCAAGGGCAAGGTTGTGCACCCAGCCTCGTGGGGCCCAGCTCTGGCTGCCACTGCTGCTCACACAGCGGGACGTGCCCGTGGGACAAGCCCCCAGCAAGTCCCTGCCACTGGAGGGGGTCCCGCCTACGTCCTGTGGTATGCTGCTCCAGGGCGGGGTCTGCCCCCACCAGCGCATCTTTTCTGCCACCTGGCTGCCTCCTCTGTCGCCTGGCTGCCTCCTCTGTTGTAACCAGCCTTAGCCACAAGCCTCGCCTGCTACTGGCTCTTGGTTCTGGGGGTCACTCTGGCGAATCTTCCAAAAGAGCACTGTAAACCTAAAGTGCACCTCTTTCCGGACACTGCAGACCCCCAGCCCCTGCCACAGAGCCCCTGGCTGGGTTCCCACACACCAACCCAGGGGATCCTAGCGCCAGCCTCACCTGTCGGGGGATTTGCTGCTTGGCTTGCCCTTCTGGTGGCTGCTTTCCAGGATTCGATCAATCCCAGCAAGTGGACAACTGGCCTGGGACAGCCCGTCCGAGACGCCTGAGTAGGTGATCTCTTCATAAAGGGGGGCTGAAGGGACGGCCGGGGAGATGGCCCGAAGGCCGTTGAGCGCCTCGAGCAGGGAGATGGGCTCATAGCCAGGCGGGATGCTGTCAGAGCTCTGTGGGGACAAGAGAGGGTGAGGGACGGGCTGGCCAGGCTCCCTGCCCACTGCCCTGGGCCACAAAGCCCCAGACACTGGCCTTGTGCCCCAGGATGCTCTACTCCCCAGAACCTGCCTTCTGACCATCTCCTGTCCACTCCACCTTCTAGAGACCTAAATCCCCCTCCCTCAGAGGGACGCTGAGAACACCAGAGCAGCCTAAGACACCCTGCGAGGGCCCCCTTAGCCATTGGCTGCAGCCCTGGAGACCCAAATGGCCTGCTCGGTGCCCCTGATGAAGGAAGAGAGGGCGCTTAGCAGAGCCTCCCCACCCCTGATCTCGGCCAGCCCCTACCTGGCTTTCTGTTCCTGCCTGGCACAGGTGGAGGGTGAGGGGTCAGAGAGAAAGGAGGGCTCGGGAGCAGGTGCAGAGCAAAGCCATGCCAAAGGCGGGAGAGCCCAGTGGAGCCGTGTGTGTTCTAGACCAGGGAGGGCCTGGCCCCGCAGGGGACTCTGCCCAACACAGGCATGCGGCCCAGCTCAAGATCCTCCGCGGGCCTGGAACAAGCGTCTGCAGGGGATGACGCGTGTTCCAGGTGGTTCTAATGGGCACCCGTTGGTTCAGAACCAGTCTCTCCAGTGCTGGGAGTGGAGCGTATCAACAGACTGAGTCTTGCTTTAGGGTTAAAGGAGGGGAGTCCCCAGGTGCTGGGCAGTGTTAGGCCCCCAGGCCGCACTAGACAAAGTGAAGGGCAAATGCCCAGCTGTGCTCCCAACATGAAGCTCCGCTCATCCGACTACTCCCGGAAGGAAGGAAGGATGGGAGAACCCCCTTTCAGGGCAGGGATGGATCAACCCTGGGGACCAAGGGAAGGCAGCAAGGCTGCGGTGGGGGCTCCCTGCCCCCAGCACGCACCTCCTGAGTCCCCTGATCACCTGGGCCTGTGGTGCCCTGCATTTGCTCCCAGTCTGAACCTCCTCACCTCCGAGTGGGAAAAACTTCTACCTCCATCCCCGGGATGGCCCTCCAGGGATGTCCACCTCTCTAAGTTCTGCCAAGGGGCCACGGGGGTCAGTGGAGGCTCCAGGCACAGGCCGCCCGCCTGCTCCCTGAGATGCAGGGAAAATGCAAGAAAACCAAGACCTTGGCCCGAAGAGCTAACATCCAGGGGGAGAGAGCAGGGGGTGCGGGACAGCAGGCAAGCGCGAGGAAGACTGCAAAAACTAGCAGCAACATGAGTTCCACCTCCAACGTCATTCCACTGCCAGCAAGAAAAAAAAGGGAAACGAGGCCATTGGGGACCACGGGCAGAAGCAGAGCTGGCGAGAAGGGCGGCCTGAGGCCGGCGCTGTTGCCGCCTGGCAGCGGGGCTCCGAGACACTGGCTTTGTGCCGACAGACCTTGAGCTTTGCTTGTTCCACAAAAGTCCCTTCCTGGGCAGGGACGCCGGGACTGGGGAGAGTGGATTTGACAGATTAAATTAACCAAACACGTTAGCCTGGGGTGAAAATGACTTCCCATACTTGTCATTGGTTTAATCATTAGGGTGGGGCAAAGATGCAGCCATAGGGCCAAACACACTTACTGTTTCCCTTTTAGGTTTCTTGCTGGCCAGTGAGGCGGGGTGCGCCTTTGATTTTTTAAAGGGACACTGTCAAGATAAAAATCATACGTTTTACAACTGCCACCCCCCAAACGGCGCTGGAGCTGGCTGGCTGGGGTCTCTCAGCTTTGCCGGCCTCCAGGTGAGCCGTGAGCCTGTGCCTGGCAAACCACACCTGCAGGTGAAGTTTGGGGACCTGACCAAGTGCAGATTCTGCCCCAGAGGCCTGGGCCTGGACATCTATGCAGCTCCCAAGAGGCCATGCTGGTGGAGCCCGTCCCCGTCCCACTGCCCACCGTGGTCGGGGTCACCCCGAGAAGCAGGTCCTGGCCAGTACAGACAGGAGAGTGGCCAGGCACTCCCCACAAGTGGGCCCAGCTAGGCACAGGGAAGGGACACCCCCCTGCACGTTTTTGAGGCTCCACATACACTTATTATCACCCATGTCCAACTCCTCAAGGAAGCTGGGGAGAAAACTCAGTCCCAACTCACCTCCACTCCTCGGTAACATTAACAGACTCACTGAAGAAACTGTACTACGTGGAAAATGCTCAGACGAGAGACGTGGCAGCCACCAAGAGCCCATGTGCTTGGCTACCTTAACCCTCTGGAGGGGAACGCACTGGCCCTCTGGGGCATGTGAAACTCCCAACTCAAGCCCAGCACGCCCTGTACTTATCCTCGGGATACGAGGGGCAAACGTGGGAAGGTCAGGCCTGATGCCTGACGCCAGGGCCGAGCCCGGAGGGGCAGGACAAGCAACAAGAAAATCTGCCATCGGCCCCTGAGCATCCATCCCTCCACCGCGGGGGCTCCGCACCAGGAGCCAATCACACCGCAGTGCTGTTCTCTCTACCAAAAGCGTACCGCCGAGGAAGTATCTGACGTGCGTTACATTTGCCGGAGGGCTGCTTCGTGAGCAGTAAGCCCTGGTGCCAGCAGGGGCCCAGCAGGCAAAACACACGGTGTCAGTGGCCTGAGAAAAGTGGGGTGATGGGGACCCCACCCAAGGGCAGCCTCGCGTCTGCTCCAGCTGCGAGACCACACGTTCATATTTTGAAAGAGAAGCCAGAAACCTGACTCTTAAGGAAAATTTCCAGACTTTTATTTTTTTATGTTTATTTATTTTTGAGAGCGAGCGAGTGAGCGAGAGAGTGAAAGAGAGAGAGAGAGAGAGCCCCCCCCACACAAGTTGGGGAGGGGCAGAGAGGAGAGACAGAATCCCTAGCCGGCTCCCTACCATCAGCACGGAGCCCAACGCGGGGCTCAAACTCATAAACCACGAGATTATGACCTGAGTCAAGTTCAAGAGTCAGATGCTTAACTGACTGTGTCACCCAGGCTCCCCGAGAGACTTTTAAACATTGGCCCGGGGGCTCCTGGCTGGCTCAGTTGGCTGAGCACCTGACTCTTGATTTTGGCTCAGGTCATGATCCCAGGGTCATGGGATCAAACCTTGTGGTGGGCTCCATGCTGGGCGTGGAGCCTGCTTAGATTCTCTCTCCCCGCTGCCCCTCCTCTCCACCCAGGCTCACTCTCCCTCAAAAACAAAAGCAATTAAAATAAATAAATAAACAAACAAACAAACTTTGGCCCAATATTCGGACACCATGTGGGCCAAACACATACCCCCACCACCGGCCCAGTGCAGGAGCCTGTCTCGTGGGTGTGCAAACCACAGGGTTTGGGTCCTGGGTCCTGTGTAGAATCACTGAATCCCAACGACCTCAGTTGAGAGCCAAGAAAACAGACCCACCGGCTGACAACAGCTATGGCCAGCTGGGACCCAGGAGCTCAAGACCTGGACCTGCCCCCTGGCCCGCTCCTGGCCCTTCTGCCCTCCCTGCCCCCGCCAGCCTCCCCTTTCTGCCCCATCCATCTCCAATGTGCCTCTCTGCCCGTGTCTCAGTACCTACCTTTCTACCCTCACTCCTGTGTCTCTTCGTCTCTCCTGCTGTCTCTCTCCATGTCTCTGTGATTCTGTGTCTCTGCCCATCTCTCTCCGTGTCTTTCTCGGTCTCCATCTCCCTGTGTCTCTACGTCTCTCTGTCTTCTGCTTATCTCGAGCCAGAGAGCCATCTCTCTCCCCAAAGCCTGACTCCGACTCCCCTCATCTGCCAGCAGCAAGCTCTACCTTACACTTTCCCGGAAGCGAGGCGGATGGCTGCCAACGCGCCCTCCTGTGTGTCTGGGCTGGGCACCCCCCTTCAGTGGGCGGGGAATGTGTGGAGGACGTGTTGCAGCCGTCCTCTGGACGAGGCCTCACTTCCCAGGACCCACGGGACGGCCCACGGCTCAGGAGAATGATGGTGACAGACGCTCCAAGGCTACCTGCCGTCGGATGGCCTTGCTCTTGGCAAACAACAACACGCCCCAGAGCCGGGCCTGGATCACCCTGTTCAACCTCACCCCAACTTGGCCCACCAGGCAGATGAGGACAGAGGCCCAGAGAGCCGGAAGGCAGAGAGAGGTAGACAGTCCGGCACCGCGCTTCCTTCCAGCCACACTATCAGGGTCTCCTGACCAACAAGGCCCCACTGGGAACCAGAAGCTGCTAACACAAAGCCCAGAGGGCCTCTGGACGCCTGAGGGGCTCTGCAAGTGGGCAGGGGCTTTGTCCAGACCCCCTCCTCTCTCTGCTGCACACCCCCCAACACAGAAGAAAAAGGCACTTACTGAATGCTCATCGTGGTCCATGCTCTGGGCCAGAACAGGGCTGAAGGAGACGGGGGACAGGGCTCCTGGCTTCTTCCTCACTGCCCGGATCTGCAGGAGGGCCCGGAAAGCTGCGGCAGAGGCAGGGGCTCTCGTCAGGCAAGGGGCAGCCAGTTCCAGCACCATTGAGACTCCCCAAGCTCCAGGGACACAGGCCACCCACCCGCTCTACAGCGGTCCTGGACAAATCACGTCTCCGAATCCGAAGCAACACGGTCCTAATGAGACGGCCCCAGAAGGGCGCGCTCTCCCCAGTGTCCCGCCCTGTCCCCAGTTCAGGCGCAGCTTCCCCAGCCTCTCCCCTGCCATACCCCAGACTATGCACTCGACGGTGAGCGCAGCCAGGCCACACCAGGTGACCAGCCGAAAGCACAGGGTGCGCCCGGGACACCGGCCAGTCTCTTCCTGGAAGTTACACCAAGGGCAGGCAGACGTATGTACGTGAACGTCGCCGACAGCACCATCTCTACCCCGCCAACGAGAAATAGCACAGGGTTTTGGGAAAATAAATTCGGAGGCGGGCTATCAATTGTCCTGTAACATCAGATCCACTAACAAGAGTGTAACGCTTACGAGAAGTGCACACAAACGACACACAGTCACAAACTGCACCGGCACCCACTGCAACAAGACTCAAGCCAACCACGTCCTCAGTGTGAGCAGCGGCCGCCCCAGGCTGCACGTCCTGGAGACGAGGACCCTGGCCCAGCTCATCCGGCCCAAGTGGTACACCTGCCAGGGGCCCTCACTCTAGGCTGTCTAGACCCTGGGCCTCCAGACCACATGTACCCCGTACCCCTGAGAAGGCCCAGGAGATGAGGCAAGTGAGGAAGGCGGGTGCTCAGACAGCAGAGGCTACCGGGCCTCTGTGCTACAAGTGCCCCAGCACAGGCTGGGGGCCTGGCTGTCTGTCCCTCCAGGGCCAGCACACGGCCCTCCTGCCGCCTCCCACCCCCAACCCCCAACATCTCATCAGGGCTGGGCTCCGGACCCCACACACCCTACAGCCTCATCCTCCACTTCCACATGCTCAGCCTGCCCTGTGGTCCCTGAATATCCCAGGTGGACGGGCAGCGGAGACCCACTCCTGCCCCTTACTCGCTGTGACCTTGGACAGGTTCCCTCTGATCCCCAGGAGAGCAATAAGACAAGCACGGCAGTTGTGGTCACATAGCTGCATCCCCCGCCGGCCCCAAGGCGGCTGACCAGCACACCCAGGTGTGAAACAGCAGGAAGGCCTTTTCCAAAAGGCCATCATCCTCCTACTGGATGGAGTAACACCTGCAGCTCCCGTGGGTAGGCTCTCTCCTCACCTGCATGCTGGTCCCTCCCTGGCGGGACCCACCCACCAGTCTGATGCTCATTTTGATCCGGTGGGATTTTCTGCCTGAGAACGTTTAGATTCCTCCACTGGACGACAAACACTTTATTCAGCATTACGCTCCATGTGGTAACTTTGAGAAAATGTCTGGAGTGCTCCAGGAAACCAATCCTTCAATCACCTTCCGCCTAGCACACTTTCCACCTCACTGGGATGGCTTTTTACATCAAAGTATTTTCCACATAACATTTAAAGACTGGAGGGGCACCTGGGTGGCTCAGTCAGTTAAGCGTCCGACTCTTGATTTTGACTCAGGTCACGATCCCACGGGTCGTCGGGCTCTGTGCTGACACTGGAAAGCCTGCTTGTGATTTGCTCTCTCTTGCTCTCTGAACGCCCCCACCCCCTGCATGTGCACGCGCTCTCTTTCTCAAAATAAACAAAATAAAAATATTTTTAAAACTAAATAAATAAAGATTTGATTCACTGGTCAGTTTCTGCCCAGCTCCAATTTCACTGCAAGAACCTCCCTGGCACACCCTCCCCAGCCCGTAACTCCCTGATCTTCTGAGGATGGGAGCCACGCAGGTGCCAGCGTGGTCGCCGTGGCGTCCCATTCGCTGTGCCCTGGGCGGGAGGCTGACCCTGTGGCGCCCCAGCGCCCCAGCCCGGCCCCACTCACGCAGCCGGCAGATGGGGCAGTTGCTGGCCTGGTAGCGCAGCGTGTCAGCGCAGGAGTTGCACAGGCACAGGTGCCGGCAGGGCAGGATCAGCGTGTCCCGCAGGTCCGACAGGCACACCACGCACTCGTTGCTGTTGTCGCTGTTCTCCTCGTCCGATGGCTGCAGGGACACCGAGGGCCCCAGTGTCAGTGGGCTCCGGTGGGCCAGAGGAAGGGGCCAGGGAGGGGAGGGGGGCAGGGAGGCATTCTTGTCCCCGGCCGCCCCACCGGCTGTTCCCTGCTTCCCCTGGGGGCTACTGTGGCAAAGGGGAGCCCAAGAGGGCGGAGGATGGTCACCACGGAGCAGGAGTCTTTGGGACATGCGGCCCAGAGCTGCACTCACTGGGTGCCAGGCTCAGACCTGGCCCGTGCCCAGTCTAGCCCAGAGGAGAGCCTGGGAGATCCACCCCCAACACACACATCAAACCACGAAAGCTCCGGTCTCTTCCTATTCCTCAGAACCAAAAAGAAAACGTGGAGGGGGCACCTAGGTGGCTCAGTCAGTTGAGCAATCAACTTCAGCTCAGGTCAGGATCTCACAGTTCATGGGTTTGAGCCACGCATCAGGCTCTGTGCTCACAGCTCAGAGCCTGGAGCCTGCTTCTGATTCTGCGTCTCCCTCTCTCTCTGACCCTCCCCTGCTCATGCTCTGTGTGTCTCTCTCTCAAAAATAAATAAAACGTTAGAAAAAAAATTTTTAATTAAAAAAAAAAAAACAAAAAGAAAACGTGGAAAAGACCCAACACTACGGACATGTCTTGCACAGGGCACCCGCTTACTGGGCTAAAGCAGAAAAGATCAGACACGTCCAACTTGCCTAATCAAAACGAGTGTCCCGATCAAAAGACAACAGCACTGTACGACAGCAAACTGTGGCCCCACCACCCGATTCCGTGCATAAAGCTTTACTGGAACACAGCCTGCCCCCTGGCTTCCAAATGGCTACGGCTGCGTGTGCGCTGTACGTAACATCAGGGCACTGAACAGACATGACAGACACCGTACGGTCAGTACAGATAAAATATATACTTCTAGGCCCTTTGTAGAGTCGGCCAACCTGTGGTGTTCACACATGAAACACAAAGAAGGCACTCACTTGAGGCCAAAGGCCTGACCAAGCACCAAGCTGCCCTGACTTCCAGCTTTTAGTGGGATCCAGATGTCATGGGAGCTGGTGTGCAAGACTTGGAGAAATTTTTAAGAAGACATGGCAGTTTCACTTGTGCCTTTACAATGATGACAAAGGCAGGTCGATTCTCCGCTACCCTTCCCTGGCTGTGCCGGACCACGGCCCTGTCAGTCACACACTTCAGTTACAAGTGTGCAGCGGCTCATGGCTGGGAGGTGAGCCGGCTGGCGGGGGCAGCACGGGGTCCCACAGCCTCAGGCTATCCCTGCTAACCTGACAGCTGGCTACCCAGCGATGTTAACAAGCCAGTGAATTTGCTGGAAAAAGGACAAAATATCCCACAGACTCTGTTAACTTACTGATTTATTATTAAAGTAATCTCTATGCCCAACATGGGGGCTCCAACCTACAACCCCAAGATCAAGAGTCACAAGCTGTAGTGACTGGGCCAGCCAGGCGCCCCTCTCTTAAAAAGTTAAGGAAAAATGGAGCATGGGGCCTCCAGGGGAAAGCACCCAAGGGGACCAGCTCATCTACTGCCAGTCCACAGGGCCCTGGCCAGGACTGGGGGACCCAGGTGAGTCCCTCCAGGAAGGCGCTCCTGTGTAGGTGGAAGGAAAGCTGGGGAGGGAGGTCCGCCTGAATTCTGGCGGGTGTCACCACATGCACATACCTTTGTCTCCTGGTTGTTCTTATTCTCTATGCCGTAGATCTCCTGCAGCAGGTAGCTGACCCGGTCCACCTAGCGAGCAGAGAGGTCCCTGGGCACTTGCGGGCCCCCACTCAAGGGCTCCTCTGCACCCACCTGGCCCAACACCACTTCCCAGGGGCCAGGCCTGGTTCCCAGGGCAGTCGTGGTTTGAAGTTCCGTCCACCTGCACCTCAGGGAGTGGGCCCCGGGCCAGGAGAAGGGCAGACCATCTGCCACCCGCCCAGCCCAGCCAGGAGCACAGGCAACAGGACGGGAGGCCCAGTGGGTCTGCCTCCCCGGGGGAGGGGCGGCAAGGAGCCAAGCTCTGTACAGGCCAGGCAACCATGCCCTCTGCACACCTCGCCATCCCCCTCCCCAGAGAAAAACCACTTTGAACCCACCCATCACCAGCTGCACAAGAGTGTCCAGAGTCAGACCTCACACTGACCACGTTCGGAAGTGGCCTGAGCTGCTGTGTTCCCCACACAGCTCTATGGACCACGGACACGCCCTGTGCAGCTGGACGAGACTCAGGGCCACGGGTCCAGGCTGGGACACGGGCACATGCACACACCCAAAGAGGCACATCCAGACTTCCCGGAGACTGGATGAGGACTCTGCAGAGTGTGTGTGTGTATGTATGTGTGTGTGTGTGTGTGTGTGTGTGTGTGTCTTTTAAATGAAAAGGGGTCACAGTGTTTCTTCTACCAGACTTACAATTTGCTTCTGCTTTAAAGGTTTCACAGAGAAGCTGCCGTCCACGTGCTGCAGGGGAGAAAGGGGCAGAGGTTAACTCTTGAGCTGGCACCGATCGGCACTCCCGCTCGGCACGCGGCAGGTCCTTCTGCAGCTGTTCCCCACTCCCGGCTGGAGGACGGAGCCCAGCCAGTGTCTCCAAACGTGGCCCTCTGAAACGACCCAGAGGACACATCTTGGGTCCGCCCTGATCCAAGTAACCCACTTTCTCCAAGTAGTTCTCTCAAGCATGTTCAGGTTTATGACCATCAGCCAAGTTCTTAGAGCCTCCCAATAGCAAGCAGTAGCACCTGGACGGCAAGAACTAGACAACCCAGTTCCAACCCCGAAAGGGCATGGCTCAGCCAGGAAGAGGAAGCGTGCACACGCACACACGCACACATATACGAGAGAAGGTGTGCACACGCACAAGTGCACAAGAGGTGAGCACACGTACATGAGGAGGCGTGTACCCGCACACAAGATGAGGTGTGCACCCACACACATACACAAGACGAGGAGTGCACACGCGCACATGTACAAGAGGAGGTGTGCACACGCACACATACACGAGAGGCAAGCACACACATGCACACGAGACGAGGCGTGCGCACGTACACAAGAGGAGGTGTGCACACGTACATGAGAGGAGGCGTGCACACCCACATGTACACAAAACGAGGCATGCACATGCACACAGGAAAGCCCCAAGTTCTAAACACTCTAAGAACTAAAGAGGATAGATGTGTTTGGTGGTATCTGGGGAGACACACTGCCCAGAGTTTGAGGTTAATAAGGGATGAGACCTGAGATCTTACAACAACATCAGTTGCCCCCCCGAGTCAACGGAGACCAGCACTAGGCATTTACAGGATTATGGACTCCAAAAATCAAGCAGTTTCTCACTGGGCTCTAGACTGGAAATGCAGACGGAATGTCTGCCATCGACGGCCCCCCTAACTGAGCCAGAGCAGCGCACAGGAAACTTGCCGTCCCTCCTGACAAGGCCGGGCCTGGGGAGCGCAGCTGGCGAGGCAGAGGCCCAACCTCTGCCCTGGGCGCTCTGTGTCGACAGCCCCTGGGGCTGGGGTGGGGGGTGGGGGACACAAGACAAATGGGCTAAAGGGGGCTCAGCCCCAGCTGTGCTAACTCCCCAAGAAGTCTGGAAAGATCCAGTCACAGGGAGGAGCGGGGCACTGCCCTTAATGCTCTCAAGGCTGCAGACACGCACGGGGCTGAGGAGGTTGGGGGTCAACAGATGCCCACGTGCGGTGCAAAGCCCAGAAGCAGCAGCCCAAGCCTGGTTTCCTCCTGGGGCCTCTGATCCTTGTCCACCCAGGCCACAGGCTGGTGCTGAAAACACTTTACAACTGCACAGTGGGGCTGTCGGCCATGGCCTTCCCAAACAGGGCTGCACCCCATGACCTCCAGCAATGGCCTCTTATATGTGAGGCGTCCTCAACTCAGGGACCCCAGGAGGGCCTGACGTCTCTTCTCTCTGCCACCACAGAGGGTCTAGAGCCCTGCTAGTCAAGTGGCAGACCCAAGGACACGACAAACAATGAGCCCAGTTCTGTCCTACAACAAATGTCTGCCCCAGGAGTCTGAAAGGCTGCAGTGGGGAGTGAGGTCATCCCAGCTCCATGGGACCAGGTGACACAGCCACCTGGAGGGACGGCAGAGCAGGCATTCGAGGACCAGGCCAGGCTGACAGGTTCCGACGGGCCTGGTGGGAAAGGCTGGGGTCCTGGGTGGTGACAGTCCTGGGTGACCCCTCCACATCCCAGAGAGAAGCGGGTCTGTGAGGAGAGTCCACCATGTGGGTGTCTGGGCCCCTGCGCTGGCAGGTTATACAGGGTGCTATAGGACACGCCCCCTCACCACACACCAGGTGCCCTCTGAAACCCTCCCACAGGGGACGCTGCTTCCAAGTCCAGCCTCCTGGAGCCTCCCACCTGCCCTGAACGTCTGGCACTAAGCCATCTGGCCAAGGCCTGGACCCCAAGTTCAAACTTCTAGTCTCAAAACAGCACCCCTCTGCCCAGTGCTCCCAGGTCACCGGAACAGTAAGGGGCAGGGTGGCACTCACCTTTTCAAAGGCAGCCAAGAGGACGTGGGCATGGCCGGTCACCTCCACAACTGCCCGGGAGAGAGAGGAGGGGGCGGTCAGAGCAGCCCTCAGTCCCCACTCTGCCCCTACCCTGAACTTCTCCTTCCTAGCTGGTGCTTTCCCAGGCTCTCAGCTGGGGACCCAAAACCTGGGGAGGACCGTCCTCATCCTGCCTTCCTCTGCCTGGGGGGCCTGCTGCTCCCTCTGGCCACATCTCCTCCACGGTGGCTCTGCACAAAAGGACATTCCTGCAGGGCTGAGGAGCCGGGACTCGGCCAGCAGGGCTCCCACGCTGGGGGCTGGGGGCTGCAGCCCACAGCAGTGGCAAGGCCAGCAGAGGACAAAGGGCCAATGAGCGTGGCCGCCGGGCCCTCTGGTCTTCCATCATCCCGCTGGGGGCGGACACAGAGCCCGAGGCCTGTCTAGCTGCTGCTACCACGTGGGAGCCAGGCAGCCGGCAATTCCTGGGCTGGGAGAAGGAGCTGAAGAGAGGGCCCCACAGCCCAGCAGGGGGCCCGAGAGATGGCCAGCTTGGGGCTTGAACCCCACGGCCCTAAATGCACTAAGTGAGCTGAGCCAACATCTTTCATCACTTCTGGAATAAAGTCCTCTGGCTGACTGAGGAGAGAAGGGTCCACGGCCCGGAAGGGAGATGGACGAAGAAAGGCCGCTCACCATCTCCTTCATCTACCACGGCCTGGATGACCACCGGAAACACGCCCCGGTCCAGGTCAAAATTCAGCTGGGGAGAAAGGAGGGGAGAACAGTCAGACTGAGCTGGAGGGAGGAGGCACGGTGAGCGGTGAGTGGGATGGGGTCTCGGCAGAGCTCCTGCAGATAGACAAAATGGCGAGGGAAGACAGACATCAGGCTGCACTTTTCCCCTCTTGGCAAAGGAGATAAAAATGACCGAAGTGGCAAATTTGTGTAACTCAGTGGCATTAAGTACATTTCCAAGGCCATGTTCACCACCACCACCACCACGACCATCCATTTCGAGAACACTCTCCACATCCCCACAGGAACCCTGTCCCCATCACCACTCGGTCCCCAGCCCTCCCCACCTGTAAGCCCCACTGTGTCCATGGATCTGCCCAGTCTAGGCATTGATCTCTTCTGTCTGGCCTCCTTCACTGAGCACCATGTTTTCAAGGCTCACCCACGCCACACGCGTGCCAGTGCTTCCTCCCTAAGGGGGAGCGACACTCCATCGCACGGCCAAACCATGCTCATCCATCCACCTGCTAAGGCACACCTGGGCTGTCCCCCTTCGGTCACCACGAACACCGAAGGACAGTGTCTGTCTGAGCCATCTTCCATTCTCCTGGGTGGGCACCAGGACAAGGAAGCCTTGGGCAGAAAGGCGCCCAGCTCACCCCCAGCAAGGGCAGAAGGGAAGTGACGACAACATGGCAGGCAGATGAGCTCACGGAGAACCCCCCTCTCACTTTCCCTTCTCCTCCGTGGCTCCCGGCTGCTCCCTGGCCAAAGACCGCTCTGCTCCCCACACGTGTCTACCTGGGCGTAGTCTCCACATCTGCTCACCAGCGGGGACCACAGCCCAGGACCCACAGGGCAGGGGTGACCACTGAGGACACCCGAGGCAGGGCTGCAAGAGGAGGTCCAGAAGGTGCCTGCGGGTCCCAGGCTGCCAGTGGGAGACGGGACTGGGAGGGGCCAGGTGTTAGGATGGAGTCTGGCTCCCCCACCCAAGCCTCAGTTTCCCTGTCTGTTAAAGAGGGATAAAAGCTATGCCCAGCGACCGTGGTGGCCAAGAAAACACGCAGTGAACACCAGCCATGAAAGCTCGGCATGTGCAGGCAGCAGGAGCTGAGGAGGAGGGTGGCCCGGGAAGGCCTCGCAGAGAGACACAGGCCATGGATTCCCAGGAACCAGGACTACGGGAAGCCCTGTGGACACGAGCTGTGAGCAGGCCGGTGAAGAAGGCGTTCAGGCCTCCCCAGGACCAGCCAGGCCGCACGCTCGCAGCAGCCTCAGGGTAGAGGGAGCCTGAAAACCAGCAAAGAAGCCACGCCGGCCACTAGGACATCTCTGTAAGACCCCGCACTACAGTGCAGTAAAACAAGTTATGCTCAGGTGGGGATGGGGCTGGATGGGAAATCTCCATGCCTTCTTCTCAACTGTGCTCTGAACCTGGAACTACTATAAAAACAAGTCTTAAAAATAAAACTAAAAAGCAAACCATAACCAAGAGAAACAAAAACACACATCCACACAAAAATTTGTGTGGACATTCGTAATGCCATTACTTAAAACAACCCAAAGGTGGAGACAACCTAAGCGCCCATCAGCCGACAAACAGATGAACTCAGCGTGGTCCAACCACACAGCAGAGATCAGGAGCCGCGGAAAGGAATGAAGTGCTGACGCCAGCTACCACCTGCATGAGACACGGACTCAGTGACAGAAGCCAGTCACAAAAGGTCACACAGTGTACGGCTCTGTTTACATGAATCTTCCAGAACAAGCACATCCACAGTGACAGAAGTAGATGAGTGGCTGCCAGGGACTGAGGGGGAGGCTGGGGAAGGACTGCAGACAGGCACAGCGTTCCTTCTGGGGGTGACAGAACTGTTTTTCGGTTCCATGGTGGTGATGGCTGCACAACTCTATGAATGCAGGTCTTCTACAGAAGGGTCACATCTCAAGAAACCCCTCAGAAGTTGAAAGTATGAGAAGTCGAAAACGCATTTAACAGTACACCTCGCAGAACTTGAACATGCTCAAAACGCATCAGCCTCCAGCTGGGCAAAACCACCTGACACAAAGCCGACCTCGTAACTGAGTGCCGAGTGTCTCATGTGATGTCCTGAACTCGGTACTGAAGGAGAAAACCAGAACGGCTGTTGGTCTGTCAGTCATTTACGCTCGTGACCGCACGCAGGACTGGGGGCTGCGCCCCTGCCGCCTGCCATCCCGAGAGAGGACCGTGCTACACGCCGCAAGCCCAGGGAAAGGTGCAAATTCAAACTTCCAAGGACAGTTTCTACCCAATGGCGTCACTTCTGTACCACCGTAAAGTCAATAACTCATAGGTTGAACCATCTTAAGTCAAGGACTATCTCTGGGGTAAATATCACCCAACTGTACACTTTAAAGGGGTGAATTGATCTCAATAAGGTGTTTAATAAAACAAGCTACAGAATAATATTTGTACGCACAACTGCATCTTTACGACAAATGCACATAGGAGAAAAGTCTGGAATACACACCCTACACGGTCAGAAGTGGTTGCCTCTGGCGAAGATTCAAGTGGAGGGCGTTCTGCCTTACAAATTCTGTATAATTTGCACATCTTACAATAAGCTTACGTCCCTGCTGTAATCTTTAAATAGGCAAATCCGGGAAAATGGCTAAAAGGGAGGATGGCGGGAGGACGGCTGGCCGTGTCTAGAGACATCCCTGGTTGTCACCATGACGGGGCACTCCCTGCACCTGGCGGGTAGAGTCCAAGGATCCTGCTCAACATCCTGTAGTGCCCGGTACAGGACAGCCCTCACCACAGAATGATCTGGGCCCGAGGGGTCAATAGCACTGAGGCTTTTTGAAAAGCCTGGTGGAGGAAAAATCTGGGTTTGGTGCCCGAAAATCTGTCAGGCCTCTAACACCTGCCAATGTCCGCTTCAGCACTTTGGGCAATGACACAGTGACAGGATGTAACAGCTCGCTCTCTATACATCTTAACTTCCGGAAACTTCTACCTATGGCAAGTTTTAGCAGCTTCCCAACTACGGTAATAACTGATAAAGTTTCCTTTTTTTTTTAATTAATTAATTTTTTTAATGTTTATTTTTTTATTTTAATTTTTTTTTGAGACAAAGAGAGACAGAGTGCGAGCAAGGGAGAAGCAGAGAGAGAGAGGGAGACACAGAATCTGAAACAGGCTCCAGGCTCTGAGCTGTCACCACAGAACCTGATGCGGGGCTTGAGTCCACGAACCGTGGGATCATGACCTGAGCGAAGTCGGACACTTAATCGACTGAGCCTCCCAGGCACCCCTAAAGTTACCTTTTAAAAATACATGTAGGAGCGCCTGGGTGGCTCAGTCAGTTGAGCATCTGACTTTAGCAGGGATCATGATCTCATGGTTCGTGGGTTCAGGCCCTGTGTTGGGCTCTGTGCTGACAGCTTGGAGCCTGGAGCCTGCTTCGGATTCTGTGTCTCCCTCTCTCTCCCTGCCCCTCCCCCATTCATTTTCTTTCTCTCTCTCTCTCTCTCTCTCTCTCAAGATTAAATAAACATTAAAAAAAATTTTTAACACATATAATGGGTGCCTGGCTAGCTCAGTTGGTAGAGCATGTGACTGTTGATCTTGGGGTCTTAAGTTCAAGCCCCACATAGTGCTTACTTAAAAAAAAAAAAAAGAAGAGGGGCACCTGGGTGCCTCAGTCAGTTGAGCGTCTAACTTCAGCTGAGGTCATGATCTTGCAGTCCGTGGGTTCAAGCCCCACGTCTGACTCTGCGATGACAGCATGGAGCCTGCTTCGAATTCTGTGTCTCCTTTTCTATCTGCCCCTCCCCTGCTCACACTTTGTCTCTCTCTCTCTTTCTCAAAAAAAAAAAAAAAAAAAAAAAAAATCAAACATTTTTTTAAAAGAAGAAACAAAAATACATGTAATAGAGGAGAGAATGGAAGTGACTGCTTAATGGGTGCAGTTTCCTGTTGGGGTGATGAAAATGTGCTGGACCTGCACAGAGGTACACATACAGGACTGTACTAGATGTCATAATGGTAAATTTTTTTCTGTGTTTTCTATTGCAAAAAAAAACAAAAAAACAAAAAAACAAAAAAACAAAAAAAAACCCCAGAGAAGAAGTGAGTTGATTTTAAGAACACATTAGCTGGGGTGATCATTAGAGAAGGCAAAGGTGAGGAAAGGTCCTGGAGTAACCCCTTACTGGACAGGCCCAGAGTGGCCACCACTACTCACATGGTGCCTACCACCACCCCAGCCACGTCCACGGTGCCACATGCTGACGACCTGGAATGCGGGTCACCTGAAGCTCTAAGGGAGGAAACGGGGTGCCCCTAGGTGGCACTTCAGACTCGTTTACGAGTCACGTGTGCCCCCAGGACAACTGGCCTCAATGGGGGCTAGAACCCAAAGTGCTGGATGACTCAGCACACCTGCAAATGCACAAGGACCTGTTCTGTGGCAAAAATACCAAGGGACGCACCATGAGCGGAGGACCCCAAACAGGTGCAGGCTCTGCCCGGTCCTCTCCACAATGACCACGGGGTGGGTGCACCCACATGTCTGCCCAGCCCCCTGATGCCCTCCCAGCCCCCCTTTCTCTGGGGAGCAGCTCTCCCGCATTCACAGGAGGGCGGGCGGGACTGTGTGCAGCCCTGGGTACCCCAGCCAGCAACATGCGCACACGGAGACAGAGCCACGGGATGGAACGGGTCCGAGGGCGGGGCTATCCCGGGGCCTGGCTGTCCAGCTCTTCCTGGGGCTCCAACGGCCCCATCCTTCTTTCAGAAGCCTTCCTCACATAAGTGACAGAGGCAGCTTCTCCTGCTGGCCATCAAAGCACCCTGACAAGTGACAGCAACACCGAGGTGTGGCCTTCACCTTCCGACACGAGTCTGTGACCCAGCATCCACCTGCCCAGCTCTGACACCAGCCCGTGCCCCGCTGCCTCCATTCCTTCTCCCTCATGTACTTCAGTAATACACGACTGCCTTCTGTAAAAAAAAACTAGAGAATTCAGCCAAGTGAGAACAGCCAGATACAAAAGGCCACCTACCACAGGATTCCATTTACATAAAATGTCCAGAAAAGCCAAATCCATCCAGAAAGTACATTAGTGCCTACCAGGGGCCAGGACTAGGAACTGGGATTAACTAAGAATGGCATGAGGGATCCTACTGGGAGGATGGAAATGTTCTAGAACTGGACTGTGGTGATCATGGCATAATTCATAAATATACTAAATTCATTGAATTATAACACTTGGAAGGAGTAAGTTTTATGGTATGCAAATCATGCCTTAATAGACCCGTTCAAACAAAACAACTCAGACACATACAAACTGCTGGCACCTCACACTGCTCACATGCAGTGTGCGCGTGCGTGTGTAACGCAGTCCCCTGCACCTCGTACCAAGGCCCTGGGCAGAAACAGTCACCGCGTGGCTTCAGGGGCATCTTCTCCGGTTTCTCCTCAAGCTTTATATACACATACAGGTTCCTGCAGAAACGGCTTCTTTCTCGCCACGCGCGTGAAATCATACCATACCTCTGTCTGCAACGGGCTCTCCTCCGGGCCCAGGAGGGGCTTCCCGTTCCCGTGTGTACGGTACACCCGGGTCCCTTTCCCCTGCTGAGGCTGCACGGCCTCCCACTACAGAAGTGAACCACGGTGCCCAGACGACACACGGTTCCCATGACCTCAGCGAGTCAGCAATCCCTTCGCCGAGGACAGACACGTTGTGTCCAAACTGTGCTGCTACAGACAAAGCTTCCATCTCCGTCCTTCACGTGATGTAAACCGCTGTCCCCAACCAGGAACCAGAAGGTGGAAGGGACCCCGCCATGCTGCAGTCCCACGGCCTCGACAAGGCACCACCAAAGCCGCGTACCAGAGCCTCTAACTGCTGGCGCTCTGTCCGTTCTCAGTCATCCAGTCCAGCCAACACTCGATCGAACCCCGCTCCCTGGTCCAGCGCATGCCTGCCCGACTGAGCACAGACACGCCTGAGGCTTCTCAGCCACGCGAGGAGTGTGAGCAGACAGGCCCCTTGGCACAGAGAGGGTGCGCTCGGGAGAGGGCTGGGGGAGGGGCCAGCTTACCTCATCGTCCTTCCACTCAGAGAAGTCGATCTTGAAAGAGGGCAGGGAGAACTGCTGGCTCACCCCTCGCTTGTAGTGGACGGTCTCGGACTGCAGGGCAGGGCTCCTGGGGCTGTACCTGAAGGCGCAGGCGAGAGAAAGGCCGCTGAGACCGTGCCCAGAGCAACCTGTCTGCTGTGCCCGGTCCTCAGTCTCCGCCCCCTGCCGGCACAGGATTTCTGACACAGGGGCTGGTGGCCACTGGTCTTTGGGAACCGAGCAGAAATCAGGCGTGCAGGACCCACACTCCCCTTCTCTGCCTGCTGGTCCTTGCCCTCCTCTGGCAGGGCACGGCCCATGGTCTGTTCGCTGCTGGCTCTGCCTGGTAACTCGGCTGCTTACAAGTCCTCCAGGGCCCGCACCTGCCCCACAACTGCCTTTCCAGATCTGGCTACGCGTTTCCATCTGGCTTTTATGGCGCGCTTACTTCCGTGAACAAACATGGTCCAGGCGAGCGCGCAGTGTGCCGTGTCCCTCACAACCCACCCTCACGCTCCCCCCCCCCCCACTGGCTTCTCGGCCCCAGCCACAACCCACCGAGCACTCCCACAAGAGCAGAGCACGTCCACGCCCGGATGTGCGGTGTCCGCTCTGCAAAACTCACACGGTGGCCTGCCTACACCGGCTCCCTCACTACCGATGGCCCCCAGCACTGTCCCCCACCCGGCACACGCACAGGTGCGGGGTTCTGCAAACACTGCATGGGCTCCACTGTGGGGTCACCATAACTGGTCTGACCGGGCCCCCAGCTGCTGAACATCACATAGTCTCTGCCATCTCGCTATTCCAGTGCTTCCAGGACCCTCTTCTATATGCATCTTATCCACACATACAAGCATATTCCCAGGATAAATTCCCAGAAAGGGTACATACGTTTTCAGTTCTGACCAACTAGGGCTTCTCCCCATTTGGGAATCCAACACCCAGCCCTGGCCTGCTTCCTCCACCCACACCCCCCACCCCTGCCTGCTTCCCCCCTGCCCCCCACCCCCCAACAGCCACTCCTGGCGCTTCCCTCAGCCTCCTGGACAGAGACACTCTGTAGAGCATGAGATACTACCTGCTCTTGTATCCGCAAGGAGGGGGGGCCCCTTAACCCCTGGAGGCCAGAGGCCCTTCCTTCCCTGTGACATCACAGGCCTCAGCACGTGATAAAGCCACAGGCTAGGACTCTACTCCCAAGCAGACCTGGAATTTTCTCTGGGACTTCAGATCTGTCCCCTTTTCTCACTTGTCAGGATGCAGGGAAGGGACCAGGGAAGGACCATAAGGGTCGCCTGCCTTGCAGCTCAAATGGAAAGAGAATTTCCAGGCTAAGATAAAGGTGCCTGGGCACAGCCTTCTGGGTCCTGGAGCTTCCTGCTTCTGTCTGTTCCACTGACTTCTGTGCTCACACCACTCCACTCCAGCCAACTAGGAAGGGAAACAGGCTCCCAGTCCCTCCTGCCAGGTGTCAAGAAGGGAAGAGAGGGGACAGAGCAGCATTTGTGTCCCCCGTCCCCAGAGGAGGAGCCCCCCAGGGATCCAGGACAAAAGCTCCTGGGACAGCTAAGCTGTGTGCTCACGCATCCTCTGTCCTTCTGGGGGCACGTCTTACAAGTCCAAGTGTGACACAGACCAAAGCCGACCTCCGCACCTTGTCCTCTTGTTGCTGCGAGGGAGGGTGCGAGCGAGGGAGCCCTGAGCCCAGTGCGCCCAACGGACAAAGCGTTCACTCCCTGCGGGGAGGGCTCCCCACAAAGCGCCAGCGCTGAGTTTTCTCCAACAGTAGCAAGGTCCTTATACCGACCACCAGGCGGCAGCTCCAGCCACCCCCACCCCCAGCTGAGGAAACCAAGGCGCCAGCAGTCCCAAGCCTTGCTGCCTGAGCTCCAACCCCAGAGCCCGTCCGGCCTTCAGGTGGTTTTCTGCAAGAGGACACAAGCGGGTGCATTTCTGCCCGTCTGTCCGAGTCTGTGGTCATGCTTAAGTTACAGACTTCAAACTTCTGGGGCCAGCGGGACCCTTATTGCAAATAAAACCTCTGAAAGCTCAAACACAGCACGGACCACAGAAGCACGGCTGCTGGGCCAGCCCGCCCCCCCGGGGCCGCAGACACTCACACAGCCGTCCCGTTCAGGAACTCCTCCACCGCCTGGCAGTAGATGGTGATGGCTACCCGGGCATCAGCATCAAAGGTGAACTCCAGGCTGTAGAGGACACGCGGCTTCTCGTTGTCCTCGGACGGGCTGTCGGCACCATCTTTGTACCTGCCGGGGAGCAGAGGGACAGAAGGTGGTGGGTGGCCGCGCCTGTAAGTGGCCCCCACCCAGCACAGCAGGTGCGTTCCCCCAACGGGGCCCCTGACGCTGCAGAGCCCTCCCTCCCTTGCGTCCTGCCCACAGAAAGAGAGGAGGCCTCGTGGTTTAGACATAGCCCCGGGCATCGTCCAGGTTTAACGAGGATGCTCAGCCTGCCGACATGGGAGGCTGGATCACTGCTGGCTGTGGGGCCGTCCCGTGCACTGCAGGGTGCTCAGCGGCATCCCTGGTCTCTGCCAGCACAGGCCAGTGGCACCCAATCCAAGTGAAAGCGCCTGCAGACACGGATCAACATCCCTGGGGGCATGGCTGGTTTGAAGACTGGAGTTCCACAAGCAGAGCCCTTTGCACTCACACCCCAGGAGCCCCTCTGGACTAGAGACCTGTCCATGACCTTCTGGCTCCACAAGAAGCAGGGACCGGGACCACTTGCTGCCACCTCCCTCCCCCCCGAGCAGGCGTCCATGGCCACAGCGCAGGCCAGGGCGAAGGCTCACCTCACCAGCCGGAGGGAGTCTTTCCGGATGTTCACCAGGCTCCTCAGTGTCTTCACCGGCTCGTGGGGGGCGGGGGTGACATAAGGAAACTGGAGGGAAAAACCCAAAGCCATGCCCGGTGACTCCCCAGGATGTGACAGGGACAGAAAGCAAGGATAATCGGAGCTACAGGCACGACCCCAGCCCTTGCGCTCATTCGTAAAGAAGGAAACCACAGGCCCGGCAGCCGCCATGTGGGACAGACAATGGGGACCAGAACCTTAAGGATCTGGCTACACGGGTCCAGCCACAGCGTTCTGATTCCAGGAGGACCCTCAGTAAGCATAACCCGGCCCAAGGGACCCTGGGGTTGGTCAGGGTTGGGGCTCTGAGGCCACGTTCCCAGACGCGGGACCTGGTGCCCACTACTGTCCTGAATAAAGTGGGCCTGCAAGGGAAGGACGATGCTCGGGAAAGACTCTGGAAGGGACTCGCACACAGACACAGAGGGGAGCGCTGGAAAACTGGGGACCTCTGGGAACTGTGCTGCACCAGCAGCAGCTCCCGCCTGTGACAGCGCACCAGAGCTCTGGAAGACACTGTCCCTGTGGAAGCCGAGGGAGGGAGGGCACACAGGACTGGCACCCCTTCTCGCTGCTGCAGGGGAGTCTACAGCAGTCTCCAAGGAAAAGACTTACGGGAGGTCTGTAATAGCCAGACTCTGTGTGCGAACTGAGGCTTTAAGGACAGAAGGTGAGGTTGCTGCTCTTGCCCTCACAGACTCCGGAGGTGGGGGGACTCCGCACAACCGGGAAGCCCCAGTGGTCCCATGGGTGGGGGAAGGCACCACTCTCGGCCTCAGCTCCTTGCCTCCCACCCACTAAAGGATCAAGATAACATGTCAACCAGCTGCTCCACTGCTACGACAGCCTAAAGACCCCTGGGCCCGTGGACACCCCATCCCCTGCCAGGCCCAGGGACACCCCAGGACCCAGCAGCCTTGGGAAACGGAGTCCAGCATCTCCTGAAAGAGAGGGCCTCCTGCCTGGCCCCTCACCCACACTGGGGCCCATCGTTTTAAAGTACAAGACCCAATCCCCTGCTCAGCACCCCCTCCCCACAGGCCCTCACTAGTCCCTCTCTCTCTCTTTTGTTTCCATTCATGACTTTTCTTCACTGTCTGTACCCCAGGAGGGAATGGGGTAGGATCTGGCCTCCACCCCCAGCCCCTGGAAGAGTCCTAGGCACCCAGCAGGTGCCAAATGTGTGCTGAACAAAAGGACATGAAAAAGCAGCATATAAGCACATGCTTCTCTGAAGACTAACAAAAGCGCATTTGTAAAAATGCTCACTGGCCATGTGCATATCGCCTTTGGGTCACAACTCTCGCCCACTGTTCTACAGAGCATGGATTTTGGTTTTTTTCTTTTTAAAGAAAGTCATCCAAGAGGCCTGGGATCAAATCCATAACTATCCATAAGCCCCATCGCCTGGACCCATCGGGTTCGGCAGCAGCTACCCTGTTCCCCAGTGAGCTATCTGCAGCCATCCAACCTCTAAGGGGGCACTGCCAGGACATGACCCCTGCACACACAGACACACGCCCAGCCAGTAGCTCTGCCCATTTGAGGTGACTCACTGCCTGCTTATTCCCAAAGCTGGCTATGGACAGCGGAGGGGAGGACCTCGCTGCCGCCACCCATGTGCCTAGCCCCACCGTGACCCACCTGGACAGGACGATTGCCCAGGAAATTCAGATCCATGTTTTCTCCAAAGAGGTAACCTTCAGGGTGAGGGGTGTCGAATTTCTCACCTCCCATGAAAAAGTGCGAGGCAAAGTAGTTTCCTGGTTAAAAAAGGAAATACAGTTGAGATTCTAAGGCCCGACACCGCCCAGGGGAGGCTGGTGATTGCTAAGAGGCTCAGCCCTGAGAGCAGCTCCATTTGGAGAGAAGCCTCGCAGGCTGTCCTTAGCACTCGGCGCTAGCCCCAGCCTCAGCCCTTCAACCTGGCCCACTCAACATCTGTACCCCAACACCCTTTTTGCTCCCACACTTCTCCCTGCTCAGGGGCATATCAGGTGCTCTGCTCCATTATCCTCTCCCTCCGTGGCAGTCTGAGTTGTGTGCTCCTCAAGGATATGTCTCAGTTCCACGCCTGCACCTATGCATGTGACCTTAGTTGGAAATACGGTCTTTACAGATGTAATCAAGAGGAGGTCAGACTGAAGCACAAAAGCAGTAAAAGTAAGTATACCTGTAAAACCCAGTCAAGGGACTCACAAAATAAAAGGCTGTAAAGTATGGCACCATTTACCTACAACATGGGGAGGAGAAGAGTAAATAACAGGTTCACACTTAAGCGACCATCAACTTCATACAGACTGCCATATGCAGAAGAGATGACATACAAACCGAATGGTAATCACAAATTGAAAACCTGTAAGAGACGTGCAAAAAATAAAGAGGAAGAAATCCAAGTATATCATTAAAGAAAGCCAACTAATCGTGAGAGAAAAGAGCAAGGGGAGAGGAATGGAGAAAAACTACAAAAGCAACCACAGAACAAGTAACAAAAATGGCAATACATACATACCTATCAATAATTACTTTGAATGTAAATGGACCAAACACTCCAGTCACAAGTCAAAGGGTGACGGAATGCACAAGAAAACAAGGCCAATCTGTGTGCTGCCTGTAAGAAACTCATTTCAGACCTAAAGACACCTGCAGATGAAAAGTGAGAGGATGAATAAGCATTCTAAGCTAATGGTATGAAGAACAATCTGCGGCAGCAATACTTACATGGGACAAGACAGACTTTAAAACAGCGTAACAAGAGACGAAGAAGAGCACTATATAACCAGAAAGGGGTCAAATCAACAAGAAGTAAATATCTGTGCACCCAACATAGAGGAACCCAAACATGCAAGTTAATAACAAATATAAAGGAAGTAATACATAGTAATACAATAATTGTAGGAGACATTAATAACCCACCTACATCAATGGACAGATCATCCAAACAGAAAATCAATAAGGAAACAGTGGCTCTGAATGACACACTGGACTGGAGGGCTCTCACAGATATATTCAGAACAGTCCACCCTGAAACAGCAGAATACATACTCTTTTCAAGGGCACATGGAACATTCTCCAGAATAGATTATATGTTAGGCCACAAAACAAGTCTCAACAAATTCAAAAAAATCAAAGTCATTCCACACATCTTTTCTGACTACAACACTATGAAACTAAAAGTGAACAAGAAAAAATCTGTAAAGACCACAAATACATGGAGGTTAAACAACATGCTACTAAACAATGAATGGGTCAACCAATGAATCAAAGAAGAAATTAAAAAATACACGTAGACAAATGAAAATGAAAACACAACGGTCCAAAATCTATGCAGCAAAAGCAGTCCTAAGAGGGAACTTTATAGCAACACAGTTCTACCTCGTGAAGCAAGAAAAATCTCAAATAAGCAACCTAATGCTACACCTAAAGGAGGAAGGAAAAGAACAAACAAAACCCCAAACCAGCAGAAGCAAGGAAATGATAAAGATCAGAGCAGAAATAAAGAAAATAGAAACTAAAAAAACAACAGATCAATGAAACCAAGGTCTTTGAAATGATCAACAAAATTGAGAAATCTTTAGCCAGAGTCATCTAAAAGAGAGAGATAGGACTCAAATTAACAAAATCAGAAATGAAAGAGGAGAGGGGCGCCTGGGGGGCTCAGTCGGTTGAGCGTCTGACTTAGGCCCAGGTCATGATCTCACAGTTTGTGGGTTCAGGCCCCGCATTGGGCTCTGTGCTGACAGCTCAGAGCCTGGAGCCTGCTTCAGATTCTGTCTCCCTCTCTCTCTATTCCTCCCCTGCTCATGCTCTGTCTCTTCTCTCTCTCAAAAATAAATAAACATTAAAAAAATTAAAAAAAAAAAGAAAAAAAGAAATGAAAGAGGAAAAGCAACAACCAATGTCAAAGTAATATGAAGGATTATAAGAGAATATTATAAACAATTACATGCCAACAAATTGGACAACCTGGAAGAAATGGATAAATTCCTAGAAACATACAACCTCCCAAAACTGAATCAGGCAGAAAAAGAAAATTTGAACAGACCAATTACCAGAAATGAAATTGAATCCATAATCAAAAAACTCTCAACAAACAGAAGTCCAGGACCACAGGGCTTCACAGGAGAATTCTATGAAACATTTAAAAAACAGTTAATACTTATTCTTCTCAAACTATTACAAAAATAGAACAAGAAAGAAAGCTTCCAAATTCATTCTATGGGGCCAGCATTGCCCTGATACCAAAAACAGATAAAAACACTACAAAAAAAGAAAACTACAGGCCAATACCTCTGATGAACACAGATGCAAAAATATTCCACAAATATTAGGAATCCAACAATACGTTAAAACAATCATTTACCACAATCGAGTGGAATTTATTCCCAGAATGTAAAGGTGGTTCAATATTCACAAATCAATCTATACGATACATGTCAAAAAGAGAGAGGATAAAAACCATATGATCATTTCAAAAGACGCAGAAAGAGCATGTGACAAAGGACAACATCCACTCATTATGAAAACCCTCAACAAGGTAGGTTTAGAAAGAACAAACCTCAACATAATAAAGGCCATCTATGGAAAACCCACAACCAACATCATTCTCAATGGGGAAAAACTTTTCCCTAAGATCAGGAACAAGGCAAGGGTGTCCACTCTCACCACTTTTACTCATGATAGTACTAGAAGTTCTAGCCGAGCAATCAGACAAGAGAAAAGAACAAAAGGCAGCCAACTCAGTAAAGAAGAAGTAAAACTCTATTTGCAGATGACATGATACTATATTTAAACCCTAGAGATCCCATGAAAAAAGCTACTAGAACTGATAAATGAATTCTATAAGGCTGCAGGATACAAAATCAACGTACAGAAAGCCACTGCTTTCTATACACTAATAATGAGGCAAAAGAAAGAGAAATTGAGAAAACAACCCCACTTACAATTGCACCAAAATAATAAAATACCTAGGAATGCATTTAACCAAGGAGGTGAAAGACCTGTACTCTGAAAACTGTAAAACATTGATGCAAAAACGGAAGCCGACATAAACAAATGGGAAAACATTACATGCTCAGGGATTGGAAGAACAAATATTGTTAAAATGTCCATACTACTCAAAGCAATCTACATATTTAATGCAATCCCTATCAAATACCCACAGCATTTTCCACAGAACTAGAACAATCCTAAAATTGGCACGGAACCATCTAGAGACACTGAATAGCCAGGACAATCTTTAAAAAGAAAAACAGAGCTGAAAGCATCACAATTCCAGATTTGAAGATACACTACAAAGCTGTCGTGATCAAAACGGTCTGGTACTGGCACAAAATAGACAACACAGATCAATGGAAGAGAACACTAGGCCCAAAAACAAATCCATGATTATATGGTCAACTAATCTTAGGCAAAAGAGGCAAGAATATGCCATGGGAAAGGGACGGTCTCTTCAACAAATGGCTCTGGGAAAACTGGACAGCGACATGCAAAAGAATGAAACTGGAACACTTTCTTACACTATACACAAAAATAAACTGGATTAAGTTTCTAATGTGATTAAGGATCTAAATGTGAGACCTGAGAGGTGCCTTGGTGACTCAGTTGGTTGAGCGTCCGACTTCGGCTCAAGTCATGATCTCATAGCTCATGAGTTCAAGCCCTGTGTCAGGCTCTGTGTTGACAGTTCAGAGCCTAGAGCCTGCTTTGGATTCTGGGTCTCCCTCTCTCTCTCTGCCCTTCCCCAGCTCACGCTCTGTCTCTCTGTCTCTCTCAAAAATAAACATTAAAAAAAAGTTTTTTTCAATAAATGTGAGACCTGAAACCATAAAAATCCTAGAAGAAAGCACAAGCAGTAATTTCTCTAACATCGGCTGTAACATTTTTCTAGATACATCTGCTGAGGCAAGGGAACAAAAGCAAAAACAAACTACTGGGACTACACCAAAATATAAAGCTTCTGTACAGCAAAGGAAATAAGGAACAAAACTAAAAGACAACCTACTGAATGAAATAATTTGTAAATGACACATCTGATAAGAGGTTAGTATCTTGAATACAAAAAGAATTTAAACAACTCAACACCAAACAAAACCAAAAAATCCAATTAAAAAATAGGCAGAAGACATGAACACATATTTCTCTAGAGAAAACATACAGATGGCTAACAGACACATGAAGAGAGGCGCAACATCACCCACCATCAGGGAAATGCAAATCAAAACTACAATATCACCTCACGCCCATCAGAATGGCTAAAATCAACAACACAAGAAAACAACAGGTATTGGCAAGGATGTGGAGAAAA
This sequence comes from Cryptoprocta ferox, assembly GCA_028646485.1. Taxonomy (NCBI): domain Eukaryota; kingdom Metazoa; phylum Chordata; class Mammalia; order Carnivora; family Eupleridae; genus Cryptoprocta; species Cryptoprocta ferox. The sequence goes on along the minus strand of CM053564.1, from coordinate 3,551,354 downwards.
AGGAACCCTCTTGCACTGTTGGTGGGAATGCAAACTGGTGTAGCCACTCTGGAAAACAGTATGAAAATTCTTCAAAAAATTAAAAATAGAGGGGCGCATGGGTGGCTCAGTTGGATTAGTGTCTGACTCTTGATTTCAGTTCAGATAATGATCCCAGGGTCATGGGACTGAGCCCCATGTCAGGCTCTTCACTGACCACGGAGTCTGCTTAAGATTCTCTCTGCCCCTCCCCCCTGCTCACATGTGATCTCTCTCTAAAATTTAAAAGAAAAAAAAAGTTAAAAATAGAACTACCCTACAATCCAGTAATCTCACTACTCATCTTTACCCAAAGAATATACGAACACTAATTCAAAGGGATACATACACTCTAATGCTTAGTGCAGCATTATCTACAACAGCCAAAATGGAAGTAGCCTAAGTGTCCATCGACTAATAAATGGATAAAGAAGACGTGGTATATATATGTACACACACACACACACACACACTCTCTCTCTCTCTCTCTCTTTCTGCCTCTCTCTCAGAGGATTATTACACAACCATAAAAAAAGAATGAAATCTTGCCATTCACAACGACACAGATGGATCTAGAGAGTATTATGCTAAGCGAAATAAGCGAGTCACAGAAAGACAACTACCATATGCGTTCATTCATATGTGGAACTGAAGAAACAAAACAAACGAACAAAGGGGGAAAAATGCAAATCAAGAAGCAGACTCTTAACTGTAAAGAACAAACCGATCATTCCGGGGGGGGGGGGGTTGAACAGGTGATGGGGATTAAGGAGGCACAGGCTGTGATGAGCACCGGGTGATGTACAGAAGTGTGGAATCACTCTATTCTACACCTGAAACTAATATAACACTGTATGTTAACTAACTGGAATTAAAATTAAAAACAAAAAACAAAAAAGGGGGGGGCGCCTGGGTGGCTCAGTCGGTTGGGCGTCCGACTTCAGCTCAGGTCATGATCTCACCACTCGTGGGTTCGAGCCCCGCACTGGGCTCTGTGCTGACAACTCAGAGCCTGGAGCCTGCTTCAGATTCTGTGTCTCCCCCTCTCTTTGCCCCTACCCCACTCACGCACTCTCTCTCAAAAAATGAAAAAAATGTTAAAAAATTAAAAAAAAAAAAAAGAGGAGCTCAGAGTAAACTGGGGGGCACGAAATCCAGTGACTGGTGTCTTCATACGAGAAAGAGGGAGATTTGGACACAGAGACACAACAGAGGGAAGAAGGCAGAGTGACCCGGCTGCAAGGTAAGGAACGCCTGCAGCTGCCAGAAGCTGGGAGAGGCAGGAACCCCCCCCCCCCCCCCGGAGCCCTTGGAGGGAACCAACCCTGTGACACCTTGATTTTGGACTTCCAGCCTCCAGGACTGTGAGCATAAATTCAGTTGTACTGCTTTGTGACAGTAGCCGTGGGATGCTGATACGCTCTCCCGGGGTCCAGTCGAAATCGGTTCCCCTCATCCCACACCTGAGCCCCAAGTACTTTTTCACCTCAGCACTGACCACAGTTTAAAACTGCGTGGATCTGGGGCATTCAGTCTCAAAAGTCCCTTCTCTGAGAGCTTTCCTACTATTCTTCCTTTCTGGTCTTATAAGCTAATAAACTTTTGCCTGCTGCTCAAAAGCAAAAACAAAAACTGTGTGGATCCGGGGCACCTGGGTGGCTCAGTCGGTTGAGTGTCCGTCCGACTGGCTCAGGGCATGATCTCACGGTTCGTGAGTTCGAGCCCTGCATCGGGGTTCCTGCTGTCAGTGCAGAGCCCACCTTATTTTTTTTTATTTTTTTTATGTTTATTTATTATTGAGACAGAGAGAAACAGAGCATGAGTGGGAGAGGTACAGAGAGAGAGGGAGACACAGAATTGGAAGCAGGCTCCAGGCTGAGCTGTCAGCACAGAGCCCGACATGGGGCTTGAACCCACAAACCGTGAGATCATAACCTGAGCTGAAGTTGATCCCCGACTGAGCCCCCCAGGCCCCCCAGTGCAGAGCCCACTTCAGATTCTCTGTCTCCCTCTCTCTCTCTGCCCCTCAGACACGTTATCTCTCTCTCAAAAAATAAACATTAAAATTTTTAAAAGAAAAAAGTGTGTGGATCGGAGTATCTGACACCCCACCATGAGAACTGAGGCTACAGGCAGTTTCCCATCATGTCCCCGACAGTCACTAAAGTCACATTTTTCATAAAACTAAATGGATAAAAGGGTCAGCTTCAAAGAAGTGCGTTCACAGCCTTGCTGGGGAAACGTTAAAAGTACTGCCTCTCCCAAGATTCCTGGTCTGACGCTCACCTTCTGTCTCCCATTTCTCTTCGGCACAGAGAACCCAGGGGAAAACCCAGGGGGGTTGTCACAGGGCCTTATGAATTTTGCGGATGCCTAGGCCATGCATCCCTCAAGTACGCCAGACACCTCTGGGCACCTGAGCCCACAGGGGTCCTCCTGCAGCCCCCAGAGGGAATTCTCAGCCCTTCAAAATACAGGGCATGCCCTGCGTGGAGGTGTGTGCCCTTCCTGAGAGCCGCAGCCCAGGGACGGTGCACACAGCCATGGCTGCCCAGGCAAGCAGCCCCAGGACCACAAGTCCAGCCTGGTGGCTCTCGCCTGCAGAGAACATTACAGGGAACGCTGGGCAAGGGCACAACCCAGCCCAGCACACATGTGGCCAGGAACCCGACACAGCAACTGCAGCGGGAGGAAAACAATAAAGTGGTGACTAGAGAAATAAATACAACACTGATTTTAGGGACCCCCACAAAACTGCTAAAGAGAGCCAAACAGACTGGGACACTCATGTGGAGACACGGATCTCATAATACTTGTGACTTAAAAAACAAGTGGAATGTGTCCCAGGATCCCATTTGAGAGGTAAGTGCATGCAGTCAGATGTAACCCAAGTTGTGAGTACACACAGAATGGTCAGGAAGGACACACACAAACAGCTGCCAAGAAGCCAGTGGGGACTAGACGCAGCAGGGACGCAAGTGCGGACCTTCTGCTTACTGTTAGGCCTTTCCGTGGAACATGAACCATGCAGCGCTCTTAACAGAAGAACAGCACAAGCACCCTTCCAAAATCACCAAAGATCCGCACCCGCTCCCAGGCCCTGACAGCATCAGTGCAGTTTAATGTGCAAAGACTTTAAAGATGATCTTGCCCACAACGGCCCTGTGAGGGCAGGGAGCAAGGCACCACGGCCTGGCACGCAGCGGGCCACCGCGCCTGTCTCTGGACGCCGGTTTTAACCCTGCCTTGCCTCTGGCCCACCCACCCTACCCTGCTTGCTGACCAAACTGCCCCCATTCGTCTCCGCTTCACTCTCCCCCACAGCACTTGGCAGGAGCCGATGACACTGTGCACAGGAGACCCCAATGTCTTAGTGCAGCTTTAAGCTTTTGTGACTTCGGAGGTACAAATGCTACAATCTAAAACCTCTGGATGAAGAGGCAATGGATGATTTTTTTTTTTTTTTTGGTTTTCCCTATATTGTTTACATTTTCTACAATTAACGTTACTTTTTTTTTAAGATTTTATTTGTAAGTAATCTCTGCATCTAACAGGGGACTCAAATTTACAATCCTGGGATCAAGAGTCTCACGCCCTAGCAACTGAGCCCACCAGATGCCTCAAATGATATTACTTTTAAAACATGAAAAAAACATTTTTAAAGATTTTTTTTTTTTTTTAAGAAGGCTCCACACCCAATGTGGGGACTGAGTTCACAACCCTGACTGAGATCAAGAGCCTCATGCTCTGACTGAGCCAGCCGGGCACACAGCCCAAGAAAAATTATTTTAACAAAAAGATGAAGGGCGCCTGGGTGGCTCGGTCGGTTAAGTGACTGACTCTTGGTTTCGGCTCAGGTCATGATCTCACAGTTCGTGAGTTCGAGCCCTACATCAGGCTCCACACTGACAGTGTGAAGCTTGCTTGGGATTCTCTCTCTCCCTCTGTCTCTGCCCCTCCCCTACTTGCTCTCTCTCTCAAAATAAATACATAAACTTGAAAAAAAAAACCGAGACATGGTGTAAGACATGGTAGTATCACAAAACTGGAAGCATGTTCTGGAAAGACCAGTGAACTGTCCACCAAGTGGACCTGAAGGTGTGTGAATTACACCACAATAAAGCTGTGGTGCAGGGCCTGGGGGCATGAGTTGTCAGCTGGGAGTTCATCAGTAAGGTTTTTGATATTTGATCCTTACATGATCTGTTTGTGCTTTTTTGGGGGGAGGCAAAAAACTTGGAATTAGGTGCTATTCCTTATCAAAACCCTATTAATTCCCATCTACTTATTTACGTGACATGATTTCTCAACTTCAAATGAAAACCAGAACCAGAGCTTGTGCTGGCCCAGTCTCACTCCAGCCATGGGCGATGTTCACCTGCGACCACAGGAACCAATCGTGGAGGAAAGGAGCCCACTCACCTAGAAGACACCTTTCGATGTGTTTTATGTTCAATGTGTATTTAGGTTTGTTATTTATAAAAACTGTAACATTTATGCTGTTTTGATCAATGTTATTTTTTTAATGTTTATTTTTGAGAGAGAGAGAGAGACTGGGGGAGGTGGGGCAGACACACACACACACACACACACACACACACACACACAGCAGGCTCCAGGCTCTGAGCTGTCAGCACAGAGCCTGACACAGGGCTGGAACTCATGAACCATGAGATCATGACCTGAGCCGAAGGAGCCACCCAGGTGTCCCTGATCAACATTATTTTGTAATAGCCACAGGCTGCAAGAAAAATTCTCACTTACAGCTTTATGTTCATGAGAGGTGTTTACTTATTAAGTTCTAATTTCAGTTTACATTCATATTTGAGTTACGTACACAGCAGGTGACCAGTAGCGGACTTGCGAGTGTAAGAAGTGGGAACCACCTCACATCCCACTCGATAAGGAAAGGGACAAGCAGCCTGTGGCAGTCACTGGACAGGACCTCGCCAGTTAAAAGGAGTGAGCCAGGTCTCCGCACGTCAGGACGAGGCAGACACAACGAACACGACTCGAACACAGGGAACGCCGCAGGGGAAGGCAGCCCGCGGGACAGGAGCGTCAGGGGAGGGGCTGTGGAAAGACAGGACATGAGCAACGGGAAGCCCGGGTTCTGAATGAGAGGGGGTTCCCTGTGTTATCCCCTGTGCCTTCCTAGGTTTTCCAATGCTCGCATTTTCACAAGGGAACTTTGAAAGGAAGAGTGTATGCGCCAGAGGCCCGGGGAGGGCCGTGTGCGCATGCATGTAGCGTGTGTATGCAGGTGTGTGGTGTGCACAGCCACAGGGGTGCGCTGCGCATGTGTGTCTGTCTGAGTGTGTGTGGTGTGTATGTGTGGGCGTGTGCATCGACACAGTTTAGGACCAAGAGGAGCGGGCAGAGCTCTAAAGAAGAGGGAGGGAAGAGCAAGAAAACACGGGAGAATCGAACAGGCAGACAGGAAGATGAAAGAGAAGACAAACCACCACCACAGCCACTGGGCTCTTCTCCCCGTGCCCCCCAATACGGAACCCATCGAGGGGGCACAGATCCTGCCCCTCCTCTCCATGCAGGATGAGCTCAGCGGTCACCTGAAGCCCCAATACTTAGCCCCATGCTGAGGCCACCCCACCTCCGCTCCCACCACGCACAGGGACAGCAGTCAGTGGTGTCATCTCATCGATCTCACTGCAGACTACAAAGGGCGGCTGTCCGCACACAAGGAAGGAGCCACGTGGGAAGGCCCTCCTGTCAGAAGGGCTGACAATCCTGCTACGGCCACCCTGGGAAGGCCTGCTTGAGCCATCTGTGGCCTAGAAGGCCTGGCTATGGGGCACGGACACGCTCCAGGACCTCACGGCCTCAGAGGAACCCAGACGGTTCACTGTGCACCGGAAGGGCTCACACTCTGCCCTCACATGCACCTAGGTGACCTGCGTAACCAACAGGTAACCAGCTGCCAAAATAAAGACCAAGGGAGGCCACCTCCCCCGGGGGCCCCCCAGCGTTCCCACACATGGCTCTGTTGGGCTTTATATGTGGATGGACACACGTATTCATCATCTTTGACTAATGAGGAAAACCAAACCACAAGGCTCCAGTCAGAGGCTGTTTCAGTGACGGCCAGAGAGGGTGGGAAGGTGCTGTCCCTTCCTCACAGGCCACACAGCGAGCCCGGTGGATGCCTGCGGCTCTTCTGGCTGTTCCGCTCTCAAACGTCTGGGAGTATATACACATGGTGTGCCAGGATCACTGTTTACACCCCCAATAAGGAAACATTCTAAATTACTTAGATGAACTCACTCTGCTAAGGAGCGAGGCACCAGGACACAAAAACTCTCCCTGGGATCGGAGTAAAGGCCAAAGTCCAGAATGTTCCACACCAAAACTGTCCGGCTCCTCCAGCAGGTGGCGCGAGGAGTGGGGTGAGTAAAAGTGGGCTCCCGACGTCTCCCCAAAACACCTGCACTCAAACCCTTCTTACCTACACATTCACAAAACCCAAGTTTCATCAAGAGGCCAGAGTGTGGGACCCTGCTACAGATTGGATGTTTACTCCCCCCGCCCCAAATTCACATGTTGAAATCTGACCCCCAGTGTGATGGTACTGGGAGCAGGGGCTTCAGGGAGGGAACTAGGTCATGAGGAGGTGCCGGGAGGCATGGGGTTAGCACCCTTACAAGAGGCCCCCCAGAATCCCCTAACGCAGCCATGTGAGGACAGCGAGGAAATGGCTATCTACGAGCCAGGAAGAGGCTCTCACTAGACACCAAACGTACTTGCACCTTGATCTTGGGTCTTCCCAGCCTCCAGAACTGTGAGTGTTTGTTTATAAGTCACCCAGACTGTGGAGTAGACACAGCAGAGCAGACGGACTAGGACATACCCACTGGGTCTGAGGTCCCACGTCTGGACCCTTGAGAAGCATATGCACCAAACCCACCAACCTATGGGACGCCCACAACAAAAAGAAGCTGGGTGGGTTCTGGCCACCCTGGATCACCCGGGACAGCCACCACCGTCACTGCCAGGGCGTCATCAACTCCTGGTGTCGGTGAAAACAGCAGCGAGGGCTCCTCCTCCCAGGCTGCTGTTCCAGGTGGTCCCCAAGAAGCCTCTTCGCAGTCCCAGAGGGACCTTGGGATGTCTATCCTCAACCCCTGCCTCCTTCAGAGCCCCTGCCCGCACCCTGGCTCCTTGTGGGGACTCAGGCCAGGCCCCCACGTCCTGTGATTCTCAGCAGCAGCCCACCTTCCTTCCCCCTCCTTCCAACACACCCATGCCTCCTGGCCTCGAGTGTCTGCGTGGTTCTAGGTAATGCAGGACACGCAACCTCGGTTCTAGGTAACACAGGCTCCCTCCTGCACTCCAGACACTCGAGAGCAGCGACGCTGATGCTATGCCCAGCGGCCAACATCCCCCCGCCTCTCTGCGCTGCCTACCTCGCCTTGCACCACCTTCCTGGCCCGTCCTCCAGGATTCGGGAGCTTTCTCCACTCCCCGAGGTCCAACAGGCTGCTCCCACCCTGCCGCTCGGCAGTGGGGCCTCACATGGCATCCCTGCACGCCCGCCCCACCGCAAGTCCTCCTGCCCCAGCCGCCTTCACAGTGCGGCCGTCACTGGTTTTATCTGCTGGTTGGCTCACACTCTGTCCTCCTCTGCCCAAGACCGGGATCGCATGCTTGTTCACCGTCCTGTATCCCAGTGACCGCCACCCTGGCCTGCGCACAGGAGCCTGGTAAAAACCGGCTGATGGACCAAGAAGGAAGGTGGACGACACGGCCATTACTATTTGACAGTAGAGGAAATGGGGGCACAGAGAGGTCACACGACCCACTCAAATCACAGCACCAGCCAGAGGAGACGTCCCCACTGCAGATCCGTGTGGACCCCAGAGCTGCACGCTGCACACTCAGCTACACCAGCCCACCGTGTGCTCTCCCCACACCACCAACCAGCTCCCCCGTTCTCCGGGGACACTGATGGATGACCTGCAAATTCAGCTCTATCCTGACACCATCCACCTGGAGACAGCATCAGATCCCACAGATTAAAGGCTCAGCCCCCCACCATTGCCCCCTCCCTTCAGATATCAATCCCCAATCTGGTGGTCACCTGTCAACTGGCTAAAGGCTGGACGTTCCCATGACCCGCAACTAATTTGCCAGAGCGGCTCACAAAACTCTGGAAAACAGTTCACTTAGCAGATTACTAGATCACCAGTTTATTATAAAAGGACACGACTCAGAAACAGCCACGTGGAAGAGATGCCCAGCACAAGGAATATGGGAAGGGCGTGGGACTTCCATGCCCCCTCTGGGCGCTCCCCCCCGCCCCGCCCCAGCCTCTCGCCGGGGTCACCGACCCAGGAACTCCCTGAACCTGGCCCTTCCGGGTCTCGACCCGGCTGGTGACCCTCTCGATGTCCAGCCTGTAACCAAAGTTGGCTCCCAACACTGCCAGGCCCCATCCTTAGATGCTTCCCTAAATCTCCTCATTAACATAAACTCAGGTATGGTTGAAACGGCCTTGTTAGGGGTATTGATACCAAATTCCAAGAGTTTTTTAGGAACTCTATGACAGGAAAGGAAGAAAACAGATCACAATGTCCCTGCTGGGTAACCTAGGGCGTTAGGACCCCATGCACAGCCCACTGCTGAGAAGCACACCTGGTCCTGGGCCCCCGCATGCAGGTCGTGCATCCCACTCGGCCACCGCAGCCTCCCCACTCCAGTGGGGTGGGGGTCGGGGAGCTGAGCAGGCGTGGGCAGGGGCTGGGAACAGTTCACTGATTCCACAGGCCGAAAATTCTTCTCACTCCCTAAGAGGACAGATGTTCCCGGTTACCAGCTTCCCGAACCCCGAATCCACTGTCACTAGGCCCCAGCTGGGCCTGATCATGCGAGACGAGAACGTCAGTGTCCCCAGAGTGATCTCAGGAAAGCATCTTCAGGCTTGTGAAATACCCTGCTGATTTCCCCTAAGCCAAGGTCATGCTCGTACGCAGAAGAGCGATTCTCTGCTGGCCACATGCAGCCTAGGTGACCTGGTACAGCCTGACCTGTGTCCCCATCAGGAACACGGAGAGAAGTAACATCAGTGAAGAACACTGGAAGCAAACTGACTAGGACAGCCCAACACGTCCTCCGGATACAAGGAGCCGATAACGCAAAGGAGGCTTGCCCAGGTGAAAAGGCATCTGAGGAACATTCGGTTCCCAGCCACCACCCCCTCCCACAGCGTGAAAGCCTTACCACAGTGGGACCCTATTAAACAAAAATCCCTCAGTCCCCAACATCACAAAGAATGATGAGCTGAGAACAACTTTAAGCAAAGATTCTGTTTCACTGGGTTCCAGAGAAAGTGGTTGCAGCCACCTTTCATAACAGGAGGGGTCCTTCCCTCTTCTGGAAATAGCCTCTACCACCCACAGGGGTGGGCCCCAGCTGCCACCAGACCGTGCAGCTCCCGTCCCCTTGACAATGCTCGCCGGCCAAGGTGGACACCTGGTCGTGCTGGACCAGCACTTGGTTCTCTCTCCTGTGGAAATGGACCAGAGACAAAGGACTTGGTCCTGGAGGGCCCCTGTTGGGTGGCAGTCAGAGATCCGCAAATCACAGCAAAATGACACTGAGCCCAGAGGGGACGAGGAGTTTTGTGTTCTGATGGCTTCCACTTCTTGGGTCCCCAACCTCGGGTTCCAGAGACACTCCCCACAAACACACCAGGCTTCCAACATGTTCCATTTCTTGCCTAAGCGAGTCTGCATAAATGCCAGAGTGACAGCCAGTGTTTAAACAATTAGAAATGTAATACAAAGCACTTAGAAAAGAACTCTGCAAATCAGTGAGAAGGGAGACAATCCAATATGAAAAACATGCAAACGATTTCACAAAAAGAGGAAGAGAAATGAATGGTAACTTACATATGAAAAGGTGCCCAACCTCCCTGGTCATCAGCAAAAGTAAACTAAAACTACAATGAGGGGGCGCCTCTTGACAGAGGCTCATGGCTTTGATCCTAAAGCTCTCCCTCTCTCTCTAATTAAAAGAAAAGAAAAGAAAAGAAAAATAAAGAAAAGAAAAGAGAAAAGAAAGGAAAAGAAAAGGAAAAGAGAAAAGAAAAGAAAAGAAAAGAAAAGAAAAGAAAAGAAAAGAAAAGAAAAAAGAAACTACAATGCGGTATCCATGGCTGAAGTTAGGAAGAAAACCAAACGCACACCCCCGACACTTCCCAGCGTTGGTGAGAAGGCACAATCACAACTCTGCCCTGCTGATGAGGGTGTGGGTGGGTGCAGGGCTCCACAACACTGTCTGCAAACCTGCTGTGAAGCCCCGCACACCCACCGCCAGCTGGGAACACGGCCCCAAAGAGACAGGTACTTAGGGGAGTGAAAACTCGCACACACAGCAAGTAGGGTGGTGGTTGCCAGGGGCTGGGGAGTCCGTGTGCAAAGGGCACAGAGTTCAGTTGTACGAGAGGAAAAGAGCCGTACGGAGGGAGGGCGGCGGGTGGCTGCACAGCAGGGTGAACGTACCCGATGTCGCTGAACTGCGCACTTAAAACGGTTAAGATGGTCACTATTATGTGTATTTTAACACAGTTCGGAAAAAAATGGGCCCAAAGAAATCTGACTCACAGGCACAAAGCAGTCACAGGAGTGTGCATAGCAAGTGCTTTTCCTAAGAGCTCAAACTGGAAATCCCCCCCACACCCCTCCCCACGGATGAAGATGCAGTGGCATCAACAGACACTGGACCTTAACACAGCAGAGGCCAAACTGACTACTGTCCCCATGAACAGTACGAGGGCCTCATCACCGCACGAGGAGCGAAGAGCGGCCACTTTCATCCGTATCAAAACCAGAAACAGGCAAAATCACCTCTGGTGGACTCGGAAGGGGGTTTCCCAGGGAGGAGGGAGGCAGAGATGGGGAGGGGGCACCAAGGGGTTTGGGGCTGCTACTGTTCCATGTTCTTCAACATGTCCACTTTGTGATCATTCATTGAACTTATTATTGCACATTTTCTAAATGCGTGTTACTCTTCGTTTTTTTTTAAATTGTTGTTCACTGTGATGTTAAACACATACATGGAAACAATCCCAGACTTATTGGTTTGTCTTGAGTTTTAGACTTTACAATGATGCAAAAGCAATATGCATTCATCAGAACCCACACTTCGAATTCTGAATGTGGATCTTTTCCCGGGCTAACGATCTGCGGTAGGCTCCTCTCCCCGGATGCTGGGCAGAGGCAGGAGCCCCAGGTCCAGTCAGCCACGCGGTCATAAGGGTAAGCAACTCATGTTTACAACTCATGTTCTGCTCCCAGACAACCATTTTGTTTTTTGCTGTAAATACGGTATTCTATAAATTACGTGAGATGTCGAACACTATCCTAAAACAAGCTTTGTGTTAGGTGATTTTGCCTATCCGTAAGGCTCATGTAAGTGCTCTGGGCATATTTAAGGCAGGTGAGGCTAGGTTTTCGACTTCTAGTATTTCCAACTTAGGATGGGGTTCTGGGGACACAACCCCATCATAAGTCAAGAAAGATCGGTGTATGTGTGTATATACACACACATTTTTAAAACAATGAACTGAACACAATTCCTTCTTCTGATTCCCCCGAAAGGCCTCCAGGGAGTCTGGTCACTCAGGGATGTCCGATGGGGCAGGTCTGGATAACAGAAGGCTGCGGTTTTCAGAACGGTGGATGCCAGGGCTGCCTGGCAGGAGCCAGCACCGTGGTCTGCCCACCTGTGGGGGCCGGACACCCAGACAGAGCCAGAGGGCCCGAATCAGTATGAGGCAGGATGAAAAGCACAGGAAAATAGCTCAGGACTTCTTTTAGACACTGAGGTGGAGAGATGTCCCATCAGTCACTCCTCGCTTGCGCCTCCTCAGCTGGCTCTGTGACTAAGCATGATCCCGTGTTCGGCAGCGAGGGACCCTCTCCCACGCTGCTCCATTCCATCAGCTTCTCTGCAACCAGGAGAGGGTGTGGGGCTCACTCCTCCTCCCTCCCACCCCCGCCCTGGAGGGGCACCACCCCCAGGAAGGCACGGGCAGGGGCTGAGCCTACTTCCCCATCCCTGAGGAGCTGGGCGGACGCAGGGGCAGTTGGCGGAACTGAACAATTCCACCGTTATTTGCTGAGGCCGAATCAGGAACTGCATGGGTGGTGCATGTGACACCATCTGCCGTTTTACGGGACCCCGTTTTATAGAACAACACGGAATCCTGAGGCTGGGTGACTGTATACAACCACACAGAAACGCACACAGGAAATGCCAAATGGAACATGGCCCCATGCGAACGACTGGTCTGGACGGCGCTGGGCTTGGGAAGCGAGGCAGGCGCCAGTGGTCACTGTCCCCGGCGGGGGGGTGGGGGGTCAGCCGGAAGTATAGGCCGGCCTTCAGGAAACTTCTGGGCCCGCTGACAAACTAAAGTTCAGCAGGGCAGGGCAAGGTCCCACCCTGCCAGCCGCGTAGACGTTCAGAGTCAGAACTGAAAGAGGCCTGGGGAACCAAAGCTTAACCCCGGTGAGTCAGGGAAATGGGGCCAGAGAGCAAGCGCCTGGCTCAAGGCCACAGACCGAGGCCAGACTCAGGCCTCAGGCTCCTCCCACCACACAGGCTCAATCTCAGGTACTAAACTGATCTTCCGTGACTTTCCATGTTTGCGGATGGGTGTGTTGTAAATACGATAAAGGCCACCCCATCCGTGAGGAAGAAAACACCCGCGTACGCACACACACCGGTACAAACCCACACCCCTTTCATACTGGGCGACTGGGCCCTCAGTGCCATGGCTGACTGCGAGAATGGCAGCAGCCACCTCCCTGGCTGGCATGGGACCACAGGCCCACTGGCCAAGCGGCCAGACCAGCACAGGCCGGGGTTTTCTTCACCTGGAGCGCCAGGCCGCACGGGCACGGGCAGCCGACCCACAGACGCAGAGTCCGACAAAGCCCAGGGCAGCGACGCTGGCAGGAGCTGACGGTCTTGTTATTTTCAAGTCAACAAAAAGTCATGGTGTGTTAACAGTTCCCAGAGAAACTATTAAAGGTCCCCAGAGCTACTGTGCCCTAACACATGCGCTGAACTGAGGAAACGATGCGGGCACCTCAGAAACAAACACAGAGCTCCAGGCCTCTCAGAACCCTGAGGGCAGGCGACACTCCCACAGGGAGACCCACCAAACCTCAGCTCCCGGTGGCCACGGGGCCCGGGTGCCTGCGGCCAGCTCCCGAACCCCAGCAACCCAGGGCTGCTGCTTTGGCGAAACAGGGGCTCAGATGCCACCCACCACGGCCCACTTAAAATGGTTCCCGGTGCTGCTGGGTTTTTTATGGTTTTTACCTAAAGCATAACAACTGAGGGGCACCTGGGTGGCTCAGTCGGTTGAGCATGTGACTCTTGAACTCAGGGTCAGGAGTTCAAGCTCAGCTCCTAGATGGGCACAGAGCCTACTTGTTGGATGAAGAGCCTACTTAAAAAAAAAAAAAAAAAAAAAAGGTAGATAAAAATAAGCCTTGGCTCGGATGTGGAGAATTGGAACCTTCACACTGCTGGTAGGGATGTAAATTGAAGCAGCCACTGTGGAAAAGTCTGGCAGTTCATCGGAAAGTTAAACACAGATTCACCATATGACCCAGTAATTCCACTCCAAGGTGTATACTAAAGACAATTAACAGGGCCACACAAATGTTCAATGTTCATAGCAGCATTATTCATAATAGCCAAAAAGTGGAAACAACCCAAATGTTAACTGGTAAATGAACAACATGTACTGTGTCCATACAATAAGGTACAGACACCTGTCACAACATGGATGAACTCCAAAGACACTGTTCCAAGTGCAAGAAGCCAGACACAAAAAAAACTACATGTTGCATGATTCCTCTTTGTTCTTTTTCAAGTTTTCTTTTATCTTTGAAAGAGAGGGAGTGCACACATGGGCACATGAGCAGGGGAGGGACAGAGTTGGGGGGAGAGAATTCCAAGCAGACCTTGCACTGTCAGAGCGGAGCCCGACAGGGAGCTCAAAGTCACGAACCCATGAGATCGTGACCCGAGCCGAAACCAAGAGTCACTTAACCAACTGAGCCACCAAGTGCCCCTGTATGACTCCTTTTATATGAGGTGTCCAGAGAGGGCACATTTTAAACACAGAAGGCAGATCAGAGAGATGTGGGGTCAGGTGGAGACAGAGACGGACTGCAAACAGGCATAAGGAAACTCTGGAGCGTGATGGAAACGTCTAAAACTGACTGTGGTGATGGTTACGCAGTTGTATAAATTTCCTGGAGGTCAACAAATCATATGTTTACAGCGGATGATGATAGGGCACAAAACTTATACCTCAATAAAACTGCTTAAAAAGTAAAATGAATAAATAAATGCAACGAAAATAAAGCAAATGTTAAATTTCAGCTAGGTACTGCTGCAGTACATGCTAAAAGTTCCACAAGCAAAAGAAAATCGGAAAGATGTTAAAAGTTGTTACTACAAAGTGATGAGGATGTTAACTCACCTTATCTCCTGACGCGTACGTGTATCAAATCATTAGATGGCACACCCTGAACTTACATGTTATATGTCAATTATGTCTCAATAAAGATGCTAGGGATCAGTGCTACAGATGTGTTAAAAAATATATATATTAGCATCCAGATTTTCTGTCCTCAACGTTATCAGTGAAATTAACAGAGACCTGAAAAGATAACTTTCTCATCAAGTGATTGAATGACCCACAAGGCCAACCCCTAAAAATCATCTGAAACACCCTTGAGGTCCCTAGTCTACCCTTGGGGAAACATACTAAAGACCTGTTAAGGTCATTTCTGCCTCGGACTGACCCTCCCTGAGCAAGGTGGCCCGAGGGGCAGGGAAGCCCAGAGGACAGGTTTCAGGCTGGACAGGTCCAGGAGAGCACTGCTATGGTGCTCTAGGGTAGCCCATGATAGTCACCTGGGTGCCAGCCCCAGTCAAGTAGTTGTGGCTCACTGGGGTGTTCATTAACGGCTTCTGAAACCAAGTCCAGGCTTGGTGACAAAGAGTGTCCTGAATGAATGCAGAATCTGAAAGTTGTATTCTAAAGGCCTTGTACTGGGGCGCCTGAATGGCTCAGTCAGTTAAGTGTCCGACTTTGGCTCAGGTCATGATCTCACGGTTTGTGGGTTCGAGCCCCGTGTCGGGCTCTGTGCTGACAGCTAGCTCAGAGCCTGGAGACAGTCTTCGGATCCTGTGTCTCCCTCTCTCTCTCTGACCCTCCCCTGCTCGTGCTGTCTCTCTCTCTCTCAAAAATAAATAAACATTAAAAAAAAATGTAAAGGCCTTGTACTTGTGGTTTTGTGAAAACACCCAAATGAAGGGACATCAAGTTTGTTGCCCTCATCCTAAGTTCATACAAGAAATGCTACATTAAACTCTGATATCTCTGCCATGCCACTGCTAACTGCTATTAGGGTCTGAAATGACCACCTAATTTCCTTTTTAAACCATTATGGCAATTAACATTTTAAGAGGACTTTCAGGGCCAGTCACTGTATAGGGCTCAACCCATTTTACAGATGAGG
This sequence comes from Cryptoprocta ferox, assembly GCA_028646485.1. Classification (NCBI taxonomy): domain Eukaryota; kingdom Metazoa; phylum Chordata; class Mammalia; order Carnivora; family Eupleridae; genus Cryptoprocta; species Cryptoprocta ferox. The sequence goes on along the minus strand of CM053564.1, from coordinate 3,535,770 downwards.
AAACTGTGACTCGGGGCTAAGCAGCTTGCCTAAAATCACTCAGCCAAAGACAGGCTGGAAGAACATGAGAGATGAAAGGCGATGAATTCAATGAGATGTGGGGATGTCAGCCCACAGGTCTCCAGGGATCCCCACACCAGGCTGGGCTGCCCTGCGCTTGTGCCTGGGACACAAGCAGGCAACAGTGCCTTCTGCCCACTTCTGCCCTTTGCTAGTCTCCACCTCTCTGTTCTCCCAGACACTCCCCCTTTTTGGGCTTCCAAAATCAGTGCAGAGCAGTTCTCAAATTTGAGGGGACATCAGACTCATTTGAGAAAGGAGTTTAAACGCAGGTTCCTAGACCCCAGCAGGTCTGAGGCAGGGCCCGGGAAACACACGCTTAACACGCTTCCCTACTAGCGGGGTGGGTGTTCGGGGACTACACTCAAAAGAAACCGGGCCTGGTGGGTGCCTGAAGGCCAACTGTGAGGCCTACAAGACCCCCATAGCAGATCAGATTCTTTAGAAGCCAGGATCAGGAGACCCAACCTGAAAGTCCCCCAGATGTCCAAACTCTCTGTCCTTTTTCTTCTTTCCAAGGCAAATGGCCCCATGAGGAGATGGAGAGGGAGGAACCCAAGCTAAAGTCCTGGGTCAGTGCACACTCTTTAGAGGCAGCAGAACAGAGTGGGAACAAGTCCACAGGGAGTCGGATTTGTGGTCCTGACCCCAGATGTGCTTCCCCCAGCTCTGAGACCTTGGGAAAGTCCCTTCCTCGCTGGAGGCTCAGGTCTCCCTGCCACAGAAAAGGAGCCCAGAGAACCAGACAGGTCTCCTCCAACCGGTCTCCTGTTCTCTAGCAAGGGCTCCCAGCCTCACCCCATCAAATAATCTCCTTGGGCCCAGCCCACACCCCCCAGCCCCCATTCACATGCACACAGGAGAGCTAAGCCTCTGTCCAGATGGCACGGGCAGTGTTCAGAACCACTGGCCGGGTCCTCACACCAAGCCACCAAAGAGAGCCCAAACTGACGATGGTGTGATGTCAATCCCTTCGACAATGACCACTTTGTAAGCACAAGCGAAGCGCCAAGCACCGTGCTAACCCCTCACCAGCATCGCGCCCCGAACCTCACCCCAGCCCTAGGTCTTTCCACTGAGTCTCCCCTGTGTACAGGCTGAGGCGCCCAGAGGCGAAGTGACTGACCCAAGGTCACCCAGCCGGGACGGGCACGGGGCAAGCAGCCCGGGGCCCCACCCACAGGCCGAGTGGAGGTCGCGCGGAGCCCCGGGCCGGAGGCGCAGGGAGGGCCGCGGACCGAGCAGAACTCCCACCGCACCCTCTGCGGGGAGCCCCGCGCGGGCGCGCCCTGCCCACCCGTGTTCCGGCCCAGGTCTTGCCCCCCCGCTCCCGGAGCCGAACGGCCGCTCACCGGACTTCGGGGGGTAGCGATAGGCCGAGTTCGCCTGGATGTCGATGTCCTCCACGCCTGCGATGCGGCGGCTCAGAATGGAGCCCATGGTGCGCGGCGGGCCGGGCCGGGGCCGGGTCGCGGGCGGAGGCGGCGTCCTCAAGCGGACATGGCCCGGACCAGGCCACACGGACACTAGCCCACGGCCGCCGGCGCCTCGGCCTCCGAGCCTCAACCCTCAGCTCCGCCGGGGGCCCGACGCCACGGCGGCCCTCCACCCCCCGGGCATGAGGCACCTCGGGAAATGGAGTCTCTTCGCCGCCCAGGGCGAAGGGCTGCGGCACGGGTAGCCTGCCTCAGAACTACATGTCCCAGGATGCCCTTCCCCGAGGCTCCGTGAAGTTGTCGACCAGCGCTACGGAACAAACCAAATGGACCTGAATCCAGAGGGGAGGCTCCATCACCCGCACCGCAAACTGACCTTCCCTCTGCATTCCAAGCACGGCACTGACATCGTAACTCTTTAGCCTCCTAACAATCTGTTCATACATAGACCCTTATAGGAATCTAGCGCCTTCCATTTACCCCCTTTCTGAAATATCTCCCTGAGCCACCGTGGTTCTCCCCACTTCCCAGGGTTTATCTCCCGCCCCGGCCAGTAGAGGGCATACCTTTACCTGCCACCCGGCAACAGCTGGCGTTCAGGAGTGGAGCTCCCTGGAGAAGCTAAGAGCTCCTTTTAGCCTCTTTCCAAAACTCAAGGCTTCTCTTTGGCCCCACGTCCAGAACAATCACTTTGGAAACATAATTTTACAGCCCCACACCGAGGCAGTAGACCTCATGTTACATACAGGGAAACTGAAGCACAAAGAAGGGACAGTTGCATATGAGGTGCGGAAGGCAAGTTCAAAATAGCAGTCAGGATTAAAGGCTTGCAGGTTGCAGTGTACTTTCCTAGCTTTTGACTCACCTAAAATTCTGTAAGCAGGCCAAGTGGAGATCTGTTTTACCTACATTTCAGTTGAGAAACTGGGATTCCAAGAAGAAAGTGACTTCCCAAGTCAAGCCTGCTGTTATCAAGAAAGCAGCTAGGGAGAGCAGCAGCTGGCCAAGGGCCTCAAATGGTAAATGCACCACACTCCACGTTAAAATGAGTCTTGCACCTTTCCGGTGGCCAGAATCAAGAATACAGCCTACTATTGTCAGGGAACCTGGGAAGCCAAAATTAATAAAAGCGGTGAAAGACTTATGTGATTATGAGGAGAGTCCAGATCTTGGAGGAGCCTGATTAAGTCTGTGCTTCACAATCAAGATCCCCATTTACTGAGCACCTACTGTGTGCCAGGCATGTTGAGGGCTTTATACAGAGTCATGTAATTTTCTGATATAGCTTTTATTTTTAAACGTTTATGTGGGGGGGGGGGCGGGGAGAGAATGAGTTGGGGAGGGGCAGAGATAGAGGAAGACACAGAATCTGAAATAGGCTTCAGGCTCCGAGCTGTCAGCACAGGGCCCAACGCTGGGCTCAAACTCACAAATGGTGAGATCATGACCTGAGCCAAAGTTGGACACTTAAGTGACTTAGCTGCCCAGGCGCCCCTCTGACAGAAGAGGAAAGTGAAGCTGGGAGAGGTGAGGAACCCCACTTCAGGTTGCATAGTACATAAAAGGTAAGAAAGTTGGAACTTGAACAAAGCCACTCCTTTTACACACTCCCCTACCACCCCAGAAGCAGGAACATTCAGATGTGCCAGGTTTCATGGCTCTTGCCACCAGATGGGCCTGAAGACACCTCCACTCTTTTTTATCTTTCTTCCCTTATCTTTCCTTCTGTTAAATCACATAACACCTGTGTGTATACACACATACATATACCAAAACGGAATTCAATTTACTGGTCTCCCTGTTTGGGGGAGTAGTATAGACCCTGACGTTCTCATTGAAAAACAATCCTAGGAGTATGTCCTTCCTATAGATCCTGGGTCAGGGCAGCCATTTCCATGGGCTGGATGTTTGATTAAACATTCTTAATAGAGCTTTGGGCTTGTTCTTCTGGACTTATCCATGCCCCACTCGGAGACAGGCCTTTTTTGATTTGTTATTAGTTCTCCTGTCAACATCTGTGCTGATTCATTTATTTATTCAACAAATATTTATCATGCAGCTACTATGTGACAGGCAATGAGCCAGGCTACGAGCCAGGCAACAGGGATCAAATGGGAGAATGCTAGATGTGGAACATGCAGGCTGGTGTAGAAAGACACTAAAAAGGTTAACAAAATGTGATGGGTGTTATAGGAGTGTACAGGTGCAAATAAATAATGAGAGGGCCGCCTGGGTGGCTTATTCGGTTAAGTATCTAACTGCAGCTCAGGTCATGATTTCATGGTTTGTGAGTTGGAGCCCCACATCAGGTTCTGCACTGATCATGTGGAGCCTGCCTGGGATTCTCTCTCTCCCTCTCTCTCTCTCTCTGACCCTCCCCCACTTGCTCATGTATGCCCTCTCTCTCAAAATAAAGTTTAAAAAAATAATAAGAGACCTACTATTGATAGGGGTGTCAGGGAAGGCTTCTCTGAAGAGGTGACATTTAAGCCACGACTTGAAATATAAGTAAGAGCAAAGATGGTGGTGGGGGCAACTCTGAGGAAGTAAGCCAGTCCAGGTTCCAAGCAGAGGCAACACCATGTGCAAAGGTCCTGAGTCTGCAAGGAGCTGAGTGTGATCCAGGAGCTCAATCGCCAGTGTGGCTACAATCAAGTGGGCGGAAGAGGATAGGAACAGAGGTCAAGAGTGAGGCAGTGGCCAGATCTCAAATCCCCTCAGTCAACCAGCATTTGGTCTTTTACACTTAATCTTAGCCAAATGGCCTAGAAGCAATAGCACTGGGTCTCTTGAAAGACACTAGGCATAGTTTATGGGCACCTGGGGTGAGTCCCTTGAGTGTAGACTTCCTTCTGAACCTCCTGAGGGGGAAGGATCCTCGCCTATTCAATCTTGGGCTCCCAGAGTCAGGCACCCAGTGATCTATGGAGTGTTTGAAAGAATAGAAGCAGCTGGCTCAGCAGAGCATGCGACTCCCGATTACAGGGTTGTAGGTTCAAGCCCCACGTTGGGTGTGGAGATTGCTTAAAAATCTTAAAAATAAAAAAATGGAGGTGGGAAGGAGGAGGCCAGGGCATGTTGGGGAGGCTGTGGCAGGGCCTCCAGTTCCCTGAACTTCAGGTAAGATGGGATCCTGCTAGAAATTCCTTTTAATCTCCCCTGCCCCCATCTACTGGTCCCAGCTGTCAGGCCCCATCTGAGCCTGCTAAGAAATCCAAAGTCCACTCTCTGGCCAGGCTGATCCTGGCTGAAAACAAGGTTGTTTTTTCCTTCCCTGCTGCCCTTGGGAAAACAAGTGAGCTAGAGGGGCCATGGGGAACCAAAAGAATGACCTTTGCTCCTGCTAGCTTCATCTGCCCCACCCCAGCCAGAATAGCTTCTTCGGAGCTGGACAAGCTTGGGCAGGTAACTGAGTGTTGCTGGATAAGGGTAAGGGGAAAGGTGAAGTTACTTCCTATTTCCCTGAGCAAGAAAATCCCCTAGCAGGTCCAGCCAGGACACTGCCCAGTCTCACTTGCCAGAAATACACCCTCATGGGCTAATGGGTGCCTGTTCTTCTCCACTGGCTCTTAACACTGGCAAGCCTTAAAGTTTCCTCATCTGTAAAATGAGGCTTGGGTTCCCTAGAGTGGTCCAGATGGAGGCAAAGAGGTGAGTACCAGAAATAGTACTGAGCACTGCACAGGTATTAATCTACCCTCAGCAGTCCTGGGAGAGCTCCACACTCTTACCTTGGGTTCTACAAATGAAATGAAGCTCAGGGCTGCAGTACTTTATCCAACATCAGTCGTTCAGCAGTGGAGTCAAGACTGATACACAGGTCTATCTGACTCCAGAACTGTCTCACCTTCCATCACCTTCCATCACCTTCCATCATCCTCTGTCCCAGTGTAATAGTGATAGGAGAAACCACATCCAGAGCCGACTACCTTGTGCTGAGCCTTTTACCCACGTTAATTCATGCTTTACCACACGTTGTTAAGGTGAGGGGCCTGGCACTATCAGGGTTTGCAAAAAATGGCAGATCCTGAGTGATCCCCATGTGGCAGAAGAGACACCAAAACCTGATTTCCCACGTGGACAGGATACTTCTACCAGGCTGAGGTGCTCACCAGGAAGAGGACACTGAGTCCACTCCCTGCCTATAGGCTAAGCCCAGAGACCCCAGTCCTCGGAGGCCGCGTAGGAGGCCGCTTAGCACTCTCACTGTGCAGGTCTCCCTTCCTTCCTGGAGCTATGCCGGTGCCCCAGCCTTCCCCCGGCCCCCTCAAACCTGGGACCCTTCAGGCCCTGTCCACCAGGCTCTTCCCATTGGCCAAAGCCAGAACCTCTGGAAGGATTAAAGGACCCAGGAAGGGGTTCCACCACCCCTCCAGTATGGGATAGTTTCCTCCAGTGCAATTCTGACAGTGAAGCGCTGGGGGGGGGGGGGGGGGGGGGGGGGGG